>JASVEL010014083.1:0-181576 GCA_032618575.1 Nicotiana noctiflora
ACTTCTTCAGCCCAGGGTTCTTCTGCGGCGAGGGGTTCCCTTCAGTCCCTTTCTCCATCACTAGGTGCTTGTTATGAGTGTGGTGAGTTTGACCACATGAGGAGGAGTGCCCTCGACTCTGTAGGGACAGGCTTCAACAGAGGGATCAGCCCTCCTCTTCAACACCATCTCAGGCTAGTAGAGGCGGAGGTCAGTCTTCTCATGGTCGCTCCAGAGGCGAGGAGAGATCCGGTGGAGGCCAGGCGTGATTCTATGCACTCCCCGACAGGCGTGATGCAGTTGCCTCCGATGTAGTGATTACATGTATCATTTCTGTCTGTCACAGAGATGCCTCTGTTCTATTTGATCTAGGGTCCACATATTCTTACGTGTCCTCTTATTTTGCACATCATTTGGGTGCGACTCGTGGTAGTCTTGATTTACCTGTTCATGTATCCACCTCCGTGGGTGATACGATTGTCGTGGATCATGTCTATAGATCCTGTGTTATTTCTATTGGGGGTCTGGAGACCCAGGCAGATCTGTTATTGTTGGGGATGGTGGACTTTGATGTGATATTGGGTATGGACTAGTTGTCTCCGTACCATGCTATATTGGACTGTCACGCTAAGACAGTTACGTTGGCTATTCATGGTATATCTAAGATTGAGTGGCGGGGTTCGACTGATTTCGTCCCTAGCTGTGTCATTTCGTTCTTAAAGGCTCAGAAAATGGTTGAAAAGGGGTATTTATCGTACTTAGCGTTTGTGAGAGATGTGGGAGCTGAGTCTCCTATCATTGATTATGTACCTGTTGTGAGGGACTTTCCAGATGTATTCCCCTCAGACCTGCTGGACATGCCGCCGGACAGGGATATTGATTTTGGCATTGACTTGGTGCCGGGCACTCAGCCCATATCCATTCCTCCTTATCGGATGGCACCAGCTGAGTTGAAGGAATTGAAGGAGCAGCTTCAGGAGCTTCTGGATAAGGGTTTCATCCACCCCAGTGTGTCCCCGTGGGGTGCACCAGTGTTATTTGTTAAAAAGAAAGATGGTTCCATGCGGATGTGTATTGATTATAGACAATTGAACAAGGTGACAGTGAAGAACAAGTACCCTCTACCGCGCATAGATGATTTGTTTGATCAGCTACAGGGTGCGAGGGTGTTTTCTAAGATTGATCTTCGTTCGAGCTATCATCAGCTGAAGATCAGGGACTCGGATATTATGAAGACTGCATTCAGGACCCAATATGGTCACTATGAGTTTCTTGTGATGTCTTTTGGGTTGACCAACGCCCCAGCAGCATTTATGCATCTGATGAACAGTGTGTTCAGGCCCTATTTGGATTCATTTGTGATTGTATTCATTAATGACATTCTAGTCTACTCCCATAGTCAGGAGGAGCATGCTCAGCATTTGAGTATTGTGTTGCATAGATTGAGGGAGGAGAAGCTATATGCTAAATTCTCCAAGTGCGAGTTTTGGCTCGAGTCAGTAGCATTTCTGGGTCATGTGGTGTCTCGTGATGGTATTCAGGTTGATCCGAAGAAGATAGAGGCGGTGTAGAGTTGGCCTAGACTGTCCTCAGCTACAGAGATTAGGAGCTTTCTTTTCTTGGCGGGATATTATCGCCGGTTTGTTCGGGGATTTTCATCCATTTCTTCTTCTTTGACTAAGTTGACTCAGAAGGGTGCACCATTCGTGTGGTCGGATGAGTGCGAGGAGAGCTTTCAGAAGCTCAAGACAGCTTTGACCACAACTCCAGTGTTAGTCTTTCCATCAGCTTCAGGTTCATATACCGTATATCGTGATGCCTCGAGAGTGGGGATAGGTTGTGTATTGATGCAGGAGGGTAGCGTTATTGCTTATGCTTCCCGCCAGTTGAAGCCACATGAGAAGAACTATCTTGTTCATGATTTGGAGCTAGCTGCCATAGTTCATGCCTTGAAGATTTGGAGGCACTATTTGTACGGCGTGTCTTGTGAGGTGTATACCGATCACCGTAGTCTCCACCACTTGTTCAAATAGAAAGACCTTAATTTGAGACAGCGGAGATGGCCTGAGTTGCTCAAGGATTATGACATTTTCATTCTATATCATCCGGGAAGGCCAATGTGGTGGCCGATGCTTTGAGCCGGAAGGCGGTCGGTATGGGGAGCTTGGCATACATACCAGCTGAGGAGAGATCATTTGCTTATGATGTTTAGGTGCTAGCCAATCGGCTAGTGAGGTTAGACATTTCAGAGCCCAGCAGGGTGTTGGCTTGTGTTGTATCTCGATCTTCTCTATATGATCGTATTTGTGAGCGCCAGTATGATGATCCACACTTGGTTGTCCTTAGGGACAGAGTTCAGCATGATGATGCTAGAGATGTCACCATCGATAGTGACGGCGTATTGAGAATGCAGGGCCGGATATGAGTGCCCAATGTTGATGGCCTTCGTGAGTTGATTCTGGAGGAGGCCCATAGCTCGCGGTATTCTATCCATCCAGAGCCGCGAAGATGTATCAAGATTTGAAATAGCACTATTGGTGGAGAAAGATGAAAATGGACATTGTTAGACATGTATCACGGTGCCTCAACTGTCAGCAGGTTAAGTACGAGCATCGGAGGCCCGGTGGCGTATTTCAGCGCATTGATATTCCTGAGTGGAAATGGGAGAGGATCACTATGGACTTTGTCACTGGACTCCCTCAGACAGCGAGGAAGTTTGATTCAGTTTGGATAATTGTGGATAGGCTGACCAAGTCAGCTCACTTCATTCCTGTGTGTACTACGTACTCCTCAGAGCGGTTAGCCGAGATATTCATTCGGGAGATCGTTAGATTGCATGGAGTCCTGGTTTCTATCATATCGGACAGAGGTACACAGTTTACTTAGCAGTTCTAGAGGACATTTCAGCATGAGTTAGGCTCACAGGTTGAGTTGAGTACTGCATTCCATCCTCAGACAGACGGACAGTCCGAGCGTACTATTTAGATCTTAGAGGATATGTTGAGAGCTTGTGTTATTGACTTTGGTGGTTCGTGGGCTGATTACTTGCCTCTCGCAGAATTTGCCTATAACAGTTACCAATCCAGTATTCAGATGGCGCTGTATGAGGCTTTATTTGGGAGACGGTGTAGATCTCTAGTTGGTTGGTTCGAGCCCGGTGAGGCAAGGTTATTGGGGACAGAGTTAGTGCAGGATGCTTTGAATCGGGTGAAGGTTATTCAGGAGAGACTTCGCATAGCTCAGTCGCGCCAGAAGAGTTATGCGGACCGGAAGGTTCGAGATGTGTCTTATTCTGTGGGTGAGAAATTCTTGCTGAAGGTTTCGCCGATGAAGGGCGTCATTAGATTTGGGAAGAAAGGGAAGCTCAGTCCGAGATTTATTGGCCCTTTTAAGATCCTCAGGAGGATTGGAGAGGTGGTGTATATGCTTTCTTTACCACCCAGTCTATCGGGAGTTCATCCTGTGGTTCACGTATCCATGCTCCGAAAGTATGTTGGCGACCCATCGCATGTGTTGGACTTTAGCACTATTCAGCTTGTTAATCATTTGACCTATGATGTGGAGCCTATTGCTATATTGAGTCATCAGGTGAGAACATTGAGGTCCAAGGACATTGCATCAGTTAAGGTTCAGTGAAGAGGTCGACCCGTGGAGGAGTCCACTTGGGAGATCGAGCGGGAGATGCGGATATCCTCACTTGTTTGAGACTTCAGGTATGTTTCTTGACCCGCTCGAGGACGAGCGTTTGCTTAAGAGGGGGAGAATGTGACAACCCGGCCCGTCGTCATGGGAATCACCACCCCGTTATCTTGCATTTATGTGCTTTATGCTTTTATATCAGTGTTAGAGTCTATCGGGTGAATTAGGAGTGATTTGGATTGAAAATGAGGCATATAGCCTTTTTGAAGGAAGCTTGAATATGGAAAGTCAACCTGGAGTTGACTATTTAGTTAGAGTGCTTGGAATCGAATTCTGATGATTTGGTTAGTTCCGGGAGGTGATTTGTGACTTAGAGGAGCGATCGGAATCGAATTCGGAGGTCCGGTGTAGAAATAGGCTTGAATTGGCTAAGGTTGAATATTGGCGAAATCCGATCGGTAGGTGAGATTTTGCTCCGGGGGTCGGAATGGGATTCCGACAATTTCTGTAGCTTCGTCATGTTATTTTGGATATGTCTGTGAATTTTCAGGTAATTCGGACGTTGTTTGGTCGGGTTTTTGATCGAATGTGTAATTCGGAAAGTTTTAAGGAATTTAGGCTTTAATTCGATGTGAATTATGGGTTTTGGTGTTGTTAGACGTGTTTTTATCATTGGAACAAGTTTGAATAGGGTATTAGGAAGTGTTGGTGTGTTTAGATGAGGTCCCGGGGGCCTCGGGGTGTTTTCGGGTGGTTAAACGGAAGAAAACATGGAAAATTGCAGGTTTGGAGTTCTATTCTGTTGTTTTCGCCCATGCGGAAATGGGACCGCAGAGGCGAGTCCGCAAGAGCGGAAATGGGAGCACAAAAGCGCTGGTGTATATTACTGTGGCGTGCAGTCCGATCCACATGTATATTACTGCGGCGTGCAGTCCGATCCACATTTATATTACTGCGGCGTGCAGTCTAATCCAGTATCTATATTGCTGCGGTGTGTAGTCCGATCCACATATATATTACTGCGGCGTGCAGTCCGATCCAATATATATATATAATGCTCCGGCGTGCAGCCCGATCCGGTATGTATATTCAATACCTCACAACGGGTCCTCGACCCCATCTCAGTCAATATAGACTTGGCGTCTCAGGCCCACTCAGCTAGAACACGGAATACCACCTCAGGTAGTCTCTCTCAAAGTACACATCTAGTACTGGCTCATGATATGCTATACAGCTATAATTACGGCTGAGTGTATGTATCCGCATGATATAAGGGCCACCTAGCTCTACAGGCTTTCCTAATACTCTACAGATCGGCACAAGGCCCAAAACACGACTACTAGCCCAATTATACAGGCTCAATCTCAGTCATGATATACAATAAACTATCAATTGGAAAGGACCAAGTCCAAATACCCAGTCACAATACCACCACGCCCGTCACATGACGCGTGTTTCATCTCTGCATAGCACTGTATAGTGCAAGTACGGGGTTTCAAACCCTCAGTACATCATTTACTACCACTACTCACCTCGAATCGGTAGAAGTCCTAGCTCGCCTTGCGTTTACCTCGCAAATCAATCTCCTCGGATGCCAAATCTGATCAAAATCAACAAGAATACATCAATATAGGCTAAATAGACATAACCCAATCGAAATAACTCGATTTACACCAAAACCCACGAAGTTGTCAAAATCTGACTTTCGGTACGCTTCTCGAAAAATTACGAAAGTTACATTTTTGGAATCCTTATCTCAACACGAGTCCATACATATAAAGTTTATCAAAATCTAACTCCGTTTGCCCATTCAAATCGATGATTTACCATAACACGGGCTTAGGGCAAGAATCCCCCATTAATCCTCCCATTTACAGTGAAATAATTGAACATTTTTAGACAAAATCGTGTATTTAGACCATAGAACTTACCTCCAATGTTTTTCCGATGAAATCCCCTTCAAATCCCGTCACTTTGCTATCTAAGAACTCAAAAATGGAGGAAATGTGTAATGGGTTCGCGGATGAAATGTCTTGTTAAAACCCTTCTGCTAGGCGTCATTACCCTACGCGAATGCGACGCTACGCACGCGTTCGCGATGAACAAATGGCAGCAGCCCTTATTCTTCCTCTACGCAATCGCATGGCCTCATTCGCGATCGCCATGACCAGCTCCCCTTTCACTCCGCGAACGCGATCCAGACTCCGCGATCGCGATTCAGCCAGTCCTCACCTTACGCGTTCGCGTCCAACACCTCGCGAACGGAAGAACAAAAATCCTCGACTCTCTGATACATTACGCGAACGCGTGGTCATCTTCGCGAACGTGAAGAACAAACGTCTGTTGCACCTATGACAACAGACCTGATCCTTTCTTTGGCCAAAAATGGTCCGTTTGGACCCCCGGATTCATCCCGAGGCCCCCGAGACCCCAACGAAAACCATCAAGCTACTCCAAAACATGATACAAACTTGTTCCAAGCATAAAAACACGCCCTTAAACACGGAAATCATCAAATCAAAGCGAATTCAAGCCTAAGTTTCATCTAAAACTTCCGAAACCAACATTCGATAAAAAACCCGACCAAACGATGTCCGAATTAACTGAAAAATTGCAGACATATCAAAAATCACCTAATGTAGCTACTACAACCATCGGAATTCCATTCTGACTCTCGGATCGAAATCTCACCTACCATTCGGATTTCGCCAAAATTCAACCTTAGCCAATTCAAGCCTAAAACTACACCGGACCTCCTAATTCAATTCCAATTGCTCTCCTAAGCCACAAATGACCTCCCGGAGCTGACCAAATCATCAGAATTCGATTCCGAGCTCTCTAACTCACAAGTCAACATCCGGTTGACTTTTTCCAACTATGTCTTCTCCTAAGAGACTATTTGTCTCATTTCTAACCAAACTTGATCCGAATTGACTCAAACTCACCAAGCACACATATTGAAACATGAAAAAGCATATAACGGGGAAAATGGGGTGATAACTCACATGATGACGGACTGGGTCATCATACAGGGTACATTGGACGTCCGAAAATTCCTATGAAGGAGCAGTATCTTATTGCGCCACAGGTCGTGACTATACACAGGTTTTTAGACACTGTAAAGATCTGTAAGACTGTACATAACCCAGATTTATCAGAGGTATTTTGTACTTTGGCATTCCTATATGACAAATATGGTCATTTTGGAGGGTTCAACAATCACGAAAGCAAAATCTGCAGTGGAAAAACTGGTTGAAATGGGAAGAGCATAGGAGTATTGCTTTTATGATAGCGTTTTCAGGCCTGCTGATATTCCCTAGGAAAGACGGGAAAATTAACATACAAGTTGTTGGGGTCATCAGTACTTTACTCAAGCAAGACAACAACACTCTAGCACCAATGATCATAGCCGGCATCTTTCATGCCCTGACTATTTGCAAAGCTGGAGGGGGTTTCTTTGAGGGTTGCAATGTGTTACTCCAAATGTGGATGATCGAGCACTTGTGTCATCGTCCTCCATTCATGAGCTATGGGTCATCGGGAAGTACTTGCATAGAAGAGTTTCCTACGAGGGTTGACAGGTTCAATTTTCCAGAAGGGGTCACGGAATGGGTAACTCTCCTGCGTTCAGTTCCTGCAAGCAAAATAAAATGGCCATTTGGATGGCTACCCATAAATGAAATCATATACATGTCAGCCGCCGAATCACACCTACTGTTGATGGGCCTCAACAGTATTCAGCCATATGCACCGTACCGAGGACTGAGACAATTGGGAAGGCACCAAATAGTCGCAAAGGAAGAGGACCTCAACAGACAGGTGGTTGAAATTGGAACCCATGGGCAGTTCCCTGAAGTAGCAGTTCGGAAAATCTGGAACGAAAGTCAAACCCTGAAGATAGATACTTGTGCGCGGGACCGGGCCAAAGGCGAAGTGACGCCAGAATACCTCGCATGGTACATAAGAGAACTTGAGCATCAGAGGCCAACTAAAAAACCTCACGTCCAGGACTTCGCATAATCATCGGGGAACAATGGGGTTAGTTGTCAAGAGAAGAAGGTTATCGGGTCGAAATTGGCAAGCCGAAACAGCAAGTTGCAGACTTGAAGTATAAAAATGTCTTGCAGTCTGATGTTGATAAAGGGAAAAGGAACAAGTTGGCCCAGGAGAATGAGATGCTAAAAGCCCAAGTCCAACAATTAAGAGAAGATGCTGAAAACCAGCCAAGAAGTTAATCAGATAAAATATTGATAGAAAGGTTGGAAGATCAAGTCTTTGACTTCCAAAGGGATTTGGAAATATCTGAAGTAAAGATAGCAAGTATTAGATCCAGGTGGACAAGAGGCATAGAGGCAAGAACAAATCGGCTGCGACAGCTAAAAATGGACTATGAATGGAGCATCTATACATTAAGAGAAACAATATCCACCCTGGAAGAACGCCATTTCAAACAAACCAGAAGCTTCCAGGCCGATAGAAAACACTGTCATGACTTAATGTCGCAAATGGAGAAGCATATGCAGGAGCTTTAAGATCAACTCTCCCACAACGCTCAAGTGTAGGGAGCAAAAAGTAAGCGAATAGAGCGAATTCTTATCGAGAAGGACAAGGTCAGAAGAAGAATTTAAGAGATTGGGCATTACATCACAATAAGGTGCTTTGCATGTGAGAAAATTCCTCGACCTAACCTCTTTACTTCAGTCATGGGATACATCCATCAAATCATGGATGAATTGAGAAGCTTGCAAAAGGACCTTGCGCCAAAGCCCACGGAAATTCCGAATGACGCCTCTCGGGCACCAAAACCCAATGCCTTAATGTACCCCTAGTCCAAGTTTTTTGCATGTTATTTTAAGAGTCTGTTGTCTTCCATCTTTCTTTCTCTCATAATAAGTCATGTTGGTAGTGTGAATTATGCAAAAGATGGTTGGCGTGTAATTGCAATGTTGTTAATAAATAAAAGATTCCCAAAATTTTAAATCTTTATTTTTATTTCATAATGAACTACGCTTGGTCTGATTCACGCGGAGCTGTGATATGTGGGCAATCTTCATCAGATTTGATCATAGCCATAAATAAATAAATAAAATAATAATAAGAGAGAAAGAAAGAAAGAAAAGAAAATGGGAGCGTAAAGAGAAGCCGGAATGATGCATCAACCGATGCAAACATGTAGAAACCCACTTAAATGCATAGGTGCATCACACCCCAATGTGAGATTACCTATCTTTTATTGTTTCAAACTCACCGTTTGTTTGCTGCTGATCCCAGGTTTTTAGAAAGGTGGTTGGTTTTTGTGGTAGTCTAGCCTCCCATTCATACTTTACGATATCAAAAGTAAGTGTTCAGCTGCCCGTTACTAAGTCAAGAGGAAGTACTCATGCTTACTTCACAAGGTCAAAGGGAAGTGTAGAGATGTCTTCAAAAATTCCTTTGTCAACGTTCCCCATGTCAGAAGAGAGTTCAGTCTCGCCCATTCCAACTTCCGAGTCAGCAACTGCTGAAGAAAATAGGATCTTACGTCATCGCATGTTGGAAATGTTGGACAACTGGAACAATGGAAAAGAGCCTCCAAGTGTAATCCCCGGATTCCCCGAGCTGTTCGCTAGGATAAGTGGAACTTCTAACGTCCCTATAAGTTATCCAACTACCCCATTCGGGTATCCCACTATTTCATCTCTCTCCGCTGGATCACCCTCCATTTCTTATCCCTGGATGTCAACAACAGATATGGCTACAAACATGTCCACTGCACCACCTTGTCCAATTGCAGCACAACCGACTATACACATGCCTTATTTTGATTCATCCTCATTCACATTTCAAGCACCATCACTCTTGTTGGAACCAACTCAGTTTGCCGCAAATGCTCACCATCAACAACCTATTTGTGAGATTACGTCTGGGCAAAACCAAAACCCCAAAGCTCCTGAACAAGATGAAATGGCAAGAAGAATGAGGAGCCATGAGCAAAGCTTGAAAAATATGCAAGGCTTAAGCGAGCAAAAGAGTTTCTCCTATACTGATCTATGCATATTCCCTCACGTGCACTTGCCCGTAGGATTCAACACACTGAAGTTTGAGAAATATGACGGGCATAGAGATCCTATCGCTCATCTCAAAAAGTATTGCAACCAATTGTGTGGGGTTGGTGGTAAAGAAGAATTGTTAATGGCATACTTCGGAGAAAGCTTGATGGGCATAGCCTCAGAGTGGTATATGGACTAGGACATATCTCGATGGCACATTTGGGACGATCTTTCCAGAGATTTTGTAAGGCAGTTTCAGTATAATATCAACATCGCACCATACATGAATTCTTTGTCAAAGTTGAAAAAGAAACCCTCGGAAAGCTTCCAAGAATATGTAGTTAAATGGCGCGAACAAGCATCCAGGGTAAAACCTCCAATGGATGAGGTTGAAATGGTCGCAGTTTTCCTTCAAGCTCAGGAAGCCGACTACTTCCAAAATATGATGTCCGCAATGGGTAAACCATTTGCTGGAGCCATCAAGATTGGTGAAATGGTCGAAAATGGGTTGAAAACAGGTCAAATTTTGAGCCAATCCGCTATCAGAGCTAACTCCCAATCATTCAGGGTGGATCTGGAGGAGTAGCTAGGGGGGAAAAGAAAGAAGAAACATCCATGGCAACGTCAAGTTTAAGTAAATACTATACCCGAAGGTCTCCTTTCCCAGAAAGACCCTCGCATCACTACTACCCCCACCAAGATGTGTCCTATGCTTCTCTTTACTATATGGTAATAAATGCCCAACCTTACAGCCGACCACTGCAACAAGCCATCCGAAATCCAGCTCCAAATCCTAGAAATCATCCTCCTTACCAAAACCAATATAATCCCCAACCACCCCAAAATAACTTCCAGCCTCGAGAACCACCTAGGAGACCAACTTTCACACATATTAGTCAACCATACTCTGAATTGTTCCCAAAGCTTGTCCAAATGGCTTTACTGCAACCCATACCCCAAAACAGACAGAACCCGGAATCACCGTCATACCAACAGAGCATCAAATGCGCCTATCATTCAGGGGCAGAATGGCACGATACCAACAATTGTTGGACTTTAAACAGAGCAGTAGAGAGCATGATAGAACAAGTGAAGATAGTTGTGAGGGACGAGGAAGCCCCGAATGTGATAAACAATCCCTTGCCTACTCACAATAATAGGCATGTAATCGGGATGATATGTGATGACAAAGAGTTTGATCCCGCATTAAAAGCTATAATTGCCATTGCTGATGTAGAAAGAAGGCCAAAGGTAGACCCAAAGGAAAAGGAAGGGAAAACGAGGGCTAAAACTGACAAGCCAGAATTTGGGAAGAAAGTTGAAACAAAACCAGAGATGGCGTCTACTAAAAGTGAGGTCTTTTACGTCCCGAGAGGTCACTAAGAAAAGACACTAATCACAAGTACTTCGAAGAGATTTGAAGTAAAGAAAGGAATACCAGTGTATGTGCCAAAAGGAGCCTATATGGTCTGGGGATGATTAAACCACCTCGACTGAATGAGCCAATGGTTATTGGATGCATGCCACAGAAGCCTATGATAGATCCTACTGTTGTACCTTGGAATTACGACAAAACAACGGTGACCTGTAAAGGCAAAGAAATCTTAGGAGCAGTTCAAGACAACCCCTTTACTGAAAAATATGCCAATTTGGGAGAGATAAGCAGTACCACCAGAAGACGCTTCCCATCTAAAAAGCATGTGAGTGTCGGGGAAATAGAAAATTTGTTTCAAAATATGAAGATGGCAGATTATGAAGTGATTGACCAGCTTCAAAAGTTCCCTGAGAAAGTTCCATGCTATCTCTATTAATGAATTCCACCAAACATCAGGAGGTATTTATCAAGACTCTTAATGAAGCGCATGTACCGATCGACACCTCTTTAGAGAAAATGGAAAGGATGGCAGAACGGTTCTTTGCTGTCAACCAAATCTCCTTCAGCAAGAATAATTTGCCCCTAGAAGGGAGCACACATAACAAAGCCCTGCACCTAACGGTCAAATATGAGGGTTATTACATGAAAAAAGGTCATGGTGGATGGAGGTTCAGGGGTAGACATCTGTCCACTCTCAACTTTACAGTGCATAGAAATTGGTACCGAAAGTATTCGACCCAACAATATTTGCGTACGGGCATTTGATGGTATAAAAAGGGACACAATCGGAGAAATCGATTTGATTTTGACTATTGGCCCGGTGGACTTTGAAATCACTTTCCAAGTCTTGGACATGGACACGTCTTACAACTTTCTTCTGGAAAGACCTTGGATTCATGCAGTCGCAGTTGTACCCTCTACCCTTCACCAGATGGTAAATTTTGAGCATGAGGGTCAAGATATCGTAGTCCACGGGGAATATGAGCAATCGATCTATCGAGACCCTTCAGTCCCGTGTCTTGAAGCAAGAGAGGGATGCGAACACATAGTTTATCAGGATTCTGAAATTGTACTCGCCGACCAGTATGAAGAAGGAGACCCTTGTCTCCAACCCTTCCTTTCTAATGCCTCAGTCATGGTGGCTAAAGAGATGATCCGACGTGGTTTCAAACCAGGAAAAGGGCTTGGGAAATCATTACAAGGAATAGCGGAACCCATTACCCTGCCTTCGAATAAGAAGTTCTTCGGGATAGGTTTCCACCATACCCCAGAGGATGTGAGATGGGAAAATAAGAGGAGAAATGAGGGATGGAAGTTGCCTCGGCCATTGCCACACTTGTGTGAAACTTTTGTCAGACCAAAATACGTTGAAGAAGAGGACGATGAGGTTTTCATGGCCGAAGAAATAGAAGATATCTGCGAGGCCATGAGATAACTGCTTCATGAGATCACATGGTCGAGTCGGGGGAAGGGGCTAGCACCACTGAGGTGCTTTATATGGGACCAGGCGCCAAGTTGCAAAATTGGAAGGCTACGCCATTTCCAATCAAGAGGGAGTCCTGGTAGATTTGTCCTGCCACTTTTTCTACATCTCGAGTTATCCAGGGTGTAACTCGGATATTTTCTTTAGTTTTTGGTCATTAATTTTAAAATGTAAACCCTGTTATCTTCAAATTAATGAAATCAAATTTCATCGTTCATTCTCCTTTATTCTTTCTGATTTTTGCTATTTTTTATTCTTTCAGTGCTAATAATGCGGCTTTAAATAACATGACATGCCTGTGGACTTCATGCCCAGATTCAAATGCGATGTCTAATTGTGAAATAATGAACTAAGAACTCGAATATGATGAAGAAGAGGCTTTTAAGGAAATAAATAGAGAATTGGAACAATTTGAGAATAAGCCTAAACCAAACTTTGATACCGAGCCATTTAACTTAGGGACCCCTGAAGAAATCCAAGAAACCAAGATAAGCATTCACACAGATGAGAAAACCCGTGATGAAATAATTCAACTCTTGTTTGAGTTCAAAGATGTGTTTGCTTGGTTGTACGACGACATACCATGGTTAAGTGTTGATCTGGTGGTTCATAAGTTGCCAATCTATCCCAATTGCCCTCCAATCCAACAGAAACAGAGAAAGTTCAAAACTGACATCAATGATAAGATCAAAGAAGAAATCACAAAATAGTTGAAAAGGGGGTGATCCGGGTGGCCCAGTATACTACGTGGTTAGCTAATATAGTTCCTGTACCAAAGAAAGATGGGAAAACTCGGGTATGTGTGGACTACCGAGATTTGAATAGGGCAAGCCCCAAAGATAACTTCCCTTTGCCCAACATCCACATCTTTGTTGATAACTGTGCCAAACATGAGATACAATCTTTCGTGGATTGTTACACGGGATATCATCAGGCGTTAATGGATGAGGAAGATGTTGAGAAAACTGATTTCACTACACCTTGGGGTACATATTGTTATAGGGTCATGCCATTTGGTTTGAAGAATGCTGGGGTGGCCTACATGAGGGCCATGACCGCTATTTTCCATGATATGATGCACCAGGAAATAGAAGTTGTGACGACCCAAAGGGTCATCACTTATTTTATTAATCATTTCGAGCTTCTGAGGCCTTCAAAACCTCATTCCATGTTGCCTCGATTTACGTGCACAATCCGAGCATGTAGCCGGAAAGAATTTGTGATAGAAAATATGAATTCTATGAGAAATTTGGATAAAAATGATATTAATATTGATATGGTTGACTTCGGTCAACATTTTTGGTAAACGGATCCGGACCCGAGATTGGATGGTCCCGAGAGGTCCGTAGGAAAATATGGGTCTTGGACATGCGTCCGGAGTCGAATTCTGAGGCCTAGAGCCCAAGTTATGAATTTTTCTATGAAATTGTTTTTGATGTAATTGTTAAAGGAAATGAATTAATTGACCTTGGTATCGGGCTCGTATTTTGGTTCCGACGCCCGGTACAAGTCTTAAATATTATATATGTGATTTCCGTAAAGTTTGGTAACATTCGGATGTCGTTTGAGATGTTTTGGACCTTGAGTCCCAAGTTTGAAAGTTTTGAAAACCAAAAGTATGAAAATTATGAATTTGAGGCTTGATTTGATGAAAACGATGTGATATTGGCGATGTGATCGCACGAACAAGTTCATAATGTGTTTTTGAGGTTGTGTACATGTTTGGTTTGGAGCCCGGGGGGCTCGGGTAAAGATTTGATAGGTCGTTGGATTAAATTCTGAATTTTTGCACTGCTGGTTTTTCACCCAGCTGTTGGCTTCGCAATTGCAAAGCATTTCTCGCAATTGCGAAGGGGGCTGATCAAGGCAGGGCTCGCAAATGCGAATCCTGACCGCAAATGCGAAGCCCCTCATGCCCAGCCTTGTTCGCAAATGCGGACAATTGTTCGCAAATGCGAACGTCCCCAGGGCCTGCCTATGTTCGCAAATGCGAACAACAGTTCGCAAATGCGAACAACAGTTCGCAAATGCGAACATTCCCTATACTGCCTGTGTTTCCAAATGCGAACCATTGTTCGCAAATGCGAACACTGCCCTATACTGCCTGTGTTCGCAAATGCGAACATTAGTTCACAAATGCGAACACTCCACTTTTCTGCCAGTGTTCGCAAATGCGAACTTCCCAGCCTTAGCTTATTTTTCAAACTCCAGAAATTGGTCGGGGTTCGCAATTGCGAACCCATGTTCGCAAATGCGAACATAGAGACCTGTAAAACACGATTTTCATTTCATTTCTTCACTTTTTACAAAACAAAAACACCCATTTGCGATTCTTCACGGATTCCTTCTTCATCAAAACAATTGTAAGTCACTTTTTACTTAATTCTTTCAATTCCTAACATCATTAAACATGTTTTTCAATAGAAATCAAAGGTTTTCATGGTAGAATTTCTTGTTTTTGTTAGAATATAGGGTTTTTCATAAATTGGGAAATTGGACCTCGAATTGAGGTCCGATTTTGAAACAAATCATATACATGAACTCGTGGAGGGATGGGTAACCGGATTTTGGTCCTAACCCCGAGTTCCGACCATGTGGGCCCGGGGTCAAAATTCACTATTCCGGGCAGAATGTTATAAAAGTTGTATTTGGTCTTAGGAATTAGTTTGTTGAGTAGTATTGATGATATTAAATCAATTGTGTATAGATACGATTGGATTGGAGCCAAATTTGAAAGAAAAAGACATTTCCACGGATTGAATTGTTCATAAACATTCGAGGTAAGTGTTTGTTCTATCCTAGCTTGAGGGAATAGGATTATGTGTTATGTGTTATGTGATCGAGTGCGGTGTATGGGCCGTGGTGACGAGCATCCATACACTGGCGTCTAGTATGACCGTGAGTCGTTGAAAATGCTTATTTTGAGATATATTTACAGATGAATTATTGAACCTTTGCCGGGTTGTAGAATTGTTATTGTTCTCCCTTGTCGGGACTTGTTGTGAAGATAATTATTGATTGCCCTTGTTGGGACAGTTTATGAATTACTGCTTCTTTCTTTGCCCTTAACTGTGATTGTTATTTGGGTGAGGAAGAGTGATAATGCACGAAGGGTGATGCCGTGCCTTGTTTTATTATTTATGCACGAAGGTTAATGTCGTGCCATGTTATATTGATTATGCACGAAGGATCATGCCGTCTCCTATTATTGAACTATGTACGAAGGATCATGCCGTATTATGGATGTGAGGATGAGAGTAAAAGCACAAAGGGTGATGCCGTGTACTTTATTTGCTTATTTGGTGAGGATGAGAGTAAAAGCACGAAGGGTGATGTCGTGCAACTGCTTGCTATTCCTTGACTTGATATTACTTGTGTTTCCATTATACTTTGTTTTTCCTTGTGAATTTATTAACTGTTGTTAATTGTTGAATTCTTTGAGATATTCCTTATTGTGTTAAAAACAGGATAGTATGAATACAGTGGCTTTCCTAGCTACCATGAGTAGGCGCCATCACGATCCCGATGTTGGGGGAAAATCCGGGTCGTGACAAGTTGGTATCGAGCTCTAGGTTACATAGGTCTCACCACTCACGAACAAGCTTAGTAGAGTTTGAGAGGTAGGTACGGAGACGTCCGTACTTGTCCTCCAGAGTCTATTGAGTTAGGAAAGAGTCTCTCATTTGTTCTTTCTTGTCGTGCGACTTGTTCCTCAATTATTGATTGAATTTCTATTCTGTCCTTTCGCAGATGGTGAGGACACGCACTTCTTCGTCCGCTGACCAGCAGCCCGAGCCCCAGGCAGCTCCCGTGAGGGGCCGTATCAGAGGTCGTGGTAGGGGTAGAGCTCGGCCCCAGGCAGCTACTCCAGAGGTGGAGCCTCATATTGAGATCGACGAGGAGATTCCAGTTCCAGCAGCTCCAGTGGGCCCAGCTCAGGTCCCAGGAGGGCTTTATTTACCCCGAATTTTCGGGATGCTTTGGTCAGAATAGCAGGTTTTATGGACAACATTGCCAGAGCAGGTTTATTACCAGTTGCACCAGCCACTTCTCAGGCTGGAGGAGGGGCCCGGACTCCTATTGCTCATACTCCAGAGCCAGTAGCTCCTCAGCCTCAGGCACCAGTAATTCAGCCAGCTGTGGCCACTCAGTCAGGTACCACAGCTCATGCCGGTGATGGAGCGGCCATGACTTCCGATTCGTTATGGAGGCTTGATCGGTTCTCCAAGCTATTTACCACTACATTCAGTGGAGCCGCATCAGAGGATCCTCAGGACTTCTTATTCAGTTGCCATGAGATTCTCAAGACTATGGGGATCGTGGAGTCAAATGGAGTTGACTTCTATACATTCAGACTTGAAGGATCCACCAAGACTTGTTGGAGAGATTATTGCTTGACTCGACCAGCAGGGTCCCCAGCTTTATCATGGGACCAGTTTGCGGAACTATTTATGGAGAAGTTTCTCCCTGCTACTCAGCGGGATGTACTTCGGAGGCAGTTTGAGCGCCTCCATCAGGGCACTATGACGGTTACACAATATGAGACGAGATTTGTCGATTTGGCTCGTCATGCAGTGGTGATACTTCCCACGGAGCGGGAGAGGGTCCGCAGGTTTATAGATGGGCTTAATCAGCCGATTAGACTCCAGATGGCTATGGGCGTGGGGAGTGACATATCATTTCGGGAGGCAGCCAATGCAGCACGCAGAGTTGAGATGGCTCTTGCTAGGGGAGGCGGTTATTCTTCAGATAAGAGGCCTCGTCATTCAGGCAGGTTTGGTGGTTCTTCCTCCGGTGGCAGAGAATCCTTTGATAGAGGCCAGTCCTCCAGGCCTTTTCATTCCGCCCTTCAGGCTTCACAGGGTGGATCAGGTGATCGTGGTTCTCGGGGGAATTATTCAGACCAGTCTCCTATTAATGCTCAGCCTCTTCAGAGTGTTCGTGGAGGCCATTCGAGTCGTCAGGGCCAGCAGCCCTATCAGTCTAAGAGTTGCTACGGTTGTGGTGACCCAGGTCATTTTATCAGGAATTGCCCTCTAGCAGCGGGCAACTCTCAGCAACGAGGTCCTCGTCCTATGATTCAGGCCCCAGCTGACCCTCAGCCTGCCCAGCCAGCCAGAGGCGGGGGTAGAGATTATAGAGGTGGAGGTCGAGACCGTAGAGGTGGAGACCGTCCAGCCAGAGGTAGAGGTCAGCCAGTTGATGGTCGTCCTAGAGACGCAGCTCAGAGGGGAGGTGCAGATCCCCGATTCTATGCTTTACCAGCCAGGCCAGAGGCAGAGGCATCGGATGCCGTGATTACAGGTACTATTCTTGTGTGTGGCAGAGGTGCTTCAGTATTATTTGACCCCGGATCTACATATTCCTATGTGTCTTCCTACTTCGCACCGTATTTGGCCGTGCCCAGCTATGCTCTGGATATTCCAGTTTATGTGGCTACACCAGTGAGTGACTCCATTGTAGTCGATCGGGTGCACCATTCGTGCTTAGTTAGATTTGGGGGTCTTGAGACCCGTGTTGATCTGTTGCTCTTGGACATGGTAGATTTTGATGTCATATTGGGGATGGACTGGTTGTCCCCATACCATGCTATTCTAGATTGTCATGCTAAGACTGTGACCTTAGCCTTGCCAGAATCACCCCGATTAGAGTGGAAAGGTACCTCAAGCCACTCCGTTCGCACTGTTATTTCCTATGTTAAGGCTCGACGTATGGTCGAGAAGGGGTGTTTAGCTTATCTGGCTTATGTTCGTGATTCCAGCGCAGAGGTTCCTTCCATTGAGTCAGTCCCTATTGCACGGGAGTTTCCTGAGGTTTTTCCTTCAGACCTGCCGGGCATGCCACCCGACAGAGATATTGATTTCTGTATTGATCTGGCACCGGGCACTCAGCCCATCTCTATTCCACCCTATCGTATGGCCCCGCCGGAGCTAAAAGAGTTGAAAGATCGGTTGCAGGACCTTCTTGAGAAAGGCTTTATTAGGCCCAGTGTTTCCCCCTGGGGAGCACCCTGTATTATTTGTAAAGAAGAAAGATGGCTCGATGCGGATGTGTATTGATTACCGGCAATTAAACAAAGTGACAATAAAGAATAAGTATCCACTACCAAAGATTGATGATTTGTTTGACCAGCTCCAGGGAGCGAGAGTATTCTCTAAGATAGACTTGAGGTCAGGCTACCATCAGCTGAAGATCAGGGCGGCTGACATTCCTAAGACGACCTTTCGCTCTAGATATGGGCATTATGAGTTCTTGGTCATGTCCTTCGGGTTGTCCAATGCCCCAGCAGCATTCATGGAGTTGATGAATCAGGTATTCAGGCCTTACTTAGATCTGTTCGTGATAGTCTTTATAGATGACATCCTGGTGTACTCCCGCAGCCAGAAAGAGCACGAGAAGCACCTCAGAATGGTTCTTCAGACTCTGAAAGATAACAAGCTATATCCAAATTTTCTAAATATGAGTTCTGGCTGAGTTCGGTAGCATTTCTGGGTCACATTGTATCAGTGGAAGGTATTCAGGTAGACCCAAAGAAGATTGAGGCAGTCCAGAATTGGCCTCGACCAGCTTCAGTGACTGAGATGCGGAGTTTCTTGGGGTTAGCCGGTTACTACCGTCGATTTGTAGAGGGGTTTTCTTCTATTGCAGCCCCGATGACCAGGTTGACCCAAAAGGGTGTCCAATTCCAGTGGTCAGATGAGTGTGAGGCGAGCTTTCAGAAGCTTAAGATAGCCTTGACCACCGCGCCAGTGTTGGTACTACCTACGAGTGCAGGGCCTTATACAGTTTATTGTGACGCATCTCGTACAGGTCTTGGAGCGGTATTGATGCAGGATGGTAAGGTTATCGCTTATGCTTCGAGACAGCTAAACATACATGAGAAGAATTATCCAGTTCATGATCTTGAGTTAGCAGCAGTGGTTCATGCCTTAAAGATCTGGAGGCATTATCTATATGGTGTGACATGTGAGGTGTACACTGATCACAAAAGCCTACAGTACTTGTTCAAGCCGAAGGAGTTGAATCTACGACAGCGGAGATGGTTAGAGTTGCTAAAAGACTATGATGTTACTATCTTATATCACCCAGTTAAGGCCAATGTGGTGGCCGATGCTTTGAGTAGAAAGTATGCCGGCATGGGTAGTCTTGCATACATTCCGGTCAGTCAGAGACCATTAGCTCTAGATGTCCAGGCCTTAGCCAACCGGTTCGTGAGATTAGACATTTCTAAGCCTAGCAGGGTGTTAGCCTGTACGGTCCCTCGTTATTCTTTATTAGAGCGTATCCGTGAGAGGCAAATTGATGATCCTCATTTGCGTGAGTTGAGAGATACAGTACAGCGGGGAGGTGCCACACAGGTAAATCTAGATGATGATGGGGTATTGAAATTGCAGGGTCGAGTTTGTGTGCCCAATGTCGAAGGGATTCGAGAGTTGATCTTAGCGAGGGCCCACAGTTCGCGGTATTCTATTCACATGGGGCACCACGAAGATGTATCAAGATTTATGACAGCACTATTGGTGGCACAGGAAGAAGAAAGACATTGTTGCGTATGTCGCTCAATGTCTGAATTGTTAGCAGGTGAAATATGACCACCAGAGGCCTAGTGGTATGTTCCAGAGGATTGAAATTCCCGAGTGGAAATGGGAGCGGATCACTATGGACTTCGTTACTGGACTTCCTTCGACTCGGAGGAAATTTGATGCTATTTGGGTCATTGTTGATAGGCTGACCAAGTCAGCACACTTTATTCCAGTATCTGTCTCCTACTCACCGGAGAGGTTAGCGGAGGTTTACATTAGGGAGATTGTTCGTCTCCATGGAGTGCCAGTATCTATTATCTCTGATCGGGGTACACAGTTTACCTCGCGGTTCTGGAGAGCGGTCCAGCAGGAGTTAGGCACCCAGGTTCAGTTGAGTACATCATTTCATCCTCAGACGGATGGCCAGTCCGAGAGGACTATACAGATTCTAGAGGACATGCTTCGAGCCCGTGTTATTGATTTCGGAGGCTCGTGGGACCAGTTTCTACCATTAGCAGAGTTCGCCTACAATAACAGCTACCAATCTAGCATCCAGATGGCTCCGTATGAGGCGTTATATGGTAGGCGATGTCGATCACCAGTTGGATGGTTTGAACCGGGAGAGGCTCGGTTGTTAGGTACAGACTTAGTTCAGGAGGCCTTGGATAAGGTCAAGACTATTCGGGAGAGATTGCGTTCAGCTCAGTCCAGGCAGAAGACTTATGCGGATAGTAAGGTTCGAGATGTAGATTTCATGGTTGGTGAACGAGTATTGCTCCGAGTGTCGCCTATGAAGGGCGTGATGAGGTTCGGGAAGAAGGGCAAGCTCAGCCCTAGGTATATTGGTCCATTTGAGATTCTACACAGAGTGGGAGGGGTGGCTTACAGATTAGCTTTGCCGCCTAGCTTATCAGCCGTGCATCCAGTTTTTCACGTATCTATGCTTCGGAGATACCACGGCGATCCCACACATGTGTTAGACTTCAGTACTGTCCAATTGGACAATGATCTATCTTACGAGGAGGAGCCGGTGGCCATTCCAGACCGGCAGGTTCGACAGTTGAGGTCGAAGAGTTATCCTTCCGTGCGTGTTTAGTGGAGAGGTCAGCCTCCTGAGGCATCAACCTGGGAGTCCGAGTCTGATATGCGGAGCCGCTACCCACACTTGTTTCCTGACTCATGTACTTCTTTCTTTTGTCCGTTCTAGGATGAACGGTTGTTTTAGAGGTGGAGATTAAGACGACCCAAAGGGTCATCACTTATTTTATTAATCATTTCGAGCTTCTGAGGCCTTGAAAACCTCATTCCATGTTGCCTCGATTTACATGCACAATCCGAGCATGTAGCCGGAAAGAATTTGTGAAAGAAAATATGAATTCTATGAGAAATTTGGATAAAAATGATATTAATATTGATATGGTTGACTTCGGTCAACATTTTTGTTAAACGGATCCGGACCCGAGATTGGATGGTCCCGAGAGGTCCGCATGAAAATATGGGACTTGGACATGCGTCCGGAGTCGAATTCTGAGGCCGAGAGCCCAAGTTATGAATTTTTCTATGAAATTGTTTTTGATGTAATTGTTAAAGAAAATGAATTAATTGACCTTGGTATCGGGCTCGTATTTTGGTTCCGACGCCCGATAAAAGTCTTAAATATTATATATGTGATTTCTGTAAAGTTTGGTGACATTCGGATGTCGTTTGAGATGTTTTGGACCTTGAGTCCCAAGTTTGAAAGTTTTGAAAACCAAAAGTATGAAAATTATGAATTTGAGGCTTGATTTGATGAAAACGATGTGATATTGGCGATGTGATCGCACGAACAAGTTCATAATGTGTTTTTGAGGTTGTGTACATGTTTGGTTTGGAGCCCGGGGGGCTCTGGTAAAGATTTGATAGGCCGTTGGATTAAATTCTGAATTTTTGCACTGCTGGTTTTTCACCCAGCTGTTGGCTTCGCAATTGCGAAGCATTTCTCGCAATTGCGAAGGGGGCTGATCAAGGCAGGGCTCGCAAATGCGAAGCCCGTCATGCCCAGCCTTGTTCGCAAATGCGAACAATTGTTCGCAAATGCGAACGTCCCCAGGGCCTGCCTATGTTCGCAAATGCGAACAACAGCTCGCAAATGCGAACATTCCCTATACTGCCTGTGTTCGCAAATGCGAACCATTGTTCGCAAATGCGAACACTGCCCTATACTGCCCGTGTTCGCAAATGCGAACATTAGTTCGCAAATACGAACACTCCCTTTTTCTGCCAGTGTTCGCAAATGCGAACAAAAGTTCACAAATGCGAACTTCCCAGCCTTAGCTTATTTTTCAAACTCCAGAAATTGGTCGGGGTTCGCAATTGCGAACCCATGTTCGCAAATGCGAACACAGAGACCTGTAAAACACAATTTTCAGTTCATTTCTTCACTTTTTACAAAACAAAAACACCCATTTGCGATTCTTCACGGATTCCTTCTTCATCAAAACAATTGTAAGTCACTTTTTACTTAATTCTTTCAATTCCTAACATCATTAAACATGTTTTTCAATAGAAATCAAAGGTTTTCATGGTAGAATTTCTTGTTTTTGTTAGAATATAGGGTTTTCATAAATTGGGAAATTGGACCTCGAATTGAGGTCCGATTTTCAAACAAATCATATACATGAACTCGTGGAGAGATGGGTAACCGGATTTTGGTCCTAACCCCGAGTTCCGACCATGTGGGCCCGGTGTCGAAATTCACTATTCCAGGCAGAATGTTGTAAAAGTTGTATTTGGTCTTAGGAATTAGTTTGTTGAGTAGTATTGATGATATTAAATCAATTGTGTATAGATACGATTGGATTGGAGCCAAATTTGAAAGAAAAAGACATTTCCATGGATTGAATTGTTCATAAACATTCGAGGTAAGTGTTTGTTCTATCCTAGCTTGAGGGAATAGGATTATGTGTTATGTGTTATGTGATCGAGTGCGGTGTATGGGCTGTGGTGACGAGCATCCATACACTGGCGTCTAGTATGACCGTGAGTCGTTGAAAATGCTTATTTTGAGATATATTTACAGATGAATTGTTGAACCTTTGTCAGGTTGTAGAATTGTTATTGTTCTCCCTTGTCGGGACTTGTTGTGAAGATAATTATTGATTGCCCTTGTTGGGACGGTTTATGAATTACTGTTTCTTTCTTTGCCCTTAACTGTGATTGTTATTTGGGTGAGGAAGAGTGATAATGCATGAAGGGTGATGTCGTGCCTTGTTTTATTATTTATGCACGAAGGTTAATGCCGTGCCATGTTTTATTGATTATGCACGAAGGATCATGTCGTGCCCCGTTATTGAACCATGTACGAAGGATCATGCCGTACTATGGATGTGAGGATGAGAGTAAAAGCACGAAGGGTGATGCCGTGTACTTTATTTGCTTATTTGGTGAGGATGAGAGTAAAAGCACGAAGGGTGATGCCGTGCAACCGCTTGCTATTCCTTGACTTGATATTACTTGTGTTTCCATTATACTTTGTTTTCCTTGTGAATTTATTAACTGTTGTTAATTGTTGAATTCTTTGAGATATTCCTTATTGTGTTAAAAACAGGATAGTATGAATACAGTGGCTTGCCTAGCTACCACGAGTAGGCGCCATCACGATCCCGATGTTGGGAGAAAATCCGGGTCGTGACAGAAGCATATGTGGACGATGTAATGATCAAGTCTAGAACCTAGGATGATCATGTTCAAGATTTGAGGAAATTCTTTGAATGGTTACGCATGTATGATTTGAAGTTGAATCCGGCTAAATGTGCCTTTGGGGTCCTATCTGGTAAACCTTTAGGCTTTATAGTTAGCAGGAGAAGTATCGAGTCAGGCCCAACAAAAATAAAGTCTATCAGGGATTTGCCTCCTCCAAGAACCAAGAAAGATATGATGAGCTTATTGGGTAGGTTAAACTATATCAGTCGGTTCATTGCTCAATTGAATACCACATGTGAGCCCTTATTCAAACTATTGAAGAAAGATGCAGCGGTCAAATGGACAACTAAGTGTCAAGAAGACTTTGATAAGATCAAAGAATATCTATCAAATCCTCTGGTATTGGTCCCACCTGAGTCAGGATGACCTCTCTTCTTGTATCTGACGGTGTTAGAAAGTTCTTTTGGTTGCGTTCTTGGGCAACATGATGTGACCGGCAAGAAAGAACAGGCAATTTACTATCTGAGTAAGAAGTTCACCAATTATGAGGCCAAATATACTTTGTTGGAAAGAATATGTTGTGCACTGACATGGGTTGCTCAGAAGTTGAGACACTATCTGCAAGCCCATACTACCTATCTCATAACTAGGTTAGATCCTTTAAAATACATATTCCAGAAGCCGATGCCCACTGGGAGACTGGAAAAATGGCAAATCTTTCTCACTGAATTTGACATAGTCTATGTCACTCGCACGACGATGAAAGCTCAGGCATTGGCAGATCATTTGGCGGAAAACCTGGTTGACGATGAATACCAACCACTGAGCACATATTTCCCGAATGAAGAATTTGATTCAGTAGAAGTCATAACAGAAGACACTCGTGCTTGGAAATGTTCTTTGATGGAGCAGTAAATGCAAGAGGTTGCATTGGGGAAATCTTGATATCATCCAATGGTCAGCATTATCCAGCTACAGCTAGACTCCAATTTTTCTGCACAAACAATACAGCTGAATATGAAGCATGCATCATAGGCATGAATATGGCCATTGACCAAGAGGTCGAAGATTTACTGATCATGGGAGATTCTTACTTGATTATCTGGCAAGCACAGGAAGAGTGGGAGACTCAAGATGTAAAGCTCATTCCATATCAGCAATATGTGGATGACCTCACCAAACGCTTCAAGTCAATATAGTTCAAGTACATTCCTCGATGTCACAATGAACTAGCTGATGCACTCGCCACTTTAGCATCAATGTTACCTTACCCATGTAATGCCCATATTGACCCCCTGGAAATTCAAATCAAAGAAAGGCATGGTTATTGTAATACGGTTGAGGCGGGATCTAGTACTCAACCATGGTGTCATGATATCAAGAGATTTCTAAAAACACAAGAGTACCCTGAGCAAGCCATAGGAGATTAGAAAAGAACCATTAGAAGGCAGGTGCGTGGTTTCTTCTTAAGTGGTGACGTTTTATATAAAAGAACCCCTGACCTAAATCTATTAAGATGTGTTGATCCTGAGGAAGCTGAGAAAATCATGCATGAAGTGCACGCAGGAGTGTGCGGACCTCATATGAATGGATATGTTTTGGCAAAGAAAATCTTGCGAGCAGGATATTATTGGAGACTGCTTCAGTTTTGTTCGGAAATGCCATCAATGCTAGGTGCACAATGATTCGATTCATGCACCACCAATAGAACTTCATCTTATGTCAGCACCTTGGTCATTTGTTGCTTGGGGTATGGATGTCATTGGGCCGATTAAGCCGAAAGCTTCTAATGGGCATAGATTCATATTGGTTGCAATTGATTATTTCACAAAATGGGTTGAGGCCATCACTCTCAAATCGGTCAACAAGAAAGTTGTGGTAGACTTTGTGCATTCCAACCTCATTTGTCGCTTCGGTATCCCAACTACTATCATTACTGACGATGCTGCCAACTTGAATAGTCGTCTAATGGAAGAAGTATGTGAACAATGCAAAATAACACAAAGAAACTCTACTCCTTATCGGCCAAAAGCCAATGGTGCTGTCGAAGCAGCAAACAAGAACATCAAGAAGATTCTGAGAAAAATGATTCAAAGCTCTAGGCAGTGGCATGAAAAGTTGCATTTTGCATTACTCGGATATTGGACTACAGTGCGTACATCAATTGGAGCAACCCCATATTTGTTGGTCTACGAAATTGAAGCAATTATACCAGCAGAAGTAGAAATCCCTTCGCCTCCTATAATCGTGTAAGCGAAAATTGAGAACAATGAATGGGTTAAAACCAGGTTGGAGCAATTGTCTTTAATTGATGAAAAGCGGATGGCCGCAGTTTGTCACGGCCAGTTGTACCAACAAAGAATGGCCCGTGCTTACAACAAGAAAGTACGACCCAGAAATTTTGAAGTAGGACAGTTGGTATTAAGGCGCATTCTTCCCCATCATCAGGAAGCAAAAGGAAAATTTGCTCCTAATTGGAAAGGTCCATACATCATAAGGAAGATATTGCCATTGAAGGAAATGATCCCGAAACAGTTGTGAACGCGGATACAGTCAAAAGGTACTATGTTTGAGTTTACGTTGGTAATGTCATGGCGCACTTTGAGATGATGAAGGCCTTCGTTCTCGCTATCCCAAACACTATCAATCCTTCATAAACCCTTTTGAGCTGGTTACGCTTCTTTGATTACCCTCTTTGGAACCCGGAAGTACCAACTTAAAAAAAATCAATCAAAAACAAAAATTATTTGCTTGAACTACGTTCTGACTTGATTCTGAAAGGATATGTAAGCAGCCTCTCCCTGAGGTTCAGTCACACCAAAACAAAAATCCCAATTTCCGAAAAATTGAAACCGGGGCAAATGATATGACGGTTCAATTTGGATCCATCGAAATGGTTCCAAAGTTGTAATTTCACTCAAAATCCTTTTTACCCAAAGACCTTGTTCAAGTCCTTCAGATCAATTGGCAAAGGCAGGGAACGGAAAAACATCATTGATGGAATCTGATACAGCCTGAATTGAGAGAAACAAAATGAGAGAGTCTTATTGGTGAAAACTTTCAGGCACCATAAGGCGATGGCGAGTAGAGAAACTGAAAATGAGAGAATCCGCTTAGTGAAAACTTGCAAAGAGCACTATCGGGCAACGGTGAGAAGAGAAACGAAAGAGGTCGATTGGCGAAAACCCGCAAAGGGCGCTGTTGACCAAAAAGAAGTCATCTAGTCACTAAAAAGTCCTGGCAAGGTTCCCTGGCTTTTGAAATACGGGTCATCAGGTTCATGTGAAGCTGGAAAGATTGTGTGGGTCGGGCGTCCAGTCCAAGAAGCATGTTATGTTCATTTAAAGCCAGCATACACCCTAGATAAGTCCTTATTTTCCCCCGAAAGGGACGCTTCTCTTTAAACTCATTTGCTTGCCTTTTGTATATTTATTCTTTGAATCCCTTTAGATTTAACTCTTACTCCGGAGTTACTACAAAGAAAAGGTAGCAGGACCGATTTTACAGGGCTCTACTTGGTTAAGGTCGAAGAAAATGCACAGCCTCAATGAGTGCGTCAAGCCAATCCCGACTGACCAAAGTGGTTGATATTATCGAATTAAAGACATTGGGAAACAAAGAAAATCAAAGGCAAGAGCTGAATAAAGTGTAAAGGTCAGAGCCCACGCAAGCAAGTCGGAATGAAGTTTTAAGAACCCGGTTGGTTTGAAAAGAGATTTATCCTCAAGGCTAATAAGTAGCAAGTTCTCAACGGAAAAGAGACCAGGGTCAAGCAATTAGGATGATCAAGGCCACAAAACCAACCATCGTTTTAAACTACTAAATTTTCTTTGTTGAAAAGAGGTTCTATTCAAAGCAACCATGTAAGAAGCAGATGCAACCCAAAAAGAAATGAAATCCATAAGCGTTGAAACAACTTTGCAGCTGGAAAGCGACCAAAAAGGAAGTTTCCCGAAATTCTTTCATACATTTTTGCTAATTGAAAAGAATAAAAAAAGGGGAGGGGAGAAAAATAAGAAGAAAATAAGTAAAAATGACAATCCCAAAAGAAAAACAAATCATGATAGCAAGGAGCCTTTTTCTTTCCAAGTCTCGGCATAACCCGATGACCCCGACGGCATAACTCGTCGAATCCCGGCATAACCCGGATCTCCCTGGCATAACCCAAGGAGACTTTTTATTTCCAAGTCCCGGCATAACCCGTCAAATCCCAGCATAATCCGGATCTCCCTGGCATAACCCAAGGAGCTTTTTTCTTTCCAAGTCTCGGCATAACCCGATGACCCTGACGGCATAACCCGTCGAATCTCGGCATAACCCGTGGATCTCCCTAGCATAACCCAAGGAGCCTTTTTCTTTCCAAGTCTCGGCGTAACCCGATAACCCCGACGGCATAACCCATCGAATCCCGGCATAACCCGTGGATCTCCCTGACATAACCCAAAGAGCCTTTTTCTTTCCAAGTCTCGGTATAACCCGATGACCTCGACGGCATAACCCGTTAAATCCCGGCATAACCCAGATCTCACTGCCATAACACAATGAGCCTTTTTCTTTTCAAGTCTCGGCATAACCCGATGACATCGACGGCATAACCCGTCGAATCCCGGCATAACCCAAGAAGCCTTTTTCTTTCCAATTCTCGGCATAACCCGATAACCCCGACAACATAACTCATCGAATCCCAGCATAACCCATGGATCTCCCTAGCATAACCCAAGGAGCCTTTTTCTTTCCAAGTCACGGCATTACCCGATGACTCCGACGGCATAACCCGTCGAATCTCGGCATAACCCGGATCTCTCTAGCATAACCCAATGAGCCTTTTTCTTTCCATGTCTCGGCATAACTCGATGATCCCGATGGCATAACCCGTCGAATCCCGGCATAACCTGTGGATCTCCCAAGCATAACCCAAGGAGCCTTTTTCTTTCCAAGTCTCGCAATAACCTGATGACCTCGACGGCATAATCCGTCGAATCCCGGCATAACCCCGGATCTCCCTGGTATAACCCAAGGAGCCTTTTTCTTTCCAAGTCCCGGCATAACCCGATGACCCTGACGGCATAACCCGTCGAATCCCGACAAAACCCGCGGATCTCCTTGGCATAACCCATGGAGCCTTTTCTTTCCAAGTCTCAGCATAACCCGATGACCATTCCGGCATAACCCGTGGACCCTTAACGGCATAACTCGTTGAACCTTCTGGCATAACCCGATGATTTCTCCCTGGCATAACCCAAGGAACCTTTTCTTCCAAAATTTCGGCATAACCCACGGACCTTTTTTGGCATAACCTGATGACCTTCCCGGCATAACCCATGGACCATTTCGGCATAACCCGGCCATTTCCAACATAACTTCGATCCATTCACAAGGATACACAATCTTGATTTGACTGTTTAGATATGTATCATAACTAACTCACGAAATTTCCTGGTGAAAACTAGGGCAGAAATTTTGTTCGTTTGTTTATCTTTGATGCCTTAAGCAGGTTGACCTCAAAACTCAAGGCACAAGATGACCGATGAATAACAAAAAGGAGAAAAGAATAAAATAAATGAGCTTGAATATTAAAGCAAACAAAGGTGCGAACTGCTAAAATTCTGATTGAAGTCACAAACCCTGCCAATCCCGTTTTGCTCAATACTGCAAAAAGAAACAAGCACCTACAATTTGCGAGCATCAAAATACTGATCAAAGTCTAAAGCAAAATCAGCTAAGACTGAAGAGAAAGATTCAAGAGAATAATAGGTAGGAATCGTGTAACTCATAATTAATAAACATATCTACCTTAGCTTTGATTTCTCCTTTGGTGTAATAAGGAGGTCAGCAAGTAGTAGCAGCAACAGCAACAGTAGTAACAGTAAAAGTACAGTTCCACGGTAGTCCCAGCTACCAAAACTTCCCGAACTATATTGACCTGATTCCCTTTTAGCCAGGGATATGTAAGAAACCTTAAGAAGCAAAGGTTAGGTCAAATTATTGAAAAAAAAAATGCTTCACATGGAGTACTCATAACGGACAAAAATCGCTCGTATCCGCTCACTTTGTCTTTGCACGAAAACTCTTCATGTTTACGGGAAAAGAGGGGCATCTGTGAGCACGTGATTTTTGCCTCACATGAATTACTCCCACAAAATCAAACAAAAATTGTCTATTATTATTGTGCACAATTTGGTGGATTTTTGTGATATTTTTATTATTATCTGCATTTGTGTGTGTCTGTGTATTTTATTTAAATTAATAAAAAATACAAAAATATGTTGCAATTGCATTTGGAATTTAATTTTTACAATTCTTGAGTTAAGTAGTAAAGTTTGTTGTACAAAAATAAAAAATATCACAAAAATAAAGTACTTCACATTTTAGTGTTTAGTGTCCAAATTGTGTGATTTGTTTTGGGTATTTAATTATTTGTGATAATAACTACTTATAGTTAATTAATATTTTTAGGATAATTTGGTCAATGTTATATTTTAGATTTGTATTCTTATTTTAATTAGAAAGAAAATTGAAAAGAAAAGAGAATGAAAAAACAAATTGGTCTTCTTAATTAAAGACCCAATTTGGGCCAATAATCCCCAGCCCAAATCATATACACTCTCCTAACCAAAAGTAAACCCATCTCAACCCAATAACCCCTTACCCAGTATAGCCCAATACTCTCCAAAACTGTCACGACCCCAATCCGATCGTAATAGCGCCCAACTCTAAAGCTAGGCAAGCCAGACCAACAATTATTTCCAAATAGAAAACCAGTCCCAAAAGGGCAAACTCAAGAAGAATATGTGAGTCAATAAATATCCCAATAATAATAGTATGAATAAATACTGAAAAGTGCGAATATCGAAATAACACTTTGGGGTCACGAGTCTAAAGCCTCTAAATAAAACTGAATAGTAACAGAAATACTGAATAAAATAATCAAGTCTGAGACAAATAGTAATAACTGAAATAACGAGAGAAGCTAGGTCTTGCAAACACCAGCAGCTCCCTTAGCAACTCGAATATACTCTGAATAAGCTGGGAAGCTCGTCTAACCCTCATGTGTACCTAAATCTGCACACAAAGGTGCGGGGAGTAGGGTGAGTACTAAGTACTCAGTGAGTAAAAAGTATATAAAATAGCTAAAAGCAGGAAATCCACAGAATACCACAGAGCAAAGCTAAACTATAGTCTGATACCTACCACGAACTAACAACACAGCAAATCACAATTAGCACAGATAATTTACAGATAAAAATGCAATGCAACGCACATGATCACTACGGCACGTAGCCCGATCCATTTAACGTCGACATCGCTCATTGGGGGTGTGTACAGACTCTGGAGGAACTCCTTCAGCCCAAGCGCAATATTCATATCATCCGCTACGCCGTGCAGCCCGATCCATCCTCAGTCCACAACATGCATATGAGTCACACAACAGTTCAATTTATTTATTTCCAGGTTCCAGTGCATTTACAATGAAAAATACTTTAATTTTTATTTAGTTTTCCAAGAACTGACTTAGCATTTCATAATAGTGATTTCAATTCAGGACTAAGATCAATGATTTTACAAATCAAGCTATCACATAGATATTTATCCCCTAGGGATACTACAGTTCGGCACAAGGCCCCAAACATGGCATATAGCCCACAAATATATTTAACACAGTGTGCGTTTCAACCACCAATATAATATTGTTCATATTCGGGATGGACCAAGTCTCAATCCCCAGTCATAACCAATCCCGCACCTGCCATGGGGTGCGAACCACGCCCTAATAGTGTCACAATGTGCTAAGCCGGGGTTTCAAACCCTCAGGCTACCATATACACTAACTACTCACCTCTAGCCGGCTGTGGACTTGTCCGCGATACCATTTCCATTCGAATTTGTCGCCTCGTGCATCGAATCTAGTCAAAACCACAGCAATTACATAAATATGGGTCAAAGAAACATAACCCAATAAAAATTACTTGAAAAACGCAAAAATACACGAAGTTGGTAAAACCCGAGCGCCGGGCCCACTTCTCAAAAAATTCCGAAATTTATACCAACGGATTCCTCGTCTCGCCACGAGTCCGTGCATATAAAATTTATCGAAATCAGAGTTCGAATGGCCTTTCAAAAGTCAAAAATTCGTTTTCATAATCTAGGCCCTAGTTCTTCATAAATTCTACCCCATTTCATGAGTTTTGGTGTTGATTCTAGCACAAAATCATGTTTTTAAGTCAATAAAACTTACCTCCAATGTTTTTCCGACAGAATCCTCTTACTTCCTGTCCAAAAGCTCTACAAATCGCTCACAAATGGTGAAAAATAGGTTTTACTCGCGGGGGTTCTGTTGTTAAAAACCCATCTGTCAGGCCCAAATTTGTTCTATGCGATCGCGGCACCGTGCACGCGATCGTGATGCACAAATCTCCCAGGGCCTCATTTTTACCCTACGCGATCGCAGGATTACTTACGTGATCGCAGAGAAATAAACTCCCTCTCTACGCGATCGCACTACTCCTCACGCGATCGCACTGAATACTCCGCCAAAACTACGCGATCGAAGGCTGGCCCACGCGATCGCACTGAATTGATCCACCAGGCCTACGCAATCGCAGGCAGGCCCACGCGATCGTAGAGAAGAAACTGCTGCTCTGCAATTTCTGCTGCAACTTTTAAGTAAAAACCTCCCGTTGGGCATCCAAAATCATCCCGAGACCCCCGGGACCTCAACCAAATGCACAGATATGCCACATTACTTCATTCAAACTTGCTCGCAACATAAAAACACCATCAAAAACATCAAAATCACCAAATTCTCACGGATTCAAGCCTAAGTTTCATTAAAACTTCTGAAACTAACTTTTGATCTAAAACTCGACCAAAACACCTCCAAATGATCTGAAATTTTGCACACATATCCAAAATCACCTAACGGAGCTACTGCAACTCTCGAAATTTCATTCCGAGCCCCATATCAAAATCTCACCTATCGTCCGGAATTCACCAAAAGTCAACCTTAGCCAATTCAAGACTAAATCTACACCGGACCTCCGAATTCGATTCCGATTGCTGTCCCAAGTCATAAATCATCCCCCGAAACTAGTCGAATCATCAGAAATCCATTCCAAGATTTCTAACTCATCGGTCAGCCTTCAGTTGACTTTTCCAAACTATTCTTCTCATAAAGAGATTTATTGTCTCATTTCTAACTAGATTCCATCCGATTTACTTCTAACTCTCCAAACACATATAAATTACATGTTAAAGTATAAACTGAAGAAAATGGGGCAGTATCTCCCGTAACGATGGGTCGGGTCGTTACATTCTCCCCAACTTAAATAAACTCTCGTCCGCGAGCGGGTCAAGAAACATATCTGGAGTCTCAAATAAATGTGGATATCTACTCTGCATCTCCTGCTCGGTCTCCCAAGTTGCTTCCTCCAGGAGACGACCTCTCCGCTACACTTTCACCGAAGCTATGTCTTTGGATCTCAACTTACGAACCTGTCGACCCAAAATGGCTACCGGCTCCACATCATAGGTCAAGTCCTTATCCAGTTGTATCGTGCTGAAGTCTTATACATGTGACAGATCTCCCACGTACTTCCGGAGCATAGATAAATGGAACACCGGGTGAACTTCCAACAAGCTGGGTGGCAAAGCAAGCATATAGGACACCTCCCCAACTTTCCTAAGCACCTCAAAAGGTCCAATGAACCTTGGGCTCAACTTTCCTTTCTTTCCAAATCTCACAACGCCCTTCATAGGCGAAACCTTCAGCAACACCTTCTCGCCCACTGAGTAAGACACATCTTGGACCTTCCGGTCCTGTGAGCACATGATTTTTGCACCAGGCAATTAATTCCAAAATTAAAATAAATATATTTTTTGAGTGCAATTACTTGCTTTGCTTGAAATTAGTTATATTTTTGTGTGTTTGAATAGGTAAAAATTAGAAAAATCAAAAATAGTAGTAATTAGTTTGTTAGTTTAGTTAATTAGAAAAGTTAGCAAAATAGCTTAAATAGGAGAAAATAAAGGAAAAAATAGCAGAAAAATTGCAAAAAATATTAGGAAATTAGAGTAGGTAGTAAATTAGGATTTATAATTTTTCATAAAAGAAAAGAAAAAAAAAAGTATAAAAGAAAATACATAAAAATTGATTTAAAATCGAGAAATACAAAATATAAGTTGTATAATAAATTGGGCCAAATGGAAGTCCAAATTGGTGGCCCAGTGAATTAGCCCAGTAACTTGGCCCGCCGGATCTTTCAGTCGTGATTGATCATGACCGTCCATCATATTGAATCCAATGGTCTGAGTAATTGGCTGAATTTTTAGTTAAATAAAATAAATAGGTTTTGATCTCATCCGTCCGTTTAGAATGATCCAAAGGCGTGAGGCTTTAGTCTCATAATTGATCAAACGACGGCGTTTAAGTAACGCTCGTCTGGAGCCGTTGATCTCTCTTCAATGGACGGTCGAGATTATCTCGGACATATGGCCTATATAAGGCTTATGTCCGAGAATTGTTATCATTTTTGCCAAATTCCTAACCTAGCCGCCCCTCACCCCTCTCTTCTCTCTCGTCTTCATCAAGAAAACCCTAGGCGGCCATGGCGGCCACCACCTTCTACGGTGGTCGCCGGCCATTCCCTTCACTCCCATCTTCTTCTCCTTCTTCTTCATGCCATAGCACACCCAAAGAAACCCAGAAAACCCCCTGTTCTTTGAAGTCCCGGTCGCCGGAATCTTCGCCGGTGACCACCAAAGTATGAGAACCCCCACGAAACCAATGCCATTCTCTTCTTCTCCATGAGATCTATCCACTCATACCACTGGTCACCCTCGAATCAAACCGGAACGCCTCGAATATCCCGAAGAAGGTCGTCGGAACCCTAACTCCGGCGACCCCAAGTTCGAACCCCAATCAAGACCTCACCTTTACCACCTCCAAAACACCCCTCTGCAATCAAAAATCAAAAAAGGCTCCCCCTTTCGAGCCTAAAAGAAAAATCAGAGGAAAATCGAAGAAAAAGATCTGGAAATGAATAAAGAGAAAAAAGGAAACAAGAAGAAGGCTTAGGAGAGTTTTAGAGAATAAAAAGGAGAAGAAAAAGGATAGGAAGCTCGGGGGACAGGCCCCGCGAGTTAAGTCCCTTTCCTTTTGTGCATAGTTTCTTTTTCCTTTGCTTCTTCTGCATGTTTTGTGTTTTGCATGATTCCTATGCTTTCTTTGATTGGGTGTCTCACATGCTAGTCATAGGATCTTTATTTGCTTCACTTTTTGTTTCTGTTTAATACTTCTGTCCTCGATTTGTTTCTGTTTAGTTATATTCTCTAGTTCGACTTGTCTGTGTTGTTTCTCTCCAATGATTGTTATCCCTGCTATATTTCGTAGTTGATTTGCATAATAGTTTTAGGTCCTCTATTCCTCTGCTTACCAGTTACTCTTTTCTTTTCAGTTCCTTCGTATGATAAGTATCAATTAGTCCTGCTGATATTCTGTTCTTTTTCTTTATTTCATCATTGTTTCAATATGCCCTGTATATCTTTGCCTTGCATGTTCTGATTGATTTGCATTTCATATGCTAGTTATAAGGTTGTTCTTGGTTCTCTTTTGGTGATTCTGTTCTTAGCTCGAGTTTGAGCTTCACATACTAGTATAGGATCCTGTATATCCTCTTCTGTTAACCTGTTTCCTTTTTAAATTCTTGATTAGTTCCTTTGAACATGTTAGTCATAGGGTTATGTGGATTTTATGATCTCTTGTTATCTCAATCCTGTGCTTCTCATGTTAGTCTAGGACCCTCCTGCTTATCTTCTGATGTTGTGAGTCTTTATCTATTTCTCTGTAGCCACCCTGACTCTTTAACTTGTTCATCTCCTGTGTGTCCCTGTGTCCTTTTGGGCTTGTTAAGTGATAGAGCTCTATCTGTTATATGCATGGTTTGATCACATGGCTTGTTGTTCTAAGATTGAGAAGTCCATCCTTTTGTGTCACTTTAATTGTTGGGTACTGATTCATGGCAAAAGCATAACATTTAATCTTTGTCTTATGTTTGAAATCAGGCTTAAGTTATTATGACCACCTCATGTCCTTAACTTGTTCTTTTAAGATCATGTTTAGTACTAGGGTTCTATTTCCTCTCCATCCTCATATGTGTGTTCTGTTTCTGCTGAATACACCGGTCCTTGATTGTTAGCTTGACTATCTGTCTTCTCTGTTTCTTTTGGCATAATTAGTTCAATTGTTCTGTGGCTGGTAGTTTTATGTTGATGTCCCAGTGTCTCTTGGTCTACTATAGTATTAAGGTCCTTCACATTGTAGTTTTCAGTAGTTCTTCTATCATCATGCATGTTTTAATTCTGGTATTATGTTTAATTGCTTGTCTTTCATTGTCACTTGGTTTTGTATTAGATTACCTTTTGTTAGCTAGCAATGTTTCAACTGCTTCTCTTTCTGTGCCTTCATATGTTTAGTCTTAGTAGAAGCTTGGTTATCTTCACTCATCTCTTATGTCAAGAACAACCTGAGTATGATTTGGGGTTTTCAGGTGGCTCATTTAGCATAAAGAAGTTTTAACTAAGCTTGTTTGATGATTAATTGACACTGTGCTGTGATATGTGAGTTTGTAAGTCTATTGATTGGGATTCAACAACATTCAAACCTTTTCTTTGAATTTTGATTAATTGATAAACAACTCTGATTTCATTGGCCATGTGTGCAAATACTTGTAAAACTGGCTATGTTTGTAATAGCTTTGTGTTAATGAGAGCACTGTTAATATCTATCATGCCTAGGGGATTTGGTTATAGCTGTTAGTGTTAGGTTCCTTGGAAGTAGTTAGTTCTTAAATAGGATAAAGCTGAAAATGATCATAATTAGGCTATAGGTTTAATAATTAGCCTAAGAATGGTCAACCTTGCAAAGGGTTGACCAATTCCGTGAGCCCTAACACACAGCTCACTGTTTAACAGTGGCTGGTTGTGCAAAGGGCTATGTCTGCAAATGCAGACTAGCCCAGGCTCTATATTGAGCCCTGAACAGCAAAGTGGCGAAACCTGTAAAGGTTTTGGGCCTAGCTGTTCAGTATATGGCTTTAATAGCCCAAGCTAAGTCTCAACTTGAGACTGGCTAACTTTTAAATAGGTTAAACATAATAACAAAGCAGGCTATGCCTGCAATTAGCTTTAATTAAGAATAAATTGGTCTTAATTGACTGAAATTAGTTTAAAAGTGGCTAAAATTGAAATAGTTCTTAAGAATAAATCTGGCCAGCCCTTAAATACTAATGCCAGGGCTGGCCATTAGTTAAATAGGTGCAAAATTAGCTGAAATTAACCTAGGAGGGTCTAGTAAATCAGCAGTGGCATTCAGGGCATAATTGGAAACCAAATAGGTAAAATAGTAACTAGTAAGAACTTAGGAGGGTAATAGGGACATTTATACTCCTGATTTCTGCAATTTTGCAGAGATTTAGGGGTATAATGGTCTCTTAAAAATGGGAAATCTGTAAAAATCTCAAACCCCTAAGGTTATACTAGTAAAATGCCATAAAAGAGAATCTTTAGAACCTTCCAGCACATGCTGGAAGGGTTTTAGTAACTGAAAATGGGACTAAAGTGTAGAATAGGTAATTTTAGGAGGGGGAAGTGGGATTAATCCCATTACTTCCTCCCCAAGTATTCAGCCCTAAAAGGTTAGCTATAAATATCTCAAAAAGGGGCTGAAAAAAGGGGATTCCAGGATATAACAATCTGAAATTCATACTTGAGCTGATTGTTGAGAAGAAATACTAGGAAAACCGTAGCAATTTAGCAATTGTTTCTGGTATTTTCGAGTGAGAAGTCTGTTGGTTTTTTGCTGATTGCTGGGTTATTTGCTTGGGATTTCTCATTGCTGTTGCTGTGGTCTTCTATTTGGTTGATTTTCAAATCATCATTGTTGCATTACTCTGCTTGAGTCCACTGCTGATTGCTTACTCCTTCTCCCCTAGAACTCATCGAGTTTCTGTTTCATCCAGGTACATTTCTTTATGAATGATGCTGTATTGGCGCCTTTGATGAAATAAAATGAAGATCCAAGTTTAGATTCATTGTTGCTTTATAATTGTAGTTTAATACTGTAATTTGTTTGTAGATAGTAGCAAAGAAAAACAGAAACAAAAACAATGTAATAGTATAGTAGTAGTAGTATAATAGTAATATAATGTAGGTAGCTTGTCACTTAGTTTAATTAGGAAAACTTAAAATATAAGTAAATTAGTAATACCTGCAAATGTTAATAATCTGCTAACGAACTTCATGAGGAAATCAGCATTGAAGTAGTAGTATTGGCGCAGATCACTTATCATTAGCTAAATAGGAATGCTATTAAAACTAGAACTAAGTTTCGGTAAAAAATCAGTTGTTCAATCATGTTTAAACCTTTTGAATCACTTAGTCATAGATACGTGTATAGTCATTGCTCATATATATGATTAATTGGTTTGCGGATTTAGGCTCACACCTGTTTAAGTCTGAACAAGTTGATAATTGGATGTTGTAGTAGGTTAATTAAGATGAATTGATGATGAGAAAGGCTTAACATGTAACGAATACAACGGTGTAGTTAAAAAAATGAATTTAATGGCTCTTTCAATCTTTCTGAATGTAGATGATAACTGACTAAACCACTTCGAGTAAGTCAAGGTCTTGTAATTAATTAAGGATTGATTTAGATTTTTGAACCACTGAGTAATTAAAACATTAGTATAGATTCTTATTTAAGAGCACACAGTGAGGATAATTAGTTGAGTTTTCATTGATTTAAGACTATTGTTTTATGGATTGGTTTCCTTTACATGTTTAATGATCAATAAAAATGATTTTGATTCCATCTTCAATTCTGAGCATTATTTCTGTTACATGAATTCTACATCATATTTCTGTCATCGCAATCCAGTTTGGGCCCAAAACAATACGTGGGCCTGAACCATGATACCATTCGATTGAGCCACCTAAATGAAGATCCGAAGATTGCTTAGGCACATCCGATCCAAAGATGAAGAACCAGGCCCAATTAAATAATCAAACTCGACGGGCCTGGGATTCTTATTGTTGAGACACGATTAAGGAAAAAACAAATATAGAAAACGTAGTTAAATATTAGTATCCTTTAATAAAAATTGGGACGAGCCTCGCCCGAATAACACCGGGGCCCCCATCTAGTAATGATATAACACAAATAGACCCGGGAAAGCTAATAGCTAATTCCATAGCTTCTCCCAAAAGATTTAAAAGCCGATAGATGTTACTTTAGGGCACGATTTTAATATACCTTCCTATGAATGAGTGTGCACTTGGTGCGACTCAAATCCAAATCTCGGTAAAGCTGAAATGCACCGAAAGTCATAGGCGTATTGGTTGCGGTATGACTCGAGGCGTGTTTTCGCGATACCGCAAATTCCTAAAAATGATATTTAACGTAAAAGCACATTATGTTGTTAAAATCTATAACTGAGTCAAACAAAAGTCAAGAACGACAGTGGAGCGACCGTGCTGAAACCACGGAATCCGGGAGTGCCTAACACCTTCTCCCGGGTTAACAGAGTTCCTTATCCGGACCTCTGCTTCGCAGACATTTCAAAGAGTCAAAATTCCTCGGATTCGGGATTAACCGGTGACTTGGGACACCATTGTCATTCCCAAGTGGCGACTCTGATTAATCTCTAAATATATTCCGAACCGATTGTCCTTAAATTGGAAAAACTCCTTCCCTTACGTTATTTTATCCGTCTCGGGTAATTGAGCGTCGGGGTATACCCTACAAGTGTATTTATACATCTTACGCATGTGTTTGGGGTAGTAAAAAGGGAGGTGTGACAGCTCTGGCGACTCTGCTGGGGAACCAACCCTGAATTTAGATTTCAGGGTTTAAGAACTCGAGCTCCTTAGAACTGCCGTTCGCGTTTTTTGTTTGACTTCATTATGTGATTTGAATAACATGCTATGTGTTTTATCGCTTTGATATTATCTGGACTGTACATATAAATTGTGCCGAAAACCCTTCTCTCTTCTCCCTCGGGGATGTGCTTACTGGTTGAGACTCCCCTTTCTGTTAAATGTCACCTTAAATTAAGAAAACAGAGGCCGGATAAGTTACAAAGCCGATTGACTCCGCGGGTCACCGGTACGTAGCCCCCTCCTCGATTCGAGTTGTCCGCTCGGGTACACCGTCTAGCAATCTATGAAACCGTAAGATTTTGAACATAGGTCTAGGACGATTATTTGCATCATATTTGACTTAGGGGACTCAACACAGGGGTTGGGTCCGTCTAGGACAGGTGACCCGGTATTAAAAAAGACCGAGCATGCTATGTGTTGCATTTTATTGTCCTTGATCGTTATGCGGACCGGCGAAAATCCCGAGAATGGAAAAATTGTTGAAAAGGAAAAAAAAAGAGAGAGAGGAAAATAATGATTTGTAGAAAAATAGGTACATGGAAAATTAGAAAATTTGAAAAAAAAAATATAGGTGGAACATTTTTTGAAATAATTGGTCAAATAATCTGACCGAACTACGCAAGTTTGATTCTCGCCATTAGGTGGGATACGTAGGCAACCCTTAAACGGGTCCAACCACACTTTTAGAAAAAGACCAAAAAGATTTTCTTTTCAAATAATCGAGGTGATTGCTATTTTTGGAAATGGCCGAATGTTCCAAAAGGACGACGGAAGGCTGTTTTCGCAAAAATGGCCACTTCGAAAATTATTTTCCTTTTCTTTCATTCAAAATTGAAAACTTGCATTGAAAAAGATTTTTCCTTTTCTAAATAAAATCACCTTAATAAATGTGCAGGACGAGCACGATGATGAATGAACAATTTTCCCTAAACAAAATCCCTTTGGAGCTAAGGTTATGGTGGCAGGACATGGGACCCGATGGTCAAGACTGGGTCAAAAAGTACTTGAAGGGCCTTACGGGGTTACTCGAAATAGTTCCTCGGGGTGATGTGATTAGAGCGTTGGTCTCGTTTTGGGATTCGGCACACAACGTATTTCATTTCCCAGATTTTGAGCTTACCCCTACTTTGGAGGAGATTGCCTTTTACATTGGGAAGACCGAGGTTCCGCTGAAAGGAAAATACCCGGTATCTCCGAGGATGGTGACAGTGCATCGCTTCCTCGACTCTTTGAAAATTGCCCGGAATGTTCATAATGAAGATTTGGCCGACGGGTTTTGTTCTTTAAGCTTCATCTACAATAGGTTTGGACATGTTGGGGGTTTCAATGATCCTACCAACAAGCTATGTTGCAAGTCCAACCGGGCGAAATGGGAAGAACACCGGAGGTTCGCATTTTTGGTGGCATTCCTCGGAATTGTTGTATTCCCGAGGAAAGATGGACATATCAATATCAAAGTCGCCGGGGTAGCTACCACACTGATAGTACAAGAAAACTGTACTTTGGCCCCGATGATTGTCGCAGATATCTATCGTGCTCTGACTGCGTGCAAAGCAGGGGCCAGCTTCTTCGAGGGGTGTAACTTGATCTTGCAAATTTGGCTAATCGAGCATCTGTGTCACCACCCTTCATTCTCGAGCTATGGTTCGGCCGATCGGACATGTTTGGAAGAGTTCAATGCGAGAACAAAAGAAGTAAGGTTGCCGAGGGAGTCCAAGGTTGGATTGGGTATCTTCGATCACTAACCGACGGTCAAATTGATTGGACGTATGACTGGTTACCTCTTGACGAGGTGATATACATGCCAACAGAGGGATCGCCATTTTTGATCATGGGTTTGAAGAGTATACAACCTTATGCCCCATACAGAGCCCTGCGACAGTTGGGTCGGTGTCAGATTATTCCGAGAGATGGGGATCTCAGTGTGCACGCCATGGAGATTGGTCCGGACGGGCAATTCCCGGAAGCAAAAATCCGGCAAATCTGGAATGAATGCCAAAATCTAAAGATTGATACGTGTGTGCCGAATAGAGCAAGAGGGGAGATATCACCTGGATACTCCACCTGGTACTGACGAGGGGTTGAACACGAACGTCTTTCAAAGAGACCTCACTTGCAAGACCTGATAGAGCAATCCGAGGAAAATCTGAAATGGGCGGCCAAAGAAAAGGAATATAAAGCCAAAATTAGTCTGTTGGAGGATAAACTGAGAAATCTTCACTTCGAAAGCGGTTTACAAGCGGCATCCGATGAAGTGGAGAAGAAGCGGTTGAAGAAAGAAAATGAGATGTTGAGAGCTCAAATGGCTCAAATGAAAGTTGCATCCGAGACCCCAATTCGCTCGGCCCGGGATGAAAAGTTAATTGAGATTCTCCGGTGAAAGGTAAATGACTATAGCTTCGATTTGGATAAAGCGAAGAAAGAGTTAGTCATGGCTCGGAAGCAAATGGATAAAGATGTTGAGAAGAGAGCCAAATTGGTTCAACAACTGCAAGACAAGCATGATGCTGAAATAGTCCAGCTTAGGAAGAAAATAATCTCAACCACGGCCAAGAGCAACAAGATTATCAAAGATCTTGAGGAAGAAAGAGAATATTGCTACACGACCATGGCTAGATTAAAATTGGAGCTACAACAGGTGCAAAAGGACAACCAACGTGTCTTGGACGCTCGCAATCAGCAAATAAGCCGTCTATTGCAAGAAAAAGGGGTCATCAGAGAAAAGATTGTTCGCATCGCCCAGTACATCACTCGGAAGACTCAGCTTTGTGAAGATATGACTCGGAGGACTTTTGTATCTGCAGTGAAGTTTTTTGTACAACAAGTTATGGCCGACCTTGATAAGCTTCAAAGGGGTTTAGCATATAGGCCCGCGGCAAGGCCGAACGATGCCTCGCGGGCACTAGGTGCATTAATGTACTCTTAGGTCATGCATCGTCTTTTATTTTATTTTTCTTTTTCTTAAACATCACTTTGTAATCAAGGTTTTGAATTATCAACGAGAAAACAAAGTATTGTTACCAATTCTTTTACTTTATGTCATTTCCTTCATATCCGCTAGGCAAATAAATAGGAGCGTGATTATGAAAACGGCAAAGAAAAAGCAATAAAAGAGAAAAAGCAAGAAAAGAGAAAAAGCAAAAAAAAAAAAAAAAAGAAAGAAAAGAAAAAAGAAAAGAGAGAAAGAAAACAAAAGAGCGGAAAAAGAAAAAAAAAAAAATGATGATGATTGAAGTGAATAGCAGCCGGGATGATGCATAACGACTCGAGCAAATGTGTTTGTTTATAAAGTCATTGCATCTTATTAAGCGCTAACAACTAACGAGTGTTGATGTTTGTGAGTCCAGATTTTCTAGGCAACTGGCATACTGGCTACCCACTCATACAACACCAGATCCCAAAAGATGACAAAGGCTGTATCCCAGGAGATCGAGGCAACCATTGTAGACCCTGCTCACGAAGAAGAGATCGTGGATGTGGCGGGGATGAAAGAAGAAATGTACAAGTTAAGACAACAGATGGCTGAAATGTACCAGGCTTGGTCGAGAGGTCAACCACTACCAGCCTACCCTGCTAACCCTGCATATGTCCCTCCAGCCAATCCTAACCCCGAGCCACCAACACCGAACTCATCATCCACCTACCCCGATTACCCTCACTACTATGCTTCCACCTCCCAAATACCACCACCTCCAGCCAAGCAAACACCACCTCAGGTTCCACAAGTTGCTCCTGTATATGTGGCACCTCCGCCCGCTGTTATCCACAAATCCTCTAGCGAACCAATGTTTCATATCCAGGATTCTCACTACTACCCCCGGAGCCTACTTTCAGACAACACGAGTCTCACGCTCCCATGATAGAAGCTAGTGCCGGGCAGGAGGAGATGGCTCGAAAGGTGAAGAGTCTTGAGAACGCTTTCCGCAATATGCAAGGGCTGGGAGGGCAAGTAAGTGTAGCCTACAAAGACTTGTGTTTGTTCCCTGAGGTGCAGCTTCCTGCAGGATTTAAGTTGCCCAAGTTTGACATGTACAACGGACACGGGGATCCGGTAGCTCATCTAAGAGGATATTGTAGCAAGATGAGAGGCGCGGGAGGTAGAGATGAATTGTTGATGGCATATTTCAGCCAAAGTTTGAGTGGATCAGCACTGGAATAGTATACCCGACAGGACCATACAAGATGGTTCGTTTGGGATGATTTAGCACAAGCTTTCGCTAGTCATTTTCAGTACAATCTGGAGATCATACCCGACAGGTTATCCCTTACCAAGCTGGAGAAAAAGCCAGGAGAGAGCTTTAGAGAATACGGTTTTAGATGGAGGGAACAGGCCGCTAGAGTGGATCCACCGATGAAAGAAGGAGAGATGGTGGATTGTTTTCTGCAAGCTTTGGATCCAACATACTACGGCCATCTAGTGTCAGCAATTGGGAAAAGTTTCAACGAAGTTGTGAAAATGGGAAGTTTTGTAGAAGAGGGTTTGAAGACAAACAAAATTATGAGTTTTTCGGCTATCAAAGCCACCAATCAAGCTATACAGAGTGGAAGTGGAGGAGTGATGGGAAAGAAGAAGAAAGAAGAAGTGGCAACCGTTGAAAGCAGGCCCTGGAGTCGCAACCCACATTATAACCCACCCAGACCTTACCGCCAACACCCACCAAGCCCGTCAACCCCATATAATCCACCACCACCATCTTACCCGCCAAGTCCCTACAATGCACCAAGCCCATATAACCCACCACCATCACCATACCCACCGACTGTACCACATTACCATCACCCTCAAACCCAAGCCTATCCACCACCACCACCCCACATGTGGAGAGCTCAAGCTCCACACAACGTGTACCATACCCAAAACACATACCCAACCCCTAAACCTTACCGAAACCAGAATAGACCCAGGCCGGACGCTGATTGGAGAAACAAAGCAAGAAGAACATTCACTCCTCTCGGAGAGTCATATACCAGTCTTTTCCACAGGTTGAAAGAATTGGGGATGGTGAGACCAATCGCACCAAAAAATCCGAACCCACCCCCGAAAAATCTTGATTCTTCTATCAAATGTGAATATTGTTCAGGAACGTTGGGCCACGATACTGAGAAGTGTTGGCAATTAAAGAATGCCATTCAAGATCTTATCGATGAGAGGAGAATTGAAGTACAGGCCCCAGAAACCCCAAACATTACCCAGAATCCATTGCCGAATCACCACGAAACGAATATGATAGAACTGGTGCAGGGTGATGGCAATCAAAAACCATCTCAGGCCGTCATGATGATCAAGTCGAGTGATAAGTTAGAGAAAGAAATTGTGAAAGAGGAAGCAATTGTTGAGAAACCAAAGCCAGTAGTGATGGGAAGTCTAAAAGTGGTAGTGCCAGGTGCAAAGACAACTGTGACCTGTGAAGGGTGCAAGTGCAGAGCCAGTGATCATAAAACCAGTAGTGCAAATGCCAGTGGTGAATACAAAGACTGTGCCTTGGAACTATAACAAGGTAACAGTAGTTTACAAGGGAAAGGAGATTTCTGGAGAAATTAATGAAACGCATGGACTCACACGATCTGGAAGGTGTTTCGCTCCGGAGGAACTGAGAAAGATGAAAGCGGTGAAAGAAAGTCAATTGAAAGAGCCAGTGTCGGAGGAGGAAGCAGAGGAATTTCTTAAGAAAATGAAGTCACAAGAGTACTCAGTGGTCGAGCAGTTAAGAAAGACCCCGGCCCAGATTTCTTTGTTATCTTTGTTGATACATTCAGAGGAGCACCGGAAGGCTCTTATGAAGATTTTAAATGAGGCTCATGTTCCGGAGAAGATTTCAGTGTGTCATTTGGAGAAGATTACCAGCAAAATTTTCGAGTCCAATAGGATTACCTTCTCTGATAGGGAGCTGCCGGTGGAAGGAACTGAACACAACAAAGCATTATACCTCACAGTGAAAAGTGAAGAGTCAGTCGTGACTAGGGTATTGATTGACAATGGATCGAGCGCGAACATATGCCCGCTGTCAACTCTAGGGAAGCTGAACATTAGCCCGGATAGAATCCGGAGAAACAGTATCAATGTGAGAGGGTTTGACGGTGGAGGTAAGAATACGTTGGGGGATATTATTTTGGAAGTGACCATCGGTCCCGTTGATTTTACGATGGAGTTCATGGTGCTTGATATTGCCGTATCATATAACTTGCTGTTAGGTCGACCCTGGATTCATGCGGCCAAAGCGGTACCATCTTCTCTACACCAGATGGTCAAGTTTGAATGGGAGCAACAAGAGATTGTTGTACACGGAGAGGAAAATGCTTGTAATGTGGTAGCACCTTTTGACGGTACCGATGGGGATCGGGGTCCTTGGGTTTACCAAGTGACGGATGCTGTAGAAGTGAACAAAGTTGCTGAAGGGGAAAAACTCTCAACCCCGATGATGGCACCAACTGCTATAATGGTGGCCAGAGAAATGCTGAAAAACGGATTTGCCCCGGGGAGGGGATTAGGCAAAAACCTGCAGGGAGTCACTCAACCAGTTCAGCTTCCGGAGAATAAAGGCACATTCGGCTTAGGGTTCAAACCCACCTTCGCCGATATCCAAAGAGCCTCTAAAGCCAAGAAAAACTGGACCTTGCCCAAACCCATACCCAAATTATCCGACATCTTTATCAGGCCTGGTACAAAACATCAACCATCTGCTGCAGCAAAGTGCATTAAGACACAACTTGATGAAGGAATGCTTGGTTTTAAGAAGTTGTTCTGGGAGGTGAATACGATTGAAGCAGGGGAAGGCACGAGCAACATAGACGTGCAATTTGTGGGGCCCAGAGTCACATTGAACAATTGGGAAGCTACTCCTTTCCTTATCCGGAAGGAGTCTTGGTAGTTAGCTCAAAATTTCATCATTGTTTTCCCCAAAAGTTGTTATAATTTCCCCATTCCCCCTCATGAAAAAAATCATCACCATGTATCCCGAACATTGTTCGTTTCTTTTATTAATGAAATGCAGTTTTTCCTTTTTCTTCACTTTTGCCTTATTTTTCTTTATTCTATTCCTTTTGTACAGTTTTGCATGTGTTGATTCCAATGCCATGTCATGCGTGAAGGATTCTAGACCCAGTTCCGACAATCACGCTACTATACAAGAAATCGAGGAAGATAGTGAAATAGAATGTGAGGATGAGGAAGCCCTGGAGGAAATAAGTAAGGACATGAAACAATACGAGGAAAAACCCAAGCCGAATCTGAGTGATACGGAATCTGTAAACTTGGGGAGTGAAGATGATGTCCGAGAAACAAAAATTAGCGTGCATTTGGAGGCACCCCTCAGGGATGAATTGATAAGATTGTTACATGAATTTAAGGACATCTTTGCCTGGTCCTATGATGACATGCCCGGGCTTAGCACAGATCTAGTGGTACACAAGTTGCCTATCTACTCGGAAAGCCGGCCAGTAAAACAAAAGCTGAGAAAATTCAAAACGGACATTAGCGTGAAGATAAAAGAAGAGGTGAATAAGCAATTCGAGGCAAAGGTCATAAGAGTTACCAAATACCCCACCTGGTTGGCAAATGTTGTGCCGGTCCCGAAGAAGGACGGCAAAACCAGAGTGTGTGTAGACTATAGAGACCTCAACAAAGCCAGTCCAAAGGATAACTTCCCATTGCCAAACATTCACATATTGATCGACAATTGCGCCAAGCATGAAATCGGTTCGTTTGTGGACTGTTATGCAGGTTATCACCAGATCCTGATGGACGAAGAAGATGCTGAGAAAACTGCCTTCATTACACCTTGGGGAACGTACTGTTACAGAGTAATGCCGTTTGGATTGAAGAATGCCGGGGCAACTTACATGAGGGCAATGACCACAATGTTTCATGATATGATGCATAGAGAAATTGAGGTATATGTGGACGATGTCATTATAAAGTCCAGAAAACAACCTGATCATATGAAAGATTTGAGGAAGTTCTTCCAAAGACTCCGGAGGTACAATCTGAAGCTCAATCCGGCGAAGTGTGCTTTTGGAGTACCTTCAGGGAAACTATTGGGGTTTATTGTGAGCCGGCGAGGTATTGAACTGGATCCGTCAAAGATCAAGGCTATTCAAAGTCTACCTCCGCCGAAGAACAAGAAGGAGGTCATGAGCTTATTAGGAAGGTTGAATTACATTAGTCGGTTTATCGCTCAGTTAACATCAACATGCGAGCCAATTTTCAAGTTGCTGAAGAAAGATGCAGCAGTGAAGTGGACCGACGAGTGTCAGGAAGCTTTCGACAAGATCAAAGAATATTTGGCCAATCCTCCGGTGTTAGTTCCTCCCGAACCAGGGCGTCCTCTGATTTTGTATTTGACGGTGCTAGATCACTCTTTCGGTTGTGTACTGGGTCAACATGATGAGACAAGCAGGAAAGAACAAGCCATCTACTACCTCAGCAAAAAGTTTACATCTTACGAGGTGAAGTATACCCAACTGGAGAGAACTTGTTGTGCATTGATTTGGGTGGCTCAGAAGCTAAAGCATTATTTGTCAGCATACACTACGTACTTGATATCACGATTAGATCCTCTCAAGTATATCTTTCAGAAGCCCATGCCTACGGGAAGATTGGCCAAATGGCAGATTCTGCTCACAGAATTTGACATTGTTTATGTAACTCGTACGACAATGAAGGCACAAGCTATTGCAGACCACTTAGCCGAGAATCCGGTGGATGATGAATATGAACCACTGAAAACATACTTTCCGGATGAAGAGGCAATGCTTGTCGAGGAGATGGAGCAAGAGGAAAGGCCAGGATGGAAAATGTACTTTGATGGAGCCGTCAACAGCAGGGGCGTTGGTATCGGAGCGGTACTCATTTCAAGTACGGGTCAACACTATCCCGTTACAGCTCAGCTTCGATTTTTCTGTACCAACAATATGGCCGAATATGAGGCGTGCATCTTGGGTTTAAGAATGGCAATTGACATGGGTATTCAAGAGATTTTGGTCATGGGTGACTCGGATCTTTTGGTACACCAAATTCAAGGGGAATGGGAGACACGAGATTTGAAATTGATACCATATCGGTATTGTCTGCACGAGTTGTCTCAAAGATTCCAGTCTATAGAATTCAAGCATATCCCGAGAATGCACAATGAAATTGCAGATGCTTTGGCCACATTGTCCTCTATGTTGCATCATCCGGACAAGACATACATAGATCCGCTCCAGCTCCAAGTCCGAGATCAGAATGCTTATTGCTTCGTTGTGGAAGAAGAGTCGGACGGAAAGCCGTGGTATCATGATATTAGAGAATACTTGAAAGCTGGCAAATACCCGGAGCAAGCCACTGGAGACCAGAAGAGAGCCATCAGGCGTCTAGCCAATGGATTTTTCTTCAGTGGAGGAGTGGTATATAAAAGAACACCAGATCTGGGTTTATTGAGATGTGTGGACGCACAACAAGCAGAAGAAATTATGATTGAAGTACACGCTGGAGTATGCGGACCCCACATGAGCGGATATGTGCTAGCAAAGAAGATTTTGAGAGCAGGGTATTACTGGCTCACGATGGAGCGTGATTGTATCAGGTATGTAAAGAAATGCCATCAATGCCAGGTACATGGGGATCTGATCCACTCCCCGCCTTATGAGTTGCACACAATGTCAGCACCATGGCCCTTTGTTGCTTGGGGCATGGATGTTATCGGCCCAATAGATCCAGCCGCTTCTAATGGGCACAGGTTTATCCTGGTTGCAATTGATTATTTCACCAAGTGGGTTGAAGCTAAGACATTCAAGGCGGTGACGAAGAAAGCGGTGGTGGATTTTGTGCACGAGAATATCATATGCCGATTTGGAATCCCCAAAGTGATTATCACAGACAATGGAGCCAATTTAAACAGTCATCTCATGGCGGAAGTTTGTGAAAGGTTTAAGATCACGCACCGTAATTCCACACCTTACAGGCCAAAGGCAAATGGTGCAGTAGAAGCGGCAAACAAGAACATCAAGAAGATTCTCCGAAAAATGGTGGAGGGATCCAGGCAATGGCATGAAAAGTTGCCCTTTGCTCTCATGGGTTACCGCACGACGGTACGTACTTCTATCGGAACCACACCTTATACCCTGGTGTACGGAACAGAGGCCGTTATACCCGCAGAAATAGAAATACCGTCATTGCGAATTATAGCTGAATCTGAGATAGATGATGATGAATGGGTAAAGGCCCGGTTAGAACAGTTGAATTTGATTGATGAGAAGAGATTGGCCGCGGTCTGCCATGGACAGTTGTATCAGCGGAGAATGGCCAGAGCATATAATAAGAAGGTACGACCTCGAAAGTTTGAAGTTGGACAACTGGTATTGAGGCGTATCTTACCACATTGGGCAGAGGCAAAAGGCAAGTTTGCACCGAATTGGCAGGGACCGTTCGTGGTATCACGGGTGTTGTCCAATGGAGCATTATACTTAACCGATGTTGAAGGAAAGTGCGTAGAGACTGCTATCAATTCGGATGCGGTCAAAAGATACTATGTATGATTCCTTTTCAATTGTATGTTTTGTATTTTGTTGTGATTTTGGAATTGAAATGACGAAGGCATTTTATTCTCTATCCAAACACTTTATCCATTGATAACCCCTTTGAGCCTTAATGAATGAATTCTTTCATATCCCTCTCTCGGAATCACTCTAATGCAATAAGTTCTCAATTGCCAGAATGAAAATAAAAGATGGAAAAATGAAAAGAAAAATGATGAAAAATGAAAATGAAAAAAAAAATGAAATGATGAAAAAAAAAAAAAGAAAAAGACAAAAATCGGGAAAAAGTCAAAAAGAAATCCATCTAACTTATGAAGTTGGATGAACTACGTCTGACTTGATCCCGAAAGGGTACGTAGGCAACCTCTCTGAGGTTCAGTCACAATAAAGAAAAAATCCAAAAATTCCCCACATATTGAAACTGGGGCAGAAGTTATGTTTTAATAATTCCGAGAGTTGTAAATATTTTTAACCCTCGTTGAAATTTTGAGCCTTTATATCTTTCTTTCTTGACCCGTCCAAAAGCCACGTTACAGTCCAAAGAAAGACCTTCTGATCAATTCTGAAATGACAACGAATACAACGAAGGAGGAGCGAAGTATCGGACAATACCCGTGGAACAGAAAACAAAATACAAAAAGAAAAATGGAAAAATAAAAAATGAGAGAGTCTCATCAGTGAAAACCTTAGCCGGCACTGTGAGACGATTGTGAGGTTGAGAGAAATAAAATGAGAGAGTCTCATCAGTGAAAACCTTAATCGGCACTGTGAGATGATTGTGAGGTTGAGGGAATAAACGAGAGAGTCTTATTGGTGAAAACCTTTCGAGGCACCGTGAGGCGATCGTGAGGATCATCAGAAAAGAAAAAAGGCAACAAAAAAGAGTATCGGTTTGGGTCAAAGGCAATTCGGAGTCTAAATAAATGATTGGAACGAACTGGGTCAGAGTTTAAATACATGGCATGGTCAGCGGAATCAGCCAGCAAATACCCAGATAAGTTCTGTCATCTCTCCAAAATACCCTTACCTTTCTTTCATTTTTTCCGCATTTCATTGTTTACCCTTTTGAGAGCTAACTACCAGCTCCTGATAACGGAAGTTGAAATAACACTGGATCAGAAAGAATGGAAGATTGGGGAAAGGAATAAAGAAGCTTGGCAAACATGACCAAAGAAAAAGAAAACAAAACAAAAATGGAAAAAATGAGAAAATACAAAAAGAGTCTGCAAGGGACAAGAAGTCGAAAGCCATGCAACATGAAAAAGCAAAAACAAAGGAAGCAATAAGAAGTGGGGACGGCAGATGCCAGTTGCCAGCAGTTTATATCTAATAAATTTTGTTTCATGCAGGAACAAATTGTCACTAATCACTTTAAAGTGAATGTGACCAATGTGGAAAATTGAAAATACCAAAAAGAGAAAGTCTGTCGAATAAGTGGAGAAATTCACAGGCAAGAGATAAGTTGGTAAAAAGAAAATACCAAAAAGAGAAAGGTAACATCTTTTAGAATCTGCTCCCCGGTCCTCAGGCTGAGGGAATATTTTTTGCATTGCACGTTTCAATTCTGTTAGGCGCCCACCTTCAAATTCGGGAATATTTTCTGCATTCGCATTGCACGTTTAAATTTCTGTTAGGCGCCCACCTTCAAATTCGGGAATATTTTCTGCATTCGCATTGCACGTTTCAATTCTGTTAGGCGCCCACCTTCAAATTCGGGAATATTTTCTGCATTCGCATTGCACGTTTTAATTCTGTTAGGCGCCCACCTTCAAATACGGGAATATTTTCTGCATTCGCATTGCACGTTTCATTTCCGTTAGGCGCCCACCTTCAAATTCGGGAATATTTTCTGCATTCGCATTGCACGTTTCATTTCTGTTAGGCGCCCACCTTCAAATTCGGGAATATTTTCTGCATCGCATTGCACGTTTCAATTCTGTCAGGCGCCCACCTTCAAATACGGGAATATTTTCTGCATCGCATTGCACGTTTCAATTTTCTGTTAGGCGCCCACCTTCAAATACGGGAATATTTTCTGCATCGCATTGCACGTTTAATTTCTGTTAGGCGCCCACCTTCAAATACGGGAATATTTTCTGCATCGCATTGCACGTTTCATTTCTGTTAGGCGCCCACCTTCTAATACGGGAATATTTTCTGCATATCGCATTGCACGTTTAAATTCCGTTAGGCGCCCACCTTCAAATACGGGAATATTTTCTGCATCGCATTGCACGTTTAATTTCTGTTAGGCGCCCACCTTCAAATACGGGAATATTTTCTGCATCGCATTGCACGTTTAATTTCTGTTAGGCGCCCACCTTCAAATACGGGAATATTTTCTGCATTCGCATTGCACGTTTAAATTCTGTTAGGCGCCCACCTTCAAATACGGGAATATTTTCTGCATTCGCATTGCACGTTTAAATTCTCTGTTAGGCGCCCACCTTCAAATTCGGGAATATTTTCTGCATTTGCATTGCACGTTTAAATTTCTGTTAGGCGCCCACCTTCAAATTCGGGAATATTTTCTGCATTCACATCGTGGTTTATACAGTTAAAAGCCCACACTGGGGCAGAAAAGAAAAAAAGAGAGGTAGTTTGTTGTTTTGTTTTGAGCAGGTTCAGCTCAGGGTCAAGAAAAACAAGAAAATCAACAAAAAGAGAGTCAACAAGAGAAAACAAGAAAATCAACAAAAAGAGAGTCAACAAGAAAAACAAGAAAATCAACAAAAAGAGAGTCATCAAGAAAAACAAGAAAATCAACAAAAAAGGAAGATTCTGCATCACCGGAAAGGGAAGAAGAGCAAAAGCTAGATTAGGAACAATTGTAATTGTAGGATCATAGCTTAGAATAGCTTCTTCATTTTACATTTCCCCCCCGGTGTAATAAGGAGTAAGTCAGCAGGTCTCAACCATGTCAATGCAACAGTGAGTCTGGTAGTTTTTAAAACTGCCAGACCTTCCCGAACTACACTGACCTGATTCCTGTTTAGCCCAGGATATGTAGGCAACCTCTAAAGCAGGGTGCGGTCAAAAGGTTTTCAAAAATGCTTTCACGGAATGTTTGTAGAAAATCTTAGTGCATTCGTGGATTGTGATATCGAATTCTGGGTAGTAGTAGTTGTGAGCACATGATTTTTGCACCAGGCAATTAATTCCAAAATTAAAATAAATATATTTTTTGAGTGCAATTACTTGCTTTGCTTGAAATTAGTTATATTTTTGTGTGTTTGAATAGGTAAAAATTAGAAAAATCAAAAATAGTAGTAATTAGTTTGTTAGTTTAGTTAATTAGAAAAGTTAGCAAAATAGCTTAAATAGGAGAAAATAAAGGAAAAAATAGCAGAAAAATTGCAAAAAATATTAGGAAATTAGAGTAGGTAGTAAATTAGGATTTATAATTTTTCATAAAAGAAAAGAAAAAAAAAAGTATAAAAGAAAATACATAAAAATTGATTTAAAATCGAGAAATACAAAATATAAGTTGTATAATAAATTGGGCCAAATGGAAGTCCAAATTGGTGGCCCAGTGAATTAGCCCAGTAACTTGGCCCGCCGGATCTTTCAGTCGTGATTGATCATGACCGTCCATCATATTGAATCCAATGGTCTGAGTAATTGGCCGAATTTTTAGTTAAATAAAATAAATAGGTTTTGATCTCATCCGTCCGTTTAGAATGATCCAAAGGCGTGAGGCTTTAGTCTCATAATTGATCAAACGACGGTGTTTAAGTAACGCTCGTCTGGAGCCGTTGATCTCTCTTCAATGGACGGTCGAGATTATCTCGGACATATGGCCTATATAAGGCTTATGTCCGAGAATTGTTATCATTTTTGCCAAATTCCTAACCTAGCCGCCCCTCACCCCTCTCTTCTCTCTCGTCTTCATCAAGAAAACCCTAGGCGGCCATGGCGACCACCACCTTCTACGGTGGTCGCCGGCCATTCCCTTCACTCCCATCTTCTTCTCCTTCTTCTTCATGCCATAGCACACCCAAAGAAACCCAGAAAACCCCCTGTTCTTTGAAGTCCCGGTCGCCGGAATCTTCGCCGGTGACCACCAAAGTATGAGAACCCCCACGAAACCAATGCCATTCTCTTCTTCTCCATGAGATCTATCCACTCATACCACTGGTCACCCTCGAATCAAACCGGAACGCCTCGAATATCCCGAAGAAGGTCGTCGGAACCCTAACTCCGGCGACCCCAAGTTCGAACCCCAATCAAGACCTCACCTTTACCACCTCCAAAACACCCCTCTGCAATCAAAAATCAAAAAAGGCTCCCCCTTTCGAGCCTAAAAGAAAAATCAGAGGAAAATCGAAGAAAAAGATCTGGAAATGAATAAAGAGAAAAAAGGAAACAAGAAGAAGGCTTAGGAGAGTCTTAGAGAATAAAAAGGAGAAGAAAAAGGATAGGAAGCTCGGGGGACAGGCCCCGCGAGTTAAGTCCCTTTCCTTTTGTGCATAGTTTCTTTTTCCTTTGCTTCTTCTGCATGTTTTGTGTTTTGCATGATTCCTATGCTTTCTTTGATTTGGGTGTCTCACATGCTAGTCATAGGATCTTTATTTGCTTCACTTTTTGTTTCTGTTTAATACTTCTGTCCTCGATTTGTTTCTGTTTAGTTATATTCTCTAGTTCGACTTGTCTGTGTTGTTTCTCTCCAATGATTGTTATCCCTGCTGTATTTCGTAGTTGATTTGCATAATAGTTTTAGGTCCTCTATTCCTCTGCTTACCAGTTACTATTTTCTTTTCAGTTCCTTCGTATGATAAGTATCAATTAGTCCTGCTGATATTCTGTTCTTTTTCTTTATTTCATCATTGTTTCAATATGCCCTGTATATCTTTGCCTTGCATGTTCTGATTGATTTGCATTTCATATGCTAGTTATAAGGTTGTTCTTGGTTCTCTTTTGGTGATTCTGTTCTTAGCTCGAGTTTGAGCTTCACATACTAGTATAGGATCCTGTATATCCTCTTCTGTTAACCTGTTTCCTTTTTAAATTCTTGATTAGTTCCTTTGAACATGTTAGTCATAGGGTTATGTGGATTTTATGATCTCTTGTTATCTCAATCCTGTGCTTCTCATGTTAGTCTAGGACCCTCCTGCTTATCTTCTGATGCTGTGAGTCTTTATCTATTTCTCTGTAGCCACCCTGACTCTTTAACTTGTTCATCTCATGTGTGTCCCTGTGTCCTTTTGGGCTTGTTAAGTGATAGAGCTCTATCTGTTATATGCATGGTTTGATCACATGGCTTGTTGTTCTAAGATTGAGAAGTCCATCCTTTTGTGTCACTTTAATTGTTGGGTACTGATTCATGGCAAAAGCATAACATTTAATCTTTGTCTTATGTTTGAAATCAGGCTTAAGTTATTATGACCACCTCATGTCCTTAACTTGTTCTTTTAAGATCATGTTTAGTACTAGGGTTCTATTTCCTCTCCATCCTCATATGTGTGTTCTGTTTCTGCTGAATACACCGGTCCTTGATTGTTAGCTTGACTATCTGTCTTCTCTGTTTCTTTTGGCATAATTAGTTCAATTGTTCTATGGCTGGTAGTTTTATGTTGATGTCCCAGTGTCTCTTGGTCTACTATAGTATTAAGGTCCTTCACATTGTAGTTTTCAGTAGTTCTTCTATCATCATGCATGTTTTAATTCTGGTATTATGTTTAATTGCTTGTCTTTCATTGTCACTTGGTTTTGTATTAGATTACCTTTTGTTAGCTAGCAATGTTTCAACTGCTTCTCTTTCTGTGCCTTCATATGTTTAGTCTTAGTAGAAGCTTGGTTATCTTCACTCATCTCTTATGTCAAGAACAACCTGAGTATGATTTGGGGTTTTCGGTGGCTCATTTAGCATAAAGAAGTTTTAACTAAGCTTGTTTGATGATTAATTGACACTGTGTTGTGATATGTGAGTTTGTAAGTCTATTGATTGGGATTCAACAACATTCAAACCTTTTCTTTGAATTTTGATTAATTGATAAACAACTCTGATTTCATTGGCCATGTCTGCAAATACTTGTAAAACTGGCTATGTTTGTAATAGCTTTGTGTTAATGAGAGCATTGTTAATATCTATCATGCCTAGGGGATTTGGTTATAGCTGTTAGTGTTAGGTTCCTTGGAAGTAGTTAGTTCTTAAATAGGATAAAGCTGAAAATGATCATAATTAGGCTATAGGTTTAATAATTGGCCTAAGAATGGTCAACCTTGCAAAGGGTTGACCAATTCTGTGAGCCCTAACACACAGCTCACTGTTTAATAGTGGCTGGTTGTGCAAAGGGCTATGTCTGCAAATGCAGACTAGCCCAGGCTCTATATTGAGCCCTGAACAGCAAAGTGGCCAAACCTGTAAAGGTTTTGGGCCTAGCTGTTCAGTATATGGCTTTAATAGCTCAAGCTAAGTCTCAACTTGAGATTGGCTAACTTTTAAATAGGTTAAACATAATAACAAAACAGGCTATGCCTGCAATTAGCTTTAATTAGGAATAAATTGGTCTTAATTGATTGAAATTAGTTTAAAAGTGGCTAAAATTGAAATAGTTCTTAAGAATAAATCTGGCCAGCCCTTAAATACTAATGCCAGGGCTGGCCATTAGTTAAATAGGTGCAAAATTAGCTGAAATTAACCTAGGAGGGTCTAGTAAATCAGCAGTGGCATTCAGGGCATAATTGGAAACCAAATAGGTAAATAAGTAACTAGTAAGAACTTAGGAGGGTAATAGGGACATTTATACTCCTGATTTCTGCAATTTTGCAGAGATTTAGGGGTATAATGGTCTCTTAAAAATGGGAAATCTGTAAAAATCTCAAACCCCTAAGGTTATACTAGTAAAATGCCATAAAAGAGAATCTTTAGAACCTTCCAGCACATGCTGGAAGGGTTTTAGTAACTGAAAATGGGACTAAAGTGTAGAATAGGTAATTTTAGGAGGGGAAAAGTGGGATTAATCCCATTACTTCCTCCCCAAGTATTCAGCCCTAAAAGGTTAGCTATAAATATCTCAAAAAGGGGCTGAAAAAAGGGGATTCCAGGATATAACAATCTGAAATTCATACTTGAGCTGATTGTTGAGAAGAAATACTAGGAAAACCGTAGCAATTTAGCAATTGTTTCTGGTATTTTCGAGTGAGAAGTCTGTTGGTTTTTTGCTGATTGCTGGGTTATTTGCTTGGGATTTCTCATTGCTGTTGCTGTGGTCTTCTATTTGGTTGATTTTCAAATCATCACTGTTGCATTACTCTGCTTGAGTCCACTGCTGATTGCTTACTCCTTCTCCCCTAGAACTCATCGAGTTTCTGTTTCATCCAGGTACATTTCTTTATGAATGATGCTGTATTGGCGCCTTTGATGAAATAAAATGAAGATCCAAGTTTAGATTCATTGTTGCTTTATAATTGTAGTTTAATACTGTAATTTGTTTGTAGATAGTAGCAAAGAAAAACAGAAACAAAAACAATGTAATAGTATAGTAGTAGTAGTATAATAGTAGTATAATGTAGGTAGCTTGTCACTTAGTTTAATTAGGAAAACTTAAAATATAAGTAAATTAGTAATACCTGCAAATGTTAATAATCTGCTAACGAACTTCATGAGGAAATCAGCATTGAAGTAGTAGTATTGGCGCGGATCACTTATCACTAGCTAAATAGGAATGCTATTAAAACTAGAACTAAGTTTCGGTAAAAAATCAGTTGTTCAATCATGTTTAAACCTTTTGAATCACTTAGTCATAGATACGTGTATAGTCATTGCTCATATATATGATTAATTGGTTTGCGGATTTAGGCTCACACCTGTTTAAGTCTGAACAAGTTGATAATTGGATGTTGTAGTAGGTTAATTAAGATGAATTGATGATGAGAAAGGCTTAACATGTAACGAATACAACGGTGTAGTTAAAAAAATGAATTTAATGGCTCTTTCAATCTTTCTGAATGTAGATGATAACTGACTAAACCACTTCGAGTAAGTCAAGGTCTTGTAATTAATTAAGGATTGATTTAGATTTTTGAACCACTGAGTAATTAAAACATTAGTATAGATTCTTATTTAAGAGCACACGGTGAGGATAATTAGTTGAGTTTTCATTGATTTAAGACTATTGTTTTATGGACTGGTTTCCTTTACATGTTTAATGATCAATAAAAATGATTTTGATTCCATCTTCAATTCTGAGCATTATTTCTGTTACATGAATTCTACATCATATTTCTATCATCGCAATCCAGTTTGGGCCCAAAACAATACGTGGGCCTGAACCATGATACCATTCGATTGAGCCACCTAAATGAAGATCCGAAGATTGCTTAGGCACATCCGATCCAAAGATGAAGAACCAGGCCCAATTAAATAATCAAACTCGACGGGCCTGGGATTCTTATTGTTGAGACACGATTAAGGAAAAAACAAATATAGAAACGTAGTTAAATATTAGTATCCTTTAATAAAAATTGGGACGAGCCTCGCCCGAATAACACCGGGGCCCCCATCTAGTAATGATATAACACAAATAGACCCGGGAAAGCTAATAGCTAATTCCATAGCTTCTCCCAAAAGATTTAAAAGCCGATAGATGTTACTTTAGGGCACGATTTTAATATACCTTCCTATGAATGAGTGTGCACTTGGTGCGACTCAAATCCAAATCTCGGTAAAGCTGAAATGCACCGAAAGTCATAGGCGTACTGGTTGCGGTATGACTCGAGGCGTGTTTTCGCGATACCGCAAATTCCTAAAAATGATATTTAACGTAAAAGCACATTATGTTGTTAAAATCTATAACTGAGTCAAACAAAAGTCAAGAACGACAATGGAGCGACCGTGCTAAAACCACGGAATCCGGGAGTGCCTAACACCTTCTCCCGGGTTAACAGAGTTCCTTATCCGGATCTCTGCTTCGCAGACATTTCAAAGAGTCAAAATTCCTCGGATTCGGGATTAACCGGTGACTTGGGACACCATTGTCATTCCCAAGTGGCGACTCTGATTAATCTCTAAATATATTCCGAACCGATTGTCCTTAAATTGGAAAAACTCCTTCCCTTACGTTATTTTATCCGTCTCGGGTAATTGAGCGTCGGGGTATACCCTACAAGTGTATTTATACATCTTACGCATGTGTTTGGGGTAGTAAAAAGGGAGGTGTGACAGGTCCGCATAACTCTTTTGACGCGACTGAGCTGTGCGAAGTCTCTCCTGAATCACCTTCACCTTGTCTAAGGCATCTTGGTCTAACTCTGTCCCCAATAATCTAGCCTCGCCAGGCTCAAACCATTTGACTGGAGACCTACACCACCTCCCATATAAGGCTTCATACGGTGCCATCTGAATGTTGGACGGATAGCTATTGTTATAAGCAAACTCTGTAAGAGGCAAGTAATCAGCCCAAGAACCTCCAAAATCAATAACGCAAGCACGCAACATGTCATCTAGTATCTGAATTGTACGCTCGGACTGCCTATTCATCTGTGGGTGAAATGATATGCTCAGCTCTACCTGTGAACCCAATTCTCACTGAAATGTCCTCCAGAACTGTGAAGTAAACTGGGTACCTCTGTCTGATATGATAGAAACTGGAACTCCATGCAATGTCGCAATCTCACGGATGAATATCTCTGCTAACAGCTCCGAGGAGTATGTAGTACACATAGGAATGAAATGAGCTCACTTGGTCAGCCTATCCACAATCACCCAAACTGAATCAAACTTCCTTGCTGTCCGAGGGAGTCTACTAACAAAGTCCATAGTGATCCTTTCCCACTTCCACTCGGGAATATCAATACGCTGGAACACGCCACCGGGCCACTGATGCTCATACTTGACCTGCTAATAGTTGAGGCATCGTGCTACATGACTCACAATATCTTTCTTCATCTTTCTCCACCAATAACGCTGCCTCAAATCCTGATACATCTTTGTGGCACCTGGATGGATAGAACACCGTGAGCTATGGGCCTCCTCCAATATCAACTCACGAAGGCCATCAACATTGGGCACGCATATCCGGCCCTGCATCCGCAACACACCATCATTATCAATAGTAACATCTCTGGCATCATCATGCTGAACTCTGTCCTTAAGGACAAGCAAGTGTGGATCATCATACTAGCACTCTCGAATACGGTCATATAAGGAAGACCGAGATACCACGCAAGACATCACCCGACTGGGCTCAAAAATATCTAGCCTTACCATATGATTAGCTAGAGCCTGAACATCAACTGAAAGGGGCCTCTCCCCAACTGGAATGTACGCCAAGCTGCCCATACTAATAGTCTTCCGGCTTAAAGCGTCGGGCACTACAAGATGGTAATATCATGGTCTTTAAGTAATTCAAGCCATCTCCGCTGCCTCAAATTGAGATCTTTCTGCTTAAACAAATGCTGAATGATGCGGTGGTCTGTATATACGTCACGAGATACACCATACAAGTAATGCCTCCAAATCTTCAAGGCATGAACAATAGCAACTAACTCTAAGTCATGTACAGGGTAGTTCTTCTCATGGGGCTTTAACTGACGAGATGCATATGCAATTACTCTACTCTCATGCATCAATACACAACCGATCCCAACTCTCGAAGAATTGCAATACACCATATAAGACCCTGAAGCTAATGGAAATACAAGTACCGGAGTTGTGGTTAAGGATGACTTGAGCTTCTGAAAGCTCTCCTCATATTCATCAGACCACACAAATGGATCATTCTTCTGTGTCAACTTTGTCAAAGGTGAAGCAATAGACGAAAAACCCTGAACAAACCTATGGTAATAGCCTGCCAAACCGAGGAAACTCCGGATCTCAATAGATGAGGATGACCTGGGCCAATTTAGCACCGCCTCAACTTTTTGTGGGTCAACCCGAATACCATCGTTGAACACTAAATGTTCCAGAAAAGTCATAGTATCAAGCTAGAACTCACACTTAGAGAATTTTGCATAAAGTTTTTCCTCTCTTAACCTCTACAATACCACCCTCAAGTGTTGTGCGTGCTCATTCTGACTGCGTCATTATACCAGGATATCATCAGTAAATACGATCAAAAAAGAATCCAGATACGGCCAAAATACACTGTTCATCAAGTGCATGAATGCGCCTGGGGCATTAGTCAGCCCAAAAGACATCACCAGAAATTCATAGTGCCCATATCTCATTCTGAAAGTTGTCTTCATAATATCTGAATCCCTGATCTTCAACTGGTGATAACCCGGTCAAAGGTCAATCTTAGAGAATACACTTGCTCCCTGAAGCTGATCAAACAAGTCCTCAATATGAGGTAATGGGTACTTATTCTTTATTGTCACCTTGTTCAACTGTTTGTAATCAATGCATAATCTCATTGTGCCATCTTTCTTCTTTACGAATAATACGGGTGCACCCCAAGGTGACACACTCGGGCAAATGAACCCCTTATCTAAGAGTTCCTGAAGTTGTTCTTTCAACTCTTTTAACTCAGCTGGTGCCATGCGGTAGGGAGGAATGGAAATGGGCTGAGTGCCCAGCACCAAGTCAATACCGAAACTAATGTCCCTGTCCGGCAGCATGCCCGGCAGGTCTAGTGGAAATACATCCAGGAAATCCCTCACAACGGGAACCGAATCCAGACTGGGAGTCTCAGCCTCAACATCTCTAATGAATGCCAAATAGGATAAACAACCCTTCCCAATCATTTGTTGGGGTTTTAGGAAAGAAATCACCCTGTCGGATACATAATCAGTCACGCCTCGCCACTCGATCCTCGGATTACCTGGAATAGCTAATGTAACTGTCTTGGCATGACAGTCCAGAATCGCATGGTAAGGAGATAATCCATGCCCAATAATAATAAGTCAACTCGGGTCTCCAGACCCCCAATAATAACAAGGCAGGATCGATACACATGATCCACAATAACTGTATCACCCACCGGGGTAGACACATGCACGGGCAAGGCAAGAATACCATGGGTCATACCCAAATGATGCAAAAAATGTGAAGAAACATAGGAATAGGTAGATCCGGGATCAAATAAGACAGAAGCATCCCTGTGGCAAACTTAGATAATACCTGTGATGACTGCATCTAAAGCACTAGAGTCCCTCATATCTGGGAGAGCATAAAAATGAGCCTGACCTCCGCCAGTACGATCCTCACCCCTAGGGTGACCTCTGGCTACATGACCACCACTCCTAGCTGACTGAGCGGGTGCTGAAGAAACAAGAGCAGAAGACGAAGGCTGATCCCTCTACTGAGACCGCTTACGAAGCAACTGGGGACACTCCCTCCTAATATAGCCAAACTCACCATACTCAAAACAATGCCCTGAAGCTGGAGAAAGAGACTGCTAAGAACCCCTCGCTGCAGATGAACCCTGAGCTGAAGGAGCAAAAGCAGAGCTCTGAGCTTGAAGGGCGCTCAGTGCGGGCAGGCTCTACTAACGACATTGCTAGACCTGATGACCCTGACGACCACGGTCTGGCGAAGCCCCACTAGACTCTGCACGGCTTGACTGAGGAGATCTGAAGGAACGACCTCTGTTGTGCTGAGACTGGCCCCTAGACAGAGCACCACTGTAACTACCTGCACCCCGAGTCCTCTTAGCCTCCCTCTCCTCACGCTCTCGATGACAGTCTATCTCAATCTGATGAGCCGCATTAACCACCTCCTCAAAAGTGATTGTTGTAGCCCTCTCTCAAGTCATCAATATGCGGATAGGATAATTGAGACCATCCACAAATCTCCTGATCCTCTGACGATCTGTCAAAATCATCCACATGGCATGCCGAGCTAGCTGTGTAAACCTCAACTCATACTGAGTCACCGACTTATCTCCCTGCTTCAACCACTCAAACTGACGATGCAGCTCCTCCCTCTGAGATTGGGGCACATACTTCTCTATAAATACCGTGGAGAACTGCTGCCAAGTGAGCGGCGCTTCCCCAATAGGCCTACGCCTCTCAAAATCCTCCCACCAATGAAATGCTGGTCTTGTGAACTGGAAGGTAGTGAAAGCAACACCGCTAGACTCCAGAATACCCGCAGTACGAAGCATACGCTGGCACTTATCTAGGAAACCCTGGGCATCCTTGCCCTCAACACCGCTGAACGCCAAAGGCTGTAGTCTCTCTAACCTCTCCAACCGACGCTGCTCGTCGTCAGGCATAGCTGGGACCACATGAGCTAGGGCTGGTGCAACTGGTGCAACTGGTGCAGCCGGCTGAACTGGCTGAGCTGGAGCTGCCTCAGGTGCCTGTAAACCCTGAACTACCGGCTCGGGTGTGCGAGCAACGGGGGTCTGATTCCCTCCCCCTGCATGTGAAAACTTTGTTGCATTAGAAGCCGCAACCACTCGGGCTAAGCCAGTACACACTAATAGGATCTGTGCTAAGGTCTCCTGAAGACCCGGTATCTCAATAGACACTGCCGGTGCCCGAACCTGAGCTACTGGAATGCCTGCAGCTGGGACCTGATCCTAAACCTGGTCCACTAGCGCTGGAATCTGACCCTGAGTCTGGTCAGCTGGTGGGTCAGCAGGTGTTGTCACTGCTGCCCTACCTCTGCCATGACCACGGTCTCTGGGTGCCACTGGTGGTCGTCCGCCACATCCGTTAGCACGTGTTCTCTCCATCTGCAAGAGAATAAAATACGAAAAGGTTTAATTTCACAATAACACAAACTGCACGATATGAATCCAAGAAAGTGAAGTGTTTCCTAAAGTTCTGTAGCCTCCCTAGGATAGATACAGACGTCTACGTACCGATCCGCGAGAGCCTACTAAACCGGCTCATTACTCGCGGGGCCTAGCAACCTAGGCTCAGATACCAACTTGTCACGACCCTAATCCGGTCGTAATGGCACCCAACTCTAAAGCTAGGCAAGCCAGACCAACAACTGTTTCCAAATAGAAAACCAGTTCCAAAAGGGCAAACTCAAGAAGAATATGTGAGTCAATAAATACCCCAATAATAACAGTATGAATAAATACTGAGAAGTGCGAATATCAAAATAACACTCTGGGGTCACGAGTCTAGAGCCTCTAAACAAAACTGAATAGTAACAGAAATACTGAATAAAATACTCAAGTAAGAGACATATAGTAATAACCGAAACGAAGAGAGAAGCTAGCTTCTGCGAATGCCGGCAGCTACCTCAACAACTCGAATAAATTATGATATAGGCTGGAGTGCTCGTCTAACCCTCCAGTGTACCTGAATCTGCACACAAAGGTGCAAGGAGTATGGGTGAGTACTAAGTACTTAGTGAGTAAAAAGTATTTAATAATAGCTGAAAGCAGAAAATCCACAGAATACCACAGAGCAAAGCTAAACTACAGTTCGATTCCTACCACGAACTAACAATAACAACAAATCACAATTAGCGTAGATAATTTACAGATAAAAATGCAATGCAATGCACATGACCGCTACGGCGCGTAGCCCGATCCGTTTAACGTCGATGGTGCTCATTGGGGGTGTGTACAGACTCTGGAGGGGCTCCTTAAGCCCAAGCGCAATATTCATATCATCCGATGCGGCGTGCAGCCCGAACCATCCTCAGTCCACAACATGCATATGAGTCACACAACAGTTCAATTTATTTATTTCCAGGTTCTAGTTCATTTACAGTGAAAAATACTTTAATTTTTATTTAGTTTTCCAAGAACAGGTGACTTAGCATTTTATAATAGTGATTTCAAGCCAGGACTGAGATCAATGATTATACAAATCAAGCTATCACATAGATATCAATCCCTTAGGGATACTACAGGTCGGCACAAGGCCCCAAACATGGCTTATAGCCCACAAATATATTTAACACAGTGTGCGTTTCAACCACCAATATAATATTGTTCATATTCGGGATGGACCAAGACTCAATCCCTAGTTATAACCAATCACGCACCTGCCATGGGGTGCGAGCCACGCCCTAATAGAGTCACAATGTGCTAAGACGGGGTTTCAAACCCTCAGGCTACCATATACACTAACTACTCACCTCTAGCCAGCAGTGGACTCGTCTGCGATACCTTTTCCCTTCGAATGTTTCACCTCGTGTGTCGAATCTAGTCAAAACCATAGCAATTACATAAATATGGGTCAAAAAAACATAACCCAATCAAAATTACTTGAAAAATGCAAAAATACACGAAGTTGGTAAAACCCGAGCCTCGGGCCCACTTCTCAAAAAATTTTGAAATTCATACCAACGAATTCCTCGTCTCGCCACAAGTCCGTGCATATAAAATTTATCGAAATTGGAGTTCGAATGGCCTTTCAAAACTCAAAAATTCGTTTTCATAATCTAGGCCCTAGTTCTTCACAAATTCTACCCCATTTCATGAGTTTTGGTATTGATTCTAGCACAAAATCATGTTTTTGAGTCAAGAAAACTTACCTCCAACGTTTTCCTGATAAAATCCTATTACTTCCCGTCCAAATGCTCTCCAAATCGCTCACAAATGGTAAAAGATAGGTTTTGCTCGCGGGGGTTCTGTTATTAAAAACCCTTCTGTCAGGCCCAAATTTGTTCTATGCGATCGCGGCACCATCCACGCGATCGCGATACACAAATCTCCCAGGCCCTCATTTTTACCCTACGCGATCACAAGATTACTTACGCGATCGCAGCGAAATAAACTCCCTCTCTACGCGATCGCACTACTCCTCACATGATCGCACTGAATGCTCGCCAGAACTACGCGGATCGCCGGCTGGTCCACGCGATCGCACTGAATTGATCCACCAGGCCTACTCGATTGCAGGCAGGCCCACGCGATCGCAGAGAATAAATTGCTGCTTTGCAATTTCTGCTGCAACTTTTAAGTAAAAACCTCCCGTTGGGCATGAGACCCCCGGAACCCCAACCAAATGCACAGATATGCCACATTACTTCATTCAAACTTGCTCGCAACATAAAAATACCATCATAAACATCAAAATCACCAAATTCTCATGGATTCAAGCTTAAGTTTCATTAAAACTTCCGAAACTAACTTTTGATCTAAAACCCGACATAAACACCTCTGAATGATCTGAAATTTTGCACGCATATCCAAAATCACCTAACGAAGCTACTACAACTCTCGAAATTTCATTCCGAGCCCCGGATCAAAATCTTACCTATCGTTCGGAATTCGCCAAAATTCAACCTTAGCCAATTAAAGCTTAAATCTACACCGGACCTCCGAATTCGATTACGATTGCTCTCCCAAGTCATAAATTATTCTCCGAAACTAGTCGAATCATCAGAAATCCATTCCGAGCTTTATAACTCATCGGTCAACCTTTGGTTGACTTTTCCGAACTATTCTTCTCATGAAGAGATTTATTACCTCATTTCTAACTAGATTCCATCCGATTTACTTCTAACTCTCCAAACACATATAAATTAACATGTTAAAGTATAAAATAAAGGAAATGGGGCAGTAACTCCCGTAACGACGGGTTGGGTCGTTACATAAACCCACCTTAATCCAACCCGATCCGGATACCCCTTAACAATCCAATCTACCCTAACCTAGCCACAATCCCTAAGCCGCTACAGAGACGACCCCCACCCCTGAACTCCAACGCCTACAACTGCCTCACCACCTGAACCATCGACTTCTTACCCACCTCGTTGACCGATGATCTTTCAGCCTTTTTTTCTCCTTTAAACCTAGACACACACAGCCCTACACCTTTCATCTTTGGCACTCACTCAACAGTATCACACGCACATATATGAACAACAAAGAGAGGTCGGGAGTAAGAGGGAAATGACGAGTGGCAATCTAGATATTGATGGAATAATAGTCTCGATTTAGGTTCATTAGAGCTGTTCGTCTGCGAATCTGAGGTGCCGATTCGAGATTCGTTATTTTTTGAATTTTGTGGCTATTCCGGCAAGTTTCGAGATCTGGTCAGGGTTCCGTTCGAGACTTCCAATTATGGATTTGGTCAGTAGTAGTTAATTTCAATTCTCCGAAGGTTGCTTCGAGGTTCATATCTTTAACTCTTGTGTAATTCTATACTTATGAATGCTTCCATCTTTATGAAATTTTATGTGAATAAAGTATGTTATTTTACTGATTGTTTTGGTTTTTGTTGTTTTAATTCGATTGTTGAGTTTCTTTATTTATTTAGCTAGCCAATGTCAGTAGTGAATCTTAATCGAATTCAATTTGTGTTTGCTTTATAATATTATACGGATCAAACTCGTTAGAATGCAGATGGTTCGACAATTCTAGTTCAATGTTAATATTACTAATATGCATTAGTTCATTTAACTGATTGTGTTAGTGCATGCTTTATAAATATTCTCTTTTGGAGCTTGAGTTATATAGAGTGACTATATAAATAATTTTTACCAAAAGGCTAGCTCTTTGCCTATAAATATTTTCTCTATAGATTTTTCTTTCATCCCACTTTTCTTCAGTAGTTTTTTTTTCTACCTTTGCGAGTTGATAGATGAGTTGATGAAACACCATTTTTTATTTAAATGGGAGTGAATTCGATTTGTTTGGTTCAGACTTTCAGTAAGTTTGAAGTTGGTGTTATTCTACATTTAGATAGAATATTTTATTTTATTTCTAAGTTGATTGTTGGATCTTATTCTGGTTCAATTCAATTAAAAGTTATAATTCCATTAAGATTTCTGGACTGATATTGTTGCTGAAACACTGTTTCTGCTACTGTTTCTATTGCTGATTATTTTTCTGTTTTGCTGTGAAATTCCATGTATTCTTTGATTCTCTAGGAGATGAGATGAAAAAAAATAAAAGATGTAATTGCATGAAGCTTCATGAATGAATGAATGTTTTCTTTTAAATCTTCAATGTCAATTATCTGCTTAAATGTATCCGTCAAACTCATGAATGTAGTATAATGATATTTATCTTAGATTGTTCATCTTAATGTAGTAGTTGCATTTTTGGAATCATGTTATTCTTTTAAACTTGTGAATTGTTAGTTTGGTTGAACATTTGAGGGACTGTATATGCGGACTTTTGTTTAAGATACTTCTGTTGTGCATATATTCAATTATGTGATGTTCATTTGAATAGGTAGCGTTCATTCAATCAAAAAGGCAACAATTTATTTTTGAAAGTAAGATTTTGTGATAGTCAACTCTGTTGCAAAATTGTTGATCCTTCATATAATTGGGCCAATTTGTATAGAGATTGGGATATAACATGAGCCATTAAAATAATTTGAAACTGCTTAAATTTCATGGTTAAGGATTAGTAATTTAGTTTACGGTTAAATCTCATGGTTGAATACAACAGAGGTTTAGACTAAATAGGAAAAGTCGATTGCCTATAAAGTTTTTTTTTTTTTGTAGTATTCTATTAAGAAATTCTTCTTGTCCTTATCCATGTTAAATATCATGATATAATTTCTCATTAAATTATTAGTTATAGTAATGGCAGTGGTTTATATGTATCGTACATTTATGTTTCAAGAATGAAATAATTTTTTTTGTAGTAGTATTACATTTTGTTTCTTAGGTATTTATTTTTTAATTGATCTTTGAGTAAACAATCTGAATTTTCTGAATGGAAAATTAGGAGATGGTAATAGTGTAATCCTAAACTATAGTGCATTTTATGTAACACGATTATAATAATTTCGAATAATAAAGTCCTTGAAATAGTTGAGGCATGCCATGCCAAATAAAACCCTTTTAAAATTTAGTAGGAAATATGAGATATTAATTTGCAAATGTAAAATTGGGTTTCGAATTAGGTGTTGAAGCTAAAGGGTCTTCCCTTTGTTTGAATTCGGACTTGAATTCAAGGCACGAATTTATAAATGTGAATTAATTGGCCTTTTAGAGACAAATAATAAATAGAAAATTTTAGTTTGCTTTAGGTTATCCTTCTAATAATAAATGAAACGAACATCGCCAAATCAAATATAAAAATATAGGGCCCTCATTAATTAGTTAATTAAAATAACTAAGAATTTGGGGTGTGCCGTTTAGTGAATTTCACGGCCCTCCGCAAACTAAATAATACGTTAGTCGCTTTAGGCACACTTTTAATAATGTTACCTTAATAAATACGGCCATGCATTTCATGCAACCCAATTCCAAATCCGTAAACATTGAATAAGAATATGTCAAGGATCCGGGTGTATTTCATATGACATGATCCGAAAACACGTTTTTAACGACGTTCACTATCTTAATAATCAATTAAAAGTGATAAATAATTCCAAAAATTACACAATAGGATAACATGTATTAAAATTAGATTTTATCCAAATATAATAGTTTAAGCGACCGTGCTAGAACCACGGGATTCGGGGGTGCCTAACACCTTTCCTCCGGTCAACGGAATACATTACTTAGAATTTCTGGTGCACAGACTTCACTTGGAAAATCAAAAAATTTCTCGATTTGGGATTCAAGATAAACCGGTGACTTGACATACCAAAAGCCAAACCTTTCCCAAGTTGCGACTCTGAAAAGAATAAATAATCTCATTTTGAATAATGTCACTTTAAATGGAAAAACTCCCTTTTATATATTTTCCCTTCGGGGTAGGTGTGTAAAAAAAGAGGTGTGACACTCATAACATGCGGAATTGAACAACTACTTTATTCCATTGGAAATATTAAACTAAACTACAGAAAACCTATTTGAATTGAAGTACAAAATTGTTTATATTGAAGCAGTCAGTTTATACTCATTATTGAAAAACTTAATTTGAACATATCGCTAACAAAACTTGAATCTGAACTCATATTTATATACTAAAACTGATTAATACAAACTGAAGATAACAAATAAATTTCTTAACATTTCGTTGCGTTTACAATTCGTAATAAACTGAAGATCCAGGATCACAACCAAAACAAACCTTTATACTTATTTGTTTTCAACAGATTTTAATCTTTACTCTAATGAAACTGTTTTTTTATTAATCTAATTCGTGTGATTTTCTACGTGATATCTAAACTAAACTACTTAAAAGAATTAATAGTTCAAGTCCACAGTCCAATACTGTCACGACCCCAAATCCGGTCGTGATGGCGCCCAGCACACTGCAAGGCCAGCCTGACCAATCAATAATAACAACGGAGCTAGGAGCTCGTTTTATCCCATTTTAACATATCAAATCATAAAACAACAGTGACATATATATCGAAAACGGGGAACTAGTCCCAACACATACCAACTCCCATAGACCGAAGGGTCAAGAGTCATGAGCCTCTAATGAACATAAGTATATAATGGTTTACAAGATACCAAGTACGGAAAGAAACATCAATACAGAATCAAAAGACAGTAAGAAGGAATATCGGGTCCTGCGGACTCTGGAGCTACCTCGAATATCCCACCGATGCCGCCTCGCACAGCTACTGGATCACTGCTGAGAGGTACTTGGATCTGCACACAAGGTGCAGGGAGTAAAATGAGTACTGCCAAACTCAGTGGTAATAAACAAGGGTAAGACAACGCAGATAAGAAATCCGCAATAAAGCACTATGTAAAGCTGTAATCAAATACCCTGTCACAGAATCAATATCGACTGTACCTGTACCAACAAGTACCAGCAAAATAGTATAACAACTAGCAGATGTAGCTAAATGCAATGCAATGCATGATATGACTGCTACGGCGCGTAGCCCGATCCAATTTGGGTACCCGTGCTCACTGTGGGGGTTCAGACTCCGGAGGGGCTCCTACAGCCCAAACACAATATTAATATCACACCTGCTGCGGTGCGCATCCCGATCCGACATATATACCGCTGCGGCGCGGAGCCCGATCCACTACCAGTCAGCTAATATGCAAATACAGCCTTGTAGGCTCAAAAGTAGTTTTGAAAACCTTTTTATTATTTTTCAGTTGGAAAACAGTAATACCAAGTTCCAGAGATTAGAAATAACATAATAACAGAGGTAGCTACAGACTGGTAGTAACTAACATGTCAATATGATAAGACAATAACAACGATCCTCGCAGGATCCAATAACTGGCTCACGGCCCACAAGTATACTCGACCACCCAAGAAGGGGGTTCAACGGCTCAAGAGTAGCCAATATCACAGTATAATATGCAACCATCCGAGAAGGAGGTTCGACGGCTCAAGAATAGCCTAATATCATAACACAATATCAGCAAGTCGGACTAAGCCATAGTCCCCAATCACAATCGACCCCGCACTCACATGAGAGTACGTGTCTCGCCGCTATACAGCGTCACAAAGTGGTATACCGGGGTTTCGAACCCGCTGGTCATCACCCACATCTATTACTCACCTCAATACAACGCGACGACTACTCCGAAATGCACTTGCCACGAAAATCAAGCTCCGCACGCGTAGAATCTGATCAAATACAGTAGAAATACAACAAATTAGGCCAATGGGACGACACCCAATCAATACAATTCGATTTACACCAAAAATGGCAAAGTTGCCAAAACCCGACCTTCGGTGCGCTTGTCGAAAAATCACGAAAGTCACATATTTGGAACACTCATCTCGATACGAGTCTAAGCATATCAATTTTACCAAATTCAGACTCCATTTGCCCATTCAAAACCTTGATTTTCTAAAGTTCAAGCCTAGGGTTAAATCTTCCACGAATCACCCCAAATTCCTCCATTTTCATGATATAATTGCATAATATTATCAATACTAATCATAGTTTAAGTCCATAGTTGATTACCTGATGATTTCCCTTGAGTTTCTCTTCAAAATCGCCCAAATCGCCTCCTTAAAGCCGAGACCCAAATGTCTGAAATGTTTTCTGAAATTTTCTGACTTCTGACACAATTAACTCACTGCGATTTTCGCTTCTGCGGACCATTTTCCGCACCTGCGGAACCGCTTCTGCGGAATACTCTCCGCCTCTACGGTCTTTCCCGCTTCTGCGGACAGGAGTCCGCTCCTGCGGACTCGCCTATGCGACCACCAATCCGCTTCTGCGGACTTCTCCATCACACCACCAGACCGCTTCTGCGATATCCCTCTCGCACCAGCGAAACCGCCCCTACGGGCCAGGCTCCGCTTTAGCGGTCACCTCCGCTTCTGCGCATTTTTGTCCGCTCCTGCGGACTTGCTCCTGCGCCCCCATTTCCGCAGGAGCGAAAACAACAGAACCAGAACACAAACCTGCAATTTTTCCATATTTTCTCCCGTTTAGCCATCCGAAAACACCCCGAGGCCCCCGGGACCTCATCCAAACACACCAACACATCCTAATTCCTTATTCGAACTTGTTCCAATTATAAAAACACCATCCTAAACATCAAAATCACCAATTACCCACGGATTCAAGCCTAAATTTCTTAAAACTTTCTGAATTACATATTCGATCAAAAACCCGATCAAACGACGTTCGAATGACCTGAAATTTTGCAGGCACATCCAAAATCACCTAACGGAGCTACTGCAACTGTCGGAATTCCATTCCGACTCCCGGATCAAAATCTCACCTACCGTTCGGATTTCGCCAAAATTCAACCTTAGCCAATTCAAGCCTATTTCTACACCGGGCCTCCAAATTCAATTCCGATCGCTCCCTTAAGTCACAAATCACCTCCCGGAACTAACCGAATCATCAGAATCCGATTCTGAGCCCTCTAACCAAATAGTCAACTCCAGGTTGACTTTTCTTATTCAAGTTTCCTTCAAAAAGGCTATATGCTTCATTTTCAATCCAATTCACTCCTAACTCACCCGATAAACTCTAACACTGATATAAAAGCATAAAACATGTAATTAAAACATAACGGGGTGGTAATTCCCGTGATGACGGGCCGGGTCATCACAAATACAGTCCCAATATACACACGATTTACCTAACAAATATATTCTAATTCTACAGCTAACAACATAAATAGAATCAGAAATTAGTGGAACTAGTCGAGCAATTTCATATCTTCAAATTCGACTACATCTCTGAATTTTAGAAGTGTAACTAGAAAAAAGGTGAAATAAGCTCGATGAGTCCAAGGCAAATAGAGGAAGAAGATCCGCAATGACAGGAGTTCAGCAAGCAATAACCAGCAGATTCACATCAATACACAGTAACCAGATTCGATACCAAAACTTAATAACCAAACAGCTTCTCAAGGAAAAACCACAGAGCAAACAGCTTCAGCAACCGATATCAGATCAAAACCAATAGAACATTACAGTATTCTGAAATCTGAACTTTTAAAACTTTTTCGAACCCCTAGAATTTCAAAACATATGAATTTCCCAACTTCCAAAACTTATTAAATGTGGCCTAATGAAGCCTATTTATAGAACAAAATGGGAGGAAATTTTGAAATTAATATTCTGATTTCCCACCCATGATTTTATGAGTTATTTTCAGATTAATACACCTTGTTTAATCATAAATGCACTAGAACCCCTACTAGAAGGTTCTAGTGGCATCTATATTATTCTAATACCCTTAATTGTCCATATTACCCTTACATGCTTTCAATTTCTACTTATTTACCCTTTTATTGTGCCAAGAATACCCCTTATTCTTTAGCTATTTACCCACGAACCAAGCAGTATTGTCATTTATGCCCTTAACCCATTAGGTTATTTACAATATACCAATTAACATTCCCTCAATTAGCCCTGTATTTTCTTTTTATTTACCCTTTTAACCCCCTTTATCAATCAGAAATTAAAATTCAAAGTCAAAATCGACTTACAAAAATAGCCAACAATAGACAGTTTTACAGATATAGTCAAATTAGATCTAAGTACTCAATTAACAAGATTCAAGGGAACAAATTAATCAAAGGGAGAATCTAATCAACAGAATACTTAATTACTAATTTAGATTTTATCAAGTAAAATCCTAGGAATCTAAGTGTGGCTATGAACAACAAACATGCGATTTTTTGACTAAGAACTTTATAAGAGAAGAAACACTATAGCCATATGATTCACAAGTAGTAAAGATCAGAAAGCCACGAGATTATAGGCATGCTATTCATAACTAAAAAAAGAATCACGAAGGCAAAAAGGCATGTGATAGAAAAATAGAAAAATCAGGAAAATAAAGAGATATGCAATAGAAAAACCAGGACTAAAATTGGAACACTTAGCTTTTCGATTCTTGTTTCTTCTTTTCCTTCTTTCTTTCTTTTGTTTTTTTTTTCTTTACTTTTCTTGATTATCCAAAACATCAGAAGTTCAGGAGTCTATTTCTTGGATTTTAATCCTCAAGGAGACTCATCGAGTCTCTTCTGGGAAAAAGACTCTTGGGAATAATGAGGCTGGGGTTATGGGTTTAACAGAGTGGTGTTTGGACTATAGGTGTTCACCGGAGTAGGGTTTCGGCGAAATATTTTTCAATATTTGAGGTTTTCAGGCTTATTCGAGATAAACCACCTAGGTGGGGTTAAAGAGAAGGATGAAATGGTCATGGGGTGTTCATGGTGGACCCTGATTCATAAGTGGTGGTAGCCGGAGTAGGGTTTCGGCAACTCCTTTTGGGTTATTTGAAGGTTTCCAGGGGTTTTCTGAGGAAGCCGATGGGGTAGGGTGAAAGAGGAGGAGAAGTAGGCCAAGGATTGTTCATGGCGGCCTATCACGACCCCAAAACACGGTCGTGATGGTGCCCATCATATTGCTAGGCCTGTCTAACCGACCATTCATAACATAGAGCTACCAGCTCTCACTTTACCCTTTTAGCATTTAACAAAATAGGAAATGATATAAAAGCTAGCACAACTATGAAAAATATCCCAAAACAGTGTAACACCTCCCACAAAATCAGGAGTCATAAGTCATGAGCCTCTACTAGAATACAACTGTAATACTGTATACAAATGTGACTACGAGTGCAGAATAGTCTAAAGATAAGATAACATAGACTGGAGTGTCAGGTCCTACAGATGCTAGCATCTACCTTGACAGTCCGGATAAATCACTCTGAGTAGCTGGGAAGTCAACCCTGTTGTGATGTACATGGATCTGCACACAAGGTGCTGGGAGTAGTGTGAGTACTTCCAACTCAGTGGTAATAAGCATGGGTAAGACAACGAAGGTAAGAACACCCAATAAAGCACTAAGCAAGGCTATACAACAATATCATTTACCATTATTAACATGATTAGTATCAGAACCAGCAATATCAGCTAAACAATACAACAAGTATATCTAAATGTAATGCAATGCATGAACATGACCGTTACGGCGCGTAGCCCAATCCATTTGGGTACTTGTGCTAACTGTGGAGGTTCAGACTCTGGAGGGGCTCCAACAGCCCAAGCAGAATATCAATGATATGCGGTGACGCGCAGCCCGATCCACTACCAGTCCAACTACATGCAATGCAAGCCTCACAAGCACAAAAACATCATTTGAAATCTCTTTTTATCGTTTACAGTAGAAAATAGTGTTTCAGAAATACCAAAGTTTGGAAAACCATTTTAGATAGTGATAGCTCAGGACTGGTATCAGAATAACATGCTATAATCATAGAAAGAATGATAATGATCCTTGCGGGATCCAAATAACTGGCTCACAGCCCAAAGATAACAATAACCATCCAAGTAGGAGTTTTATCGGCTCAATGATAGCCAACAACACAGTATAATATTACCAGGTCGGACTAAGCCATAGTCCCCAATCACAATCGACCCCGCACTCACAAGAGAGTACGCGCCTTGCCTCAATACAACGTCACATAGTGATATACCAGGGTTTCGAACCCGCTGGTCATCACCCACACCCCTTACTCACCTCGACTCGGCTCGAAGACTAGCCCGTAATGCCCTTGTCACGAGAATCGGCCTCCACGGGTGCGAAATCTGATCAAAACCAATAGAAATACATCAAAATAGGCTAAAGGAACATAACCCAATCAAAACAATTTGAATTACACCAAAAACCATGAAGTTGTCAAAACTCGGCCCCAAGCCCGCTTCTCGAAAATATACAAAAGTTACATTTTCAAAATCCTTATCTAGATACGAGTCCACACATGTAAAGTTTTTCAAAATCGGACTCCGTTTGCCCATTCAAATCAATGATTTTCAATAACCGAGGCTTAGAGCAAAAATCCTCCATTGATACACCTCCAATCTTCCTTTTTCAGAGGTTAACTCCAAAATTTAACAATATACTAACATAATTCAGTCCATGAGTGCTTACCTGATGAATTCCCTCGATGTCCTCCTCAAAATCACCTAAATCGCCTCTTAGTTCAAAGCCCTAAATGTGATATAACTTCTGAAATTCGAACCATTCTTTTCATAAATCACTGATGAGATTTCGCTTCTGCGACCGGGCTCGCTCCTGCGCGAGTGCTTCTGTGACTTTTCATTAACAGACTGGGACCGCTTTTGCGGCTAAGGTCTCGCACCTACAAGACCGCTCATGCGGCTAGCCGTCCGCTTCTGCGGAACTCCCCTGGTCAACCCTTGAACCATGATGTCGCTTCTGCAGGGCCGTTTCTACGGTTCCCCATCCGCAGAAGCAAACTTCTACTTCAAATCACACCAGCAGTTCAAAAACTCCAAAATTCATCCGATTAACCCTCCGAAAATATCTCGAGGCCCTCGGGAACTCAACCAAAAGTACGAATCCACTCTAAATCCTCTCACGAACTTGTTCCGATCATAAAACACACCATCAAACACACGAATCCTCAAATTAAGGCCAGTTCAAGCCTAAGATTCAACCACAACTTCTGAAACCTACATTCTATCAAAAACCCGACCAAACGATCTCCGAATGACCTGAAAATTTGTAGATATATCCAAAATCACCTAACGAAGCTACTACAGCTGTCAGAATTCCATTTCGACTCTCAGATCAAAATCTCACCTATTGATCGGATTTCACCAAAATTCCAACTTAGCCAATTCAAGCCTATTTCTACATTGTACCTCCAAATTCAATTCGGATCGCTCTCTTAAGTCACATATCACCTCCCAAAGCTAACCAACTCATCAGAATTCGATTCCAAGCCCTCTACCACATAGTCAACTTCAGGTTGACTTTTTCAAAAACAAGCTTCACTCAAAAAGGCTATATGCCTTATTTACAACCCTAATTAATCCCAATTCACCCAATGGACTCTAACACAGATATAAAAACATAAAATACATAAATGAAGGTGTAATGGGGTGGTAGCTCTCATGACGACGAGCCGGGATGTCACATTCTCCCCCACTTAAGCAAACGCTCATCCTCGAATAAGTGAGGATATCTGCTCCGCATCTCCTACTCGATCTCCCAAGTGGTCTCCTCCATGGGCCGGCCTCTCCACTGAACCTTTACAGATGCAATGTCCTTGGACCTCAATCTCCTCACCTGATGACCCAATATAGCTATAGGCTCCACATCATGGGTAAAGTCATCATCAAGCTGAATAGTACTGAAGTCCAACACATGCGATGGGTTGCCAACATATTTTCGGAGCATAGACACGTGAAACTCTAGATGAACACCCGATAGACTAGGTGGCAAAGCAAGCATATAGGCCACCTCTCCAATCCTCCTGAGAATATTAAAAGGGCCAATAAATCTCGAACTGAGCTTTTCTTTCTTCCCAAATATCATGACACCTTTCATAGGAGAACCCTTCAGTAAGACCTTCTCACCCACAGAGTAAGACACAACCCGAACCTTTCGGTCCGCATAACTCTTTTGGCGTGACAGAGTTGTGCGAAGTCTCTCCTAAATCACCTTCACCTTGTCCAAAGCATCCTGGACCAACTCTGTCCCCAACAACCTAGCCTCGCCGGGCTCGAACCGACCAACTGGAGATCTACCCGTCTCCCATACAAAGCCTCATAAGGCACCATCTGAATACTAGATTGGTATCTGTTGTTATAAGCAAACTCTGCGAGAGGCAAATAATAAGCCCACGAACCACCAAAATCAATAACACAAGCGCGCAACATATCCTCCAAGATATGAATAGTATGCTCGGACTGTCCGTCCGTCTGAGGATGAAATACAGTACTCAACTCAACTTGTGAGCCCAAATCATGCTAAAATGTCCTCCAGAACTACGAAGTAAACTAAGTACCTCTGTCTGATATGATAGAAACCGGAACTCCATGCAATCTCACAATCTCACGAATGAATATCTCAGCTAACCGCTCTAAGGAGTATCTAGTACACACAGGAATAAGGTGAGCTGACTTGGTCAGCCTATCCACAATCACCCAAACAGAATCAAACTTCCTTGTTGTCCGAGGGAGTCCACTAAAAAATTCCATAGTGATCCTTTCCCACTTCCACTCGGGAATATCAATACACTAAAATATGCCACCGGGCCTCTAATGCTCGTACTTGACCTACTGACAGTTGAGGCATTGTGCTAAATGTCTCACAATGTCCATCTTCATCTTCCTACACCAATAATGCTATTTAAAGTCCTAGTACATCTTCACAACACCTGGATGGATAGAATACCGCGAGCTATGAGCCTCCTCCAATATCAACTCACGAAGGCCATCAACATTGGGCACGCATATCCGGCCCTGCATCCTCAATACACCATCATGATCAATAGTGACATCTCTGACATTATCATGTTGAACTCTGTCCATAAGGACAAGCAAGTGTGGATCATCATACTGGCGCTCACGAATACAATCATATAAAGAAGACTGAGAAACAACACAAGCCAACACCCTGCTGGGCTCTGAAATATCCAACCTCACTAACCGATTGGCCAACGCTTGAACATCATAAGCAATTGGTCTCTCCCCAACTGGAATATACGCCAAGCTACCCATACTAACCGCCTTTCGGCTCAAAGCATCGGCCACCACATTGGCCTTTCCCGGATGATATAGAATGGTAATGTCATAATCCTTGAGCAACTCAAGCCATCTCCGCTGTCTCAAATTAAGATCCCTCTATCTGAACAAATGCTGGAGACTACGACGATCGGTATATACCTCACAGGACACGCCATTCAAATAGTGCCTCCAAATCTTCAAGGTATGAACTATGGCAGCTAACTCAAAATCATGAACATGGTAGTTATTCTCATGAGGCTTCAACTGATGAGAAGCATAAGCAATAACTCTACCCTCCTACAGCAACACACAACCTATCCCCACTCTCGAGGCATCACAATATACATATATGAACCTGAAGCTGATGGCAAGACTAACACTGGAGGTATGGTCAGAGCTGTCTTGAGCTTCTGAAAGCTCTCCTCCGACCACACGAATGGTGCACCCTTCTGCGTCAACCTGGTCAAAGAAGAAGCAATGGATGAAAATCCCTGAACAAACCGGTGATAATACATGATAATAGGTGACTTTGACTATATTTATACCCTAAATAATCACATGTTATTGTTGTTTTGATATTGTTTATGATGAAAAAATGCTTTTATTAGTGTTTTTAGCATGTTATAGGTACACATGAGCTATTGAAGACTAAAGGAGCAGTTTTGGAGTCATAAGATGGTGAAAAGGCCACGTGTACAACAAAATTAAAGTTTGTGTTGAAAAATAGAGTGAAGAATCCGTGGCACTGTTCGGCCACGGTCCAACCATGAACGTGGACGGACCACGGTAGAAAGGTCTCGCGGAATCTCTAAAGATTCAGAGAGGTGGTTTTTCTGCAATCCAACCGCGAACGCGGATGAACCGCGAATGAAGCCGGAAATTTGAAGGACAAAATTGTCAAGACGCAAATTATATAACCTAAACCCTATATATAATGATAGGATTCGCCCAAGAGAGGCAAGCATTGTATTATTCACTACTTTTGCAAGTAAATTAGTAAGAGGGAACTCTCTCAACTTCTTTCTTTCTTTTACTTTGAATCTTTGATTATGAATTCAATTATCTATCTTGTTTCTTTGATTATGAGTAGCTAATTGTTTATCTAAGGTTTTGATGGAACCTATTGAGTGATGAACTTCTGGGTTATGTGATTACAAATTGTTAGCTAGATTTCTATTTGTTCAACTTCGTTCTTGTTGTAGTTAATTAGTAGGATCCCCAATTAGCTGTGCCTATTTAGTGTGCATAACTTGGGAAAGAGTGCATATATAGGTAAATTGTTGAACAACACCACACCTAGATTATTGGAGGAATCTATAATTGTAGGCGTAAAGACAGGGTTAGGAATAACGAAACCTTGGGTGCAATTATAAGTGAACCATTCAAATTAAAGCTAGCTAGGGTAGCTCGGGAGAGTACACTAGTAAATTATTGTAGTTGCTCGGGAGAGACTTACGGTAAAAATAGTTTTCATGATTGATAGAATAATATTGACAATTTGTATAAGCATAAACATAAGGGATTCCATCAATAGGGGAAATCAATACCTTAGTCTTTCTCTTCATTCTTTACGTCTTATTCAATTCTTTATTTCAAGTCTTTAAATTCTTGCAAAAGTTAGTTAGTAGAAAATATTCCAAAAAAATATATTCAAAAGTTTGGGAAGCTCTGCTTCAGGAGTATTATTGAGTTGTGGAAGTTGTAGTTGATAGGTTAATTCCCCGTGGGATTGACTCTGGACTTAATTGATCGGATTATATTGACTACGACCGTTGTTTGGGCGTGAACCAATTTCGGCTCAGTTGCTGGGGAATTAACGGAATTATCAATTGCCATTGACAGAACTACAAGATTCTTGTGTAGTCATGTTCTTTCTACACTTTACATTGAAATTTTTGATAGTTGTTGAATTGGGAACTCAGGTGCATGCCTAGGAAATCTGCAAGGACTGGAGAACTAATTGAAGGACTCTCTGACCCAGAGCAAACTTTCCGGGCACGTAACAGGGAATCAAACAACTTTAGCAATCGCAGCAACCAATTAACTAGATTTCGACATGGGAGACGTGAACGACCTAAACCAGCAAGCTGGGTTGAATGTACAGGAGGCGCAGGAGGCGCATGAAGGTGCATTATTTGACTGGGCACAACTAACAATGGATCATTTGGCAACTGCCATTATTGTGCCAGCGATTCAAGCTGAGTCTTTCTAGATTACCAACAACATGCTACAGTTGTTGCAAAACAAGGGATTATTCTCTGGGACTCAAGTTGAAGATCCACAACAGCACCTGAAGAACTTTCTCTCAATATGCAAGACATAGAGGCAACCAAACGTGACACCGAAAGCCATCAGATTATTATTATTTCCGTTCTCAATTATAGGGGCTGCGCAGGTATGGCTAAACTCACTCCCCAAAAACTCTATTGCAACATGGAATGAGTTAGTCAAGCAATTCCACAACAAGTTTCATCCACCTAACAAGACAGCTCAGCAAATTGATGAGATTGTGAGCTTCAAGCAGAAACCAATGGAGACATTACATGAAACTTAGGGCAGATTCAAAGGTGTGCTGGTTATGTGTCCTCACCATGGGGTTCCTGAACAGATGTTGGGGCAAAGGTTTTATATGGGGCTTTCAGACATCATGAAGAATATAGTAGATGCCTCAGCAGGTGGGGCTTTTCTAAGCAAGACCTGGAGAGAAGGCCAGAATTTGCTTGACAAGATGGCTCAAAATTCTGGGTGGACGACCATGAATGCTCCTATCACTCCAGTGGTACACTCTATACCTCTGAATCCTTACAACACTCTGGAGGAGAACGTGGTTACTTTATTGACACAAATGAGCATCCTGACGAAGAAGGTGGAAAAATCAGGGTTCAAGCAGCAGGTTCACATTGTAGATACTACCAATGGTGGTTTATGCACATCTTGTATTAGCCAACCCATAGGTAATCCATGGGCTGCAGACCAAGAACATCATCACCAACATGAAGACATGAACTATGTGGCTAATTATGGAGGGCAATGACAGGGTAACCAGAGTTGGGGTCAACAGGCTTCACAACAGTACAAGCCTCCTCAGCCACAATATAATGCAGCAGGTATGAGGCCACCAAACAATATGGCTCCATATCCTAGACCTCAGAATTTCAACAATCATCAGGGGTATCATCCACCCCCACCATAGCATGAGGGTAGACATGACGATGGATTCGCAGAGTTGAAAGCTATGATGTAGTAGGTAATTGGGTCACACGCCAAAACCATTGAGAGTATAGACACACATAACGCTACTATCAAGAATATTGAAGTACAGGTGGGCCAGATTGCTATGTCACTTAACAATCGTCCTCAAGGGACATTGCTTGCAGATACACAAACAAACCCAAAGGATCAAATCCCAAAGCAGTTGATGGTAGTTAATCTGAGAAATGAAAGAGATCTTGATGCTGAGCAGGAAAAAGGTAGAGAGAATTTGCAGTCTGAGACACTCACTCCAGTACCCATTGAACTGGATGAGTCCTCTGGGTTGACATAAGTTATAGTCCAGCCAGTAGCTGAAAGTAATGATGTGCAACAGGGAACGGAGAAAGTAGTTGAACCGGTAGAGCAGCCGATTGTGGAACAGGTTATAGAGAAAGAAAAGTCCCAAGTGATAGGGAAGAAGAGGCCTCCATCCCCATTCCCCCAAAGGTTGGCCAAGCACCAGAAAGAGGATCAATACAAGAGATTCTTCGAGATGCTCAAGCAAATCCAGGTAAATATTCCCTTAATTGAAGCTTTGAAAGAAATGCCTGGGTATGCTAAGATGATGAAAGATTTGATGTCGCGGAAATTAGATTTCCAAGACTTGGCCACCGTGACTCTTACACAGACATGTAGTGCAGTGGTCTCTAGACCCATTGCTGAGAAGCTATCTGACCCAGGTAGTTTCACCATTCCATGCACTATAGGAAACTTTGCCTTTGTGAAGGCATTGTGTGATTTGGGGGCGAGCATAAATCTTATGCCCTTGGTGATTTATAAAAGGCTGGGCATCGGGAGAGCCAGGCCTACTTCTATGTTATTACAGCTTGCTGACAGGGCGATTAAACGTCCATTCAGTATATTGGAGGATGTGCTCATCCAGGTGGGGAAGTTTGTGTGTCCTGCCGATTTTGTTATTCTTGACTACAATGTGGATGACGAAATTCCTATAATCTTAGGAAGACCATTCCTAGCCACAGGGAGAGCATTGATTGATTGTGAGACTAGGGAACTCAAGATGAGGTTGAATGATGAGGAGATCATATTCAAATTGCAAAAATCCATAAGGCGTCCTAGTGAGTTTGCGAATTGCTCTCTCATTGATGTAGTAGATGTGATAGTGGAGACAGACGATGCAGAATTGATAGCTAAAGATCCACTTCAGGCATTCTTGATGAACTTAGAAGAGGTAAATGGTGAAAGCCGGGCAGAGTGGGTGCTATCTCTGGAAGGTAGGGGGTTTTGGGATAGAGAGTTGGAGTTTGAAACTCTACACATAGAAAAGAGAGAGACCCCTCCAGCAAAACCGTCCATTGTGAAGCCACCAAAGCTGGAACTTAAGCCTACCAGCTCATCTCAGGTATGAATTTCTAGTCCCTAACACTTTACTTGTTATTATCTCATCTGGTTTGCTAGATGTGCAGGATCAAAAGCTTATACAGGTACTTAAAGAATACAAAACTGGCATTGGGTAGACCATGGTAGACATAAAGGGGATCAGCCCCGCATACTGCATGCACAAGATTCTCCTGGAAGAGGGGCACAAACCTTCTAGGGAACATCAAAGAAGGTTGAACCAAAACATGAAGGAAGGGCTGAAGAAAGAGGTAATAAAGTGGCTAGATACGGGAATTATTTTTCCAATCTCTGATAGTAGCTGGTTATCCCAGTTCAATGTGTGCCAAAGAAAGGTGGCATGACGGTGGTGAAAAACGAGAACAACGAATTGATCTTAACAAGAACCGTCACCGGGTGGAGAATATACATGGACTACAGGAAGCTAAATCTAGCCACCCGCAAGGACCACTTCCCACTTCCCTTCATTGATCAGATGCTGACAGGTTGGCAGGGAGGTCACACTTTTGCTTTCTGGATGGGTACTCGGGGTACAATCAAATCTCCATAGCCCCCGAAGATAGAGAGAAGACCTCCTTCACATGCCCATATGGCATTTTTGCCTTTAGGAGGATGCCATTCGGACTATGCAATGCACCTGCCACATTCCAAAGGTGCATGATGGCTATATTCACCGACATGGTGGAAGATATTATGGATGTGTTCATGCATGATTTCTCAGTGGTAGGGAATTAATTCAATGAATGCCTTGTCAATCTGACAAGAGTGCTGAAGTGGTGCATAGAGACAAACTTGGTGCTAAACTGGGAGAAGTGCCATTTCATGGTGCAAGAAGGAATAGTTTTGGGGCACCGGGTTTCGAGCAAAGGTATTGAGGTAGACCGAGCTAAAGTGGATGTCATTGAAAAGTTGCCTCCACCAACATCTGTCAAAGTCATTAGAAGCTTTCTTGGACATGCCAGTTTTTACCGGAGGTTCATTAAAGACTTCTCCAAAATCTCAAACTGTCACGACCCAAACCCCGGTCGTGATGGCGCCCAACACAATGCTAGGCAAACCCGATATATAATCTCTTAACCCAACCAATTATTAATTCCAATTAATCCAGTTAAACTTAAACAGCCAGTGACCATATCAAAGTGGCAATGTAACAGTAAAAGCATACAAAATACGGTCCCAACCAAATCGTGGTGTCACGAGTCCGAGCCTCTACAGAATAAACATCCTAGTACAAACAAGTCTAAGCAAGATGAAAACAACAAAAAGTTAAAGAAGGAGAAAACAGGTTCTGCGGACGCCAACAGCTACCTCGTAGTCTCCGCAAAAGTAGATAATGATCAGTAGCTATAACAACTAAACTGCTCTCGGGCACCTGTGGATCTGCACAGAAAGTGCAGGGGAGTGGGGTGAGTATATTTCAACTCAGTGAGTAATAATAATAAACAATAACTGAAAGTAAGAACTCATGTGCTATCACTAAACAGTTCTAAGGCAAACCCCTACAGGTAAGTCATCACTATAGTAAGTACTCCGATCACCACTCCACATCTATCTCATCAAGGTTCCACACTGACTAAATCTTCACTCGTAGCACAACGGTGTACATCCATCTCAATATATGGAGACATATACATGTGTCTAAAAGGTATAAGTATCTGAATAAGTATAATGCTGCGACGTGCAGCCCGCTCCAATATATATATACTGTTGCGGCGTGCAGCCCGATCCAATATTTATCTACTACTGCGGCGTGCAACCTGATCCAATATATATAGTGCTGCGGCGTGCATCCCGATCCAATATGTATACTGCTACGGCGTGCAGCCCGATCCAGCATATATACTGTTGCGGCGTGCAGCCCGATCCAATATGTATACTGCTGCGGCGTGCAGCCCGATCCAATATATATACTGTTGCGGCGTGCAGCCCGATCCAATATGTATACTATCGCGGCGTGCAGCCCCGATCCAATATGTATACCGTTGCGCGTAGAGCCCGATCCAATATATATACTTGTTCGCATGCAGCCCGATCCAATATATATATCATCGCGGCGTGCGCCCCGATCCAATAAATATATCGTTGCGGCGTGCAGCCCGATCCAATATATATACTGCTGCAGCGTGCAGCCCGATCCAATATTTATATACTATTGCGGCGTGCAGCCCACTTCAATATATATATATACTGCTGCGACGTGCAGCCCGATCCAATATTTATATATATGTATATAATACCTCCTAACGGGTCCTCGACCCTGTCCCAATTAGTATAGGATTGGCCTTTCAGGCCCACTCAGCTAAATCAGGAAACTTCCACCCTAAGTAATCTATCTCTCACAGTACACATCTAGTACTGGCTCTTAATAGGCTATTCAGCTAGTTTTACGGCTAAGTGTAAGTTTCCAACACAATATAAGGGTCACCTAGCTCTACAGGTTCCCTAATGCTCAACAGATTGGCACAAGGCCCCAAACAAGGCTATTAGCCCAATTACACAGTCATAATCTCATTATCGGTTATAATACACAGTACACTATCAGTCGGGAAGGACCAAGTCCGAACCCCCAATCACAATGTCACCACGCCCATCACAAGATATGTGTTCCAACTCAACATAGCACTGTGAAGTGCTAGTACGGGGTTACAAACCCTCAGTACATTATTTGCTACTACCACTCACCTCGAACCGGTAGAAGCCTCAGTCCGCCTTGCGCTTGCCTCGCAAATCAATCTCCTCAAATGCCAAGTCTGCTCAAAATTAATGATAATACATCAATCTATGCCCAATTCATGCAACCCATATGAAATAACCCAAATTGCATCAAAGCCCACAAAGTTGTCGAAACCCGACTTTTGGTGCGCTTCTCAAAAATTATAAAAGTTACATATTCGGAACCCTCGTCTCAATACGAGTCTATGCATATAAAGTTTTCCAAAATCGAACCCCGATTGCCCACTCAAATCAACAATTTACCAAAACCCTGGTTTAGGCTAAATTTCGTAACAATTTGATCCAATTTCTATGAAATAAAGGAGGATTTCAAGATAAAAACGCGTAAAGGAACCATAATACTCACCTCCGATGATAACCCGATGATTTCCCAGCAATATCTCGTCCAAATCACCCAATTCACCTCTCTAAACCGAGCCCAAATGTTTTGCAACTTATGCAATATTCAACCTTCTGTTATTTTTAACACAGGCACGATTTCCGCTTCTGTGGACAAAAATCCGCCTCTGCGATGCCGCCTCTGCGACCAAATGGTCGCTTCTGCGAGACCACACCAAGCCGCCCAGTTCCGCTTCTGCGGCCCAGGTCTCGCACCTGTGAGACCGCTTCTGCGGACACACCTCCGCTTCTGCGATCTCCCCCCATTCGCTTGGCTTCCGCTTCTGCGACCCTAGACTTGGAGGAGCGAGTCCGCTCCTACGGTACATCATCTACTTATGCGGAACCTTCTGGTCAAGCCCCATTTCGCCTCTGCAGTAAAAATTCTGCTTCTGCGGTCTCGCTCCTGCGCTCCCATTTCCGCAGAAGCGAAAACAACAGAACCAGCAAATCTTCAACCTACAATTTCCATGTTTTTCTCCCGTTTAACCTCCCGAAACAACCACGGGTCCCCCGGGACCCCAACGGAAGCCACAAATATGCTCCATAACACCATACGAACTTGCTCCAATGATAAAAACACATACTTTAACACGGAATAACATCGAATTCAAGCAATTCAAGCCTAAGTTTCCATTCAAACTTCCGAAACTGATATTCGACCAAAAACCCGACCAAACGACCTTCGAATAACCTGAAATTTTGCAGGCACATCCAAAATCACCTAACGGAGCTGGTGCAACTGTCGGAATTCCATTCCGACTCCCCGATCAAAATCTCACCTATCGATCGGATATCGCCAAAATTCAGCTTTAGCCAATTCAAGCCTAAAACTACACCGGACCTCCAAATTCACTTCCGATCGCTCTCCTAGCTCACAAATGACTTCCCGGAGCTGACCGAATCATCAGAATCCGATTCCGAGCTCTCTAATTCACAGGTCAACATCTAGCTGACTTTTCTCAACTATTCCTTCTTCTAAGAGACTATTTGTCTCATTTCCAACTAAATTCAATTCGGATAGACTCAAACTTACCCAACATGCATAATACAACATCAACAAGTATATAATGGGGGTAACGAGGTGATAACTCACATGATGACGGGCCGGGTCATCACATTCTCCCCAACTTAAGCAAACGCTCGTCCTCGAGTAGACCCAGAGTTGTACTAGATTCAACACAATAGCTGAATGACCGCACCAAGCATATACTCGGGGTGATACCACTTCACCTTATCTTTCATAAGTACGATAACATAGTATAGCTGAATTTCCACAGTCTACCTGAACCATAAACCACATTGCACTTTCCGAAATCATATACCAAATCTGAATCCCACATCTATACTATACGCGGAGTACACACGATCCAACTGTAATAGCCAAACTCGCCACTCCGGGTGAGATCACACGATGTATCAAACAACCCAATCACTCAAGACGATAGTCTCTAATCGCAACAACTGGCCACAATAACCAAATACTAGCAGAAAGAACTTTTCTCATTAGATAGAGACTTATTCCAACATCTTCATATCCTGCCCACGGAAACCGAACACGCGATATATCGAACACATCTCTCATGTCAACCATTCATGAATCCATTTCCCTTTTTAATTGATACTACAATAGAATTCAGAGCCAAATCTCGATACCTTTCCTTTTAACCAACTGAAATCATACATGCTCGCACTCATTAATGACTCAAATGATCATTTAGGTTATAACACACCACACCGGTGATATGACGCCTCAACACCGGCCTAAGCCCCGACAAGCACAACACAAGCTCTAATAGGAAACGTCTGAACATACTCAAATCATGACAACTGACTCCAAGAATAGAGCTGTAATTCAATTCCTCTGTACCATCATATCATAAAACTGAGATCCCGTCTCACATCATTGGAATAGAGTACATGACTCCTTCTCGAAAGGTCATAACATCACATGGCCTTGCCACGACTCATGATTCTATCCAAACACTATTACTCACGAAGCACCTCAAGTCACCATGCTCAGGGCGGTCATCCACGCACAGATCTAGGTCTGAACCCAAGCAATCAATCTCACCATCGGTAAAACAATTAATATATGCTATCAAATCCTGAAAGGACACAACCGATGTGCTATACCCCGAGCGATACCCAATACGGACTATTCCTCAGAAGCTAGGAAGTATTGTATACAAAGTAACATATAGGAAGCTATATTTTCCACATCACATTGTTGCGGCGCGCAACCCGTTCTAACAACATACCCGTAGCGGCGTGCCACCCGATCCTGATACCATACATATGGCTACGTGCCACCCGATTCTGATACCATATATGTGGCGGCGTGCCACCCGATCCACATATACATCTAGCAATAGGAATGCACATCGGGTCAAGTTGCTCATTGCAACAACATATATATAGCCTCAAGCTCGACCACATGAAACGCATCCGACAAAGTTCCTCAGTACCGGAACTGAATCAATGATAGATACCTCTACACTAACATCCGCCACGAAGGCCCAATTGACAAAGCAGTACCTACCAGCCGTCCGCTGGCCCTAGGGTACATTTACCCTGCTGGACCATGATCTTATGCACTCTGCCACGCAGTTGTGACATTTTCTTGACATAGTCCATATCACATTAGTCTAGACAACCTGACTTATGACAACCAGTCTGCAATCATATATCATTATTCCAATTCATCATATCAAGTAACGAGATAACCACTAGGGCTCCCAATTTCCAATAACCGCTAAACGGTGTTGATACACACGACATACCACCACTGCATAGGTGGATTACGAGAACTTCTAGTCTTTAACACATATATAACACATGGATCACTATGCCTGATTCCACTCTCCACCGTACGAATACGTAACACACATCAAGCATCCATTCATACCACGTATGCCATTCAGAAATTTCCCTATGCCAACAACAACTCAATCATCACTGTCAATCCAACAGGAGGATACCAAAATACCACTAGATATTATCAGTTTACATCACCTTGCCCTTTTGACCATATACTCTGCCAAATCACTAGAATAGCAGTGCCATTTCCTTAATCACCAGGAAGCTTGATTCTCAGATTATCTGCAGCTGCCCATGCTGCTCAATAATTTTAATGACTTCCCATATATTATGAACAAATCTTAAAGCCTTGAATATGCCATTATCATTTTTCCATAGCACAACACATATACCATACTGCACCAAGATACATAGAGAATTTCTATCCCTCTCCTACACCGCAAACATTGACGCACTCAACTAGTCAAGAACTTTCATGATCCCATATAGAGAAAATCATTTCCCATTCCATGTTTCGCATACCGATAGGAATATACTCATTTTCAAACCATGATAAAACACATCCCAACTCTTTCCTCCCATTCATTGCATAAGCTTAACTGCCAGGACTGAGTCCTTTTACCCACCTCGAGCTACGCAACTGCCAGCACATCAAGAGCTTTATTGCACCATAACTGCAAGACTCATTACTTCGAACACATACCAGGAATTACTCAAGAGCTTTTCATACTGTTCCAATTTACTAACAAGTTGTTCCATTTACCTAGTTTCCTTTATGATTCATCTATAATTTAATATTAGCCTTTACTGTAGCGCCATAATACACCAATTCATGTTACCACATGAGACTTGTACATAAGACCACACCATCTAAGACTCACAGACCGCTGAATACTCCCTCAGATGTTTCCCAGAGGTACCACAATCTACAACACTTTACCTTGAAGAACTTCCTGCAGTTTTGAATTTGTTATCATTACTCTCCAATATAGATACATAGAATCTCAACATCCACATAACATAACAAAAGTCTCGATTTCTTCAAACGAAACCACGGTCTTTAGCCACGTGCGCAATCTTAAGACACCTTACCGTTACAAGCAAAATCTTGAACGCCGTAAAACAATTCTCGGGCGTCATTCATCATTATTCCGTTATAATTCAACTGTCTTATCGAACAGAACCACTCGTGCCTTGATAGGACTCTGACATCACAGAACAAAATTACATTCAGATACAATTAGCTACCTTTCTTTTCTATACACCGAACATTCTTTACCAACAACAGTTTAAAATATCCTAGTATTTCTTCAGATCTACGAAACACCGTAACCTTTACCAAAATCTCCGACGTACTTAGAGACAGGATCAACATAGCACACAACCGTGCAATCAGCTAGTCAATAGCAACCTCCCCAACTTAGCTCGAAGCCATATACGTCAAGGCACTTTTAGCCCCTCACAGCATTCTTACTCAATTGATGCCACAGTGTTTTACTTAAATTAAACTCAAGTCATTTACAAGCTTCGGCAGAGATTCGAATCATCACACATCTTAACTCTTTTGCAACTCTCGCATTTATACACACACCATTTAAGCCTATTCTCCAGGTGACAGAATTATTTTCTAAGCCCCAAATTTTCCAGAAATTTCGGCAGAGTTTCCTCTGCAATTTGGCCTATCCACCTGCCAGCGAATCACCAAAATCATCCTAACAATACATCCGTAACTCGACAAGACATCACAATGTATATCAACAACATAAATCTCAATATTACACAATTATATCATTAGCATTAGTACATGAACATACGCTGCACCTGCTCAAATCATAACACATATACCTTTCACCATGATACACCTAGCACATCCAATTTGGTCTTCGTGCGTCTGAACTCATACTACCACACATAATGCACTTTACCTTTCCGCTAAGGAATATGAACATACTCACCAAGCCCATAGCTAAGGCTACGTAACAGATCACAATAAGGATTGAATACCTTGCAGCTTACCCATTATCAAACTACCATTTTCACAATTAAGATCAATACTGATCGCATGAATTTCATAATACCAACTTGCGAAATTAGCACCTCGGTGCTCAAGCCATAGACAAAGATCCGGCCTCAAGTCCTCTAGCCTAGCCCAACATAAACTCACAGAGATTATATCTCATCGCTAAATTGGGGAATCATAAGCCATCAAGGCAAATTTATCACTAAGCACTCGAGAGCACTTACAAGCGTGTAGAAGGAGTTTCAAGAATTACATCTCAAGCTGAATCAAGTACGCACGATAAGAATTTCAAGAATTGAAACTTTCCTAAAAGGTTTGCAGCCTCCCGAGGATAAGTAAAAGCGTCCCCGTACCGATCCACGAGACTACACCAACCGGCTCATGACTTGCGAGACTTGTTAACCTAGGCTCTGATACCAACTTGTCACGACCCAAACCCCGGTCGTGATGGCGCCCAACACAATGATAGGCAAGCCCGACAATATCATCTCTTAACCCAGACAATTATTAATTCCAATTAATCCAGTTAAACTTAAACAGCAAGTGACCATATCAAAGCGGCAACGTAACAGTAAAAACATACAAAATACGGTCCCAACCATATCGTGGTGTCACGAGTCTGAGCCTCTACAGAATAAATATCTTAGTACAAACAAGTCTAAGCAAGATGAAAACAACAAAAAGGTAAGGAAGGAGAAAACAGGTTCTACGGACGCCGGCAGCTACCTCGTAGTCTCCGCAAAAGTAGATAATGATCAGCAGCTACAACAACTCAACTACTCTCGGGCACCTGTGGATCTGCACAGAAAGTGCAGGGGAGTGGGGTGAGTATATTTCAACTCAGTGAGTAACAATAATAAATAACAACTGAAGGTAAGAACTCCGTGCTATCACTTAGCAGTTCTAAGGCAACCCTCACAGGTACGTCATCACTATAGAAATGCTCAAATCCCCAATCCACATTTATCTCATCAAGGTCCCACGCTGACTAATCCTCACTCGTACCACAACGGTGTACAACCATCTCAATATATGGAGACATATACATGTGTCTATAAGGTATAAGTATCCGAATTAGTATAATGTTGCGGCATGCAGCCCGATCCAAAATATATATACTGTTGCGGCGTGCAGCCCGATCCAATATTTATATATTGCTGCAGCGTGCAACCCAATTCAATATATATACTGCTGCGGCGTGCAGCCCGATCCAATATGTATATTGCTGCGGCGTGCAGCCTGATCCGGTATATATACTGCTGCGGCACGTTGCCCGATCCAATATGTATACTGTTGCGGCGTGCAGCCAGATCCAATATATATACTGCTGCGGCGTGCAGCCCGATCCAATATGTATACTGTTGCGGCGTGCAGCCCGATCCAATATGTATACTGCTGCGGCGTGCAGCCCTGATCCAATATATATACTGCTGCGGCGTGCAGCCCGATCCAGTATGTATACTGCTGCGGCGTGTAGCCTGATCTAATATATATACTACTGCGGTGTGTAGCCCGATCCAATAAATATACTGCTGCGGCGTGCAGCCCCATCCAATATATATATTGTTGCGGCGTGCAGCTCGCTCCAATATTTATATACTGCTGCGGCGTGCAGCCCGCTCCAATATATATATACTGCTGCGGCGTGCAGCCCGATCCAATATTTATATATATGTATATAATACCTTCTAACGGGTCCTCGACCTTGTCCCAATTAGTATAGGATTGGCCTTTCAGGCCCACTCAGCTAAATCAGGGAACTTCCACCCTAAGTAATCTATCTCTCACAGTACACATCTAGTACTGGCTCTTAATAGGCTATTCAGCTAGTTTTACGGCTGAGTGTAAGTTTTCAACACGATATAAGGGCCACCTAGCTCTACAAGTCCCCTAATGATCTACAGATCAGCACAAGGCCCCAAACATGGCTATCAGCTCAATTACACGGTTATAATCTCATTATCAGTCATAATACACAACATTCTATTAGCCTGGAAGGACCAAGTCCGAACCCCCAATCACAATGTCACCACACCCATCACAAGACGCGTATCTCATCTCAACAGAGCACTGTGAAGTGCTAGTGTGGGGTTTCAAACCCTCAGTACATTATTTACTACTACCACTCACCTCGAACCGGTAGAAGCCTCAGTCCGCCTTGCGCTTACCTCACAAATCAATCTTCTCGGATGCCAAGTCTGCTCAAAATCAATGATAATACATTAATATATGCCCAATTCATGCAACCCATATGAAATAACCCAAATTGCATCAAAACCACAAAGTTGTCAAAACCCGACTTTTGGTGCGCTTCTTGAAAAATTATAAAAGTTACCTATTCGGAACCCTCATCTTAATACGAGTCTATGCATATAAAGTTTTCCAAAATCGGACCCCGATTGCCGACTCAAATCAACAATTTACCAAAACCCTGGCTTAGGCTAAATTTTCTCACAATTTGATCCAATTTATGTGAAATAAAGGAGGATTTCATGATAAAAATGCATAAATGAACCATAAAACTCACCTCCGATGATAACCAGATGATCACCCAGCAATTTCTCGTCCAAATCGCCCAATTCACCTCTCTAAACCGAGCCCAAATGTTTTGCAACTTATGCAATTTTCAACCTTCTGTTATTTTTAACACATGCACGATTTCCGCTTCTGCGGACAAAAATCCGCCTCTACAATACCGCCTCTGCGATGCCGCCTCTGCGACCAAATGGTCGCTTCTGCGAGACCACACCAAGCCACCCAATTCCGCTTCTGCGGCCCAGGTCTCGCACCTGCGAGACCGCTTTTGCGGACACACCTCCGCTTCCGCGATCTCCCCCCAGTCGCCTGGCTTCCGCTTCTGCGACCCTAGACTCGCAGGAGCGAGTTTGCTCCTACGGTACATCATCCGTTCTGCGGAACCTCCTGGCCAAGCCCCATTTCGCCTCTGCGGTAAAAATTCCGCTTCTGCGCTCCCATTTCCGCAGGAGCAAAAAAACAGAACCAGCAACTTTTCAACCTGCAATTTCCATGTTTTTCTCCCGTTTAACCTCCCGAAACAACCTCGGGTCCCCCGGGACCCCAACAGAAGCCACAAACATGCTCCATAACACCATACGAACTTGCTCCAATGATAACAACACCTACTTTAACACAGAATAACATCGAATTCAAGCAATTCAAGCCTAAGTTTCCATTCAAACTTCCGAAATCGACAATCGACCAAAAACCCAACCAAATGACCTCCAAATCACTTGAAATTTTGCAGGCACATCCAAAATCACCTAACGGAGCTGGTGCAACTGTCGGATTTCCATTCCGACTCCCGGATCAAAATCTCACCTATCGATCGGATATCGCCAAAATTCAACTTTAGCCAATTCAAGCCTAAAACTACACCGGACCTCTAAATTCACTTCTGATCGCTCTCCTAGATCACAAATGACCTCCCGGAGCTGACCAAATAATTAGAATCCGATTCTGAGCTCTCTAATTCACAGGTCAACATCCATCTGACTTTTCTTAACTATTCCTTCTTCTAAGAGACTATTTGTCTTATTTCCAACTAAACTCAATCCGGATTGACTCAAACTTACCCAACATGCATAGTACAACATCAACAAGCATAAAACGGGGGTAAAGAGGTGATAACTCACATGATGACAGGCCGGATCATCACACAAACCCTCTCTGTAAGTTGCTTGAAAAAGATCACCTTTTTGTTTTCTGATGAGTGCATGGTTGCATTTGAGGAGCTGAAGAAGAGGTCGGTAACATCACCCATCATTATTGCCCCCAACTGGGAGCAACCTTTTGAGCTGATGTGCGATGCAAGTGATTACGCAGTGGGGGCAGTGCTTGGCCAAAGGAAAGACAAGCTGATGCATCCAATCTAATATGCTAGTAGAACATTGAGTAGAGCACACCTGAACTACACAGTGATGGAAAATGAGATGCTGGCGGTAGTGTTCGCGTTTGACAAATTCACGTCCTATCTCACAGGATCCAAGGTAATAGTATACACTGACCATGCAGCATTAAGGTACTTAATTGATAAGAAGGACTCTAAGCTGCACCTAATTCGTTGGGTGCTACTTTTACAAGAGTTCAACCTTGAAATCCGTGATCGGAAGGGCACCAAAAATCAAGTCGCTGATCATTTATCACGACTTGAAGGAGCAGAAATTGTCAAAGAGAGTAGAGAAATTCTGCAAACCTTTCCAGATGAGCAGCTGCTCTCTACCACTCTCCTTGAAGCTCCATGGTATGTGTCACACCTCCTTTTTACGCACCCGCGAGGGAGCGAGGCAGTTTTTCCAATTAAAGGACAATCGAAACGGGATTTATTTATTTAATTCAGAGTCGCCACTTGGGAGATTTAAGGTGTCCCAAGTCACCGGTTGAATCCCAAATCGAGGAAAAGAATGACTCTGTTTAACAGTCCGCGAACCAGAAATCTAGATAAGGAATTCTGTTAACCCGGGAGAAGGTGTTAGGCATTCCCGAATTCCGTGGTTTTAGCACGGTCGCTCAACTGCACTTTTTGCTTTTATCTGATTTCTTCATGTATTTTAACTATGTATTTTTAATGCTCCGCTTTTATTTTTAGAAGAATTGCGACGTCACGAAAACACATTTCGAGTCACACCGCAACCAGTACGCCTGTGACTTCAATGTATTTCAGTTCCGCCGAGAGTAAGATTTGGGTCACATAAATGCGCACCTGTATTTAGGAAAGTAATTTACTTACAAATCGTGCCGAAAGAGTCTATCGTCTTTATCAACTTTGGGAAAAGACTGTAAATATTCACTAACGGTCCTTCCAGGTCTAAAATTTTTTGTAACAACTAATTTGAGGGCCCCGCAATTGTGTATTTTTCGTTTGGCGAGGCTCGTCTCGTTATTATTTAAGGTCATACCTAGCATAACTAAATTTTCTATCGCTTTGTTTTTGCATCAAAAGGAAAGAAAGTCCTAATGAATATTACTAAGAAAGATTACCTTAATTTACCAATTATACATTAACCGGCTTAGCACCATTTTAACCTATTATCTCGCCTCGAATTTACTCCGCTAAATGAATTAAAGATATGCCTATTTAAAGGTAATTTGAAACCTAATACCACCGCTACGTCACGGGAACCGTACCCGTAGCCGCGACAATTATGTGATCGACCGATATTGAAGCAAGATGATTTAATTCATAGCGTAAAAGGTCGATTTGACATACCCCCAACATTAAATCATGCAAAAAGATTCTGTTTATTTCCTTAAAAATGAATATAACTCAGAGGTGTGTTTTGATAAGACAAAAGGGAAATCAGTCATGCCATGGTTATAAACATCAATTGCATATGAAAGAGGAGTTTCAAATCACAGCCCATACCAAGCCAAGATATGGGTCGAATTGCCTCTATGCCTTAATGAATTATTGCACAATTAAACAAGTTCAAGAACTGCTTCTTTTATAGTGTTAATTCTGTCGTTCATTTCATGCCAATGTGGTAACTTTAGACTAAGCTCATACTAAGGATTTTGTAACGACTAATGAATCTTAATCAAGTATACACTGCCTTCTCTGCCTTCTCAAGACATCCTATTTCAATACATCTAACTAACCCAACTTTTGAAGCTCAAAACAGTATCACTTAAATCACTACACTTCGATTGATTGTCAAAAAAAAAGTACAGTGAACAAATGTCTACACAATCTAATCATTTAGATAACAAAAAAAACCTATCAACAAATATGAGTATTTCATTTCTTAACTCCTCCTCCCAGTTACATCAAAGTGAGCTCATGAATGTGTACCTGGAAATTGACAAAAGGTAGAGGACCAAAGGATCAGCTAAGGCCAGGAAGCAACAGCAGAAGTGAACCAGCAGCAACAAACACAACAGCAACAGCCAACAGACACCACAACCAGCAGTAGCAAAAATACAACCACAGCAACAAAAAACCAACCAGCAAACAAACCAACAACAGTAAACAAACTCAACACCAGCAGTGGCCCAAACACCACAACACTCAGCAATAGCCAAGCACAATCAACAGCAGTCTCGACAACAAACAGCACAACAACAAGAAACAGCAGTAACAGAAGAACAAGAAGCCACAGCAGGAGCACCCAGTAGGCAGTGAATACTCCTGTATTTGTATGAGTCTATGTGAATATCTATGCTGTGAATGTATATACCCAGTGTTCTGTCTCTAAGGTTTGTGTGTGTATGTTTTTTATCTGAAATCTGTGTATCTTCCCCCAGCCCTCTCTGGATAAAAACAAATCTCCCCTCTATCTCTTTTGCATCCTATACTTATAGTATTTTTGAATTCCCCCTTGAATGAATGCTTCTCACTAAACTAATACCCCTACCCATTCCTATCTCTGCCCAGACCATGCTCTGCCAGTTTTCACCACTAATTTTTGCTTAAATATGGGCTTTATTAAATAAAAAATGTGAAGTACAGACCTGGTGGAGTGTCCTGCTGTGATAGCAGGCTCCACTAGGCTGTCTTATGGGCAATAGATTAAACAAATGGCCTTCATCCAACCCTAACACTTACATTCAGTTAAATCCTAATCCAGAATTGAACAGGTAACAACCCTAATGGTGAATTGCATACGGTATACAAGGTGGTGAACAATCATACAAATAAATTAACTTGTTGACGACGTTAAATAAACTACGCATATAAAACAATTAGCATCGAATTCAAACAGATAAAGATGGGGATTGACCGGACAAAAGGGTCTATTGGAGATGAAGAAACAGAACAGAAAAAAACAAGAAAAATAGAATTCAACTAATTTAACAAACGGAATATGAAGAAAAAGAAGAAATACCATAAGAGAGGACAAATCCGCACCTGAACAGACTCGGACCCGTCTTGGGTTTAATTCGAACTTGGGATTCAACTTGGACTTGGATTCTTCATTTTTGAGGCCAATGGACCTTAATTGAGATGTTTTCAATAATGAAAACATCCCAATTAAGGTCTATTAGACCTCAATTAGGTAGGAATCGAGTTTAGGGTTCATGGCCGAGATTTTGGGGCTCGACTGGTTCTGGCAAGATTCGAACAAAACTAAGGCCGGTGGGGGTATGAGGGAGCTCATGGGAAGCTATGGTGTGATTTTGGTGAGGTTTGGCATGGTTTTCAAATCCCGACGACCTTTGATTCAATATTCGACACGCTCGAAACGGATTCGAGACTAACGGAGGCCGGATTCGAAGAGAGGGAGATGAGGAGAAGAGTTGGTGTAAATTTGGTGGCCGTTGGCCTACCGGAACCGCCGTGAGGCGATTTCCGGCGGGCGGAGCACGGTGGTGGACGGCGAGGTTAATTCGTCTCTAAGAGAGACGACGGGTGTAAGGGGGGTCCGGCTTGGGGGGCGGGGTGTGAAGGTGGGCCTTATATATGACTCAAGAGATTAAATCCTGATCGTTGGATCATTTACGATCAACGACCAGGATCTCCTCCCTTAAACCAAACGGTGTCGTTTGATTAAGTTACGGTCTAAGTATATTCGAGAATTGATTGATTAATCTGGGCCGTTGGATAACAAAATCCAACGGTCCAGATCAACGGGGCCATTTGGGGGTTGGGCAGATCGGGTAAGGGATTGGGTTTATGTAATTACATTGGGCCTGGTTCTGGTCCAAAACGAAATGGCCCAGTTCCTGGTTTCTTTGTATTCTATTTTCATTTTTTCTTCTTGTTCTTTCATTTTCTTTTTAATTCCTAATTACCAAAATTCCTAAGTCACACTGAAAAATTAACTTAAAATACCAATTAACTCATAATAATAAATATCACATATAATTAAGCACCAATTCAGAATAAAATCACAGAACTAGATCTTAAATGCTAAACAATGCAAAGTACATATTTTGTGATTTGTACAACAAACTTAATTACTCCTACTTGTAGTACTAAATCCTAGATGCAAATGTGACATATATATATATATATATATATATATATATATATATATTTTTTTTAATTTTTGTTAATTGAAACAAATAAACACGCACACACAAATGCAAACAACAAAAGAAAAAGAGCATGCGATCCCCAAATATTGCAAACAAACAAAAACTCTTTTATTTTTGATATTTTGGGAGTAATTCGTGTGAGGCAAAAATCACGTGCTCACAGTATGCAGATTATACAAATTACCTGGCTAGTGGTATTATTCCTCATGACCTATCATCGGTCCAGAGGAAAAGATTTTTTTGTGAAAGCCAGCTTTATTATTAGGATGAACCCTATCTATTTAGGATATGCCTCGATAACATGATACGGAGATGCGTCCCCGAGATCGAACAATCTTCTATTTTGCAGGCGTGTCATGTTTCCGTATATGGTGGCCACTTTGGAGGAATGCGAACAGCTGCCAAGATACTTGAGGCCGGTTTCTACTGGCTAACGGTATTTAAAGATGCACACTTATGGGTGAAAGGTTGCAACGAATTTCAACGCACCGGGAATATCTCCCGGCGTCATGAGATGCCTATGAACCCAATTCAACAGGTGGAAGTGTTTGACGTCTAGGGAATAGACTTCATGGGTCCCTTCGTCAGATCCTACGACAATAAGTACATACTTGTTGCTGTAGACTATGTATCCAAATGGGTGGAAGCGGTAGCATTACCCACAATCGATCCTAAAGTGGTGGTTGGATTTCTGAAGAAGAACATTTTCACCCGTTTTGGGACTCCAAGGGCAATCATTAGCAACGGGGGCACTTATTTTTGCAACCCGGCATTCGAGAAATTGTTGGCCAAATATGATGTGAAGCACCGGGTGGCTACTCCATATCACCCGTAGACCAGCGGGCAAGTTGAGGTCTCTAACAGGGAGATAAAGAGTGTATTGACAAAAATAGTGAACGCCATGAGGATAGACTGGTCCAGGAAGCTCGATGATGCATTATGGGCATATAGGACAACGTCAAGACACCAATCGGCATGTCACCATACAAATTGGTATTTGGGAAAGCTTGTCATATACCTGTGGAACTAGATCACAAAGCATGGTGGGCACTAAAGCACTTAAATCTCAGTTGGGGTGAAACGGGTAAATCTAGAAGCACCGGGTTACATGATATGGAAGAATTCCGGTATATGGTCTTCAAAAGCACAAGATTATACAAAGAGAGGATGAAGTGGATTCATGACCAGAATATCATAGAACATAACTTCAAAACTGGGGGCAAGGTACTTTTATATAACTCAAGGTTACAGTTGTTCCCGGGAAAACTAAAATCAAGGTGGTCAGGCCCATTCCGAGTGATTGAGGCATTACAGTCGGGCGCTATGGAAATACAAACTATTGATGGCTCTCTCACATTCAGAGTAAATGGACAGCGGTTGAAACTATATGTTGGCATGGATGACATTGATGAGAATGTGAAACTACGGTTAGATGAACCTCAAAGGTCTAGCGAGCCTTGAAATGCGCAAATTTGAGTCGTGCCACGACGTTAAATCAGGCGCTACGTGGGAGGCAACCCACGAAATTATTGTAAGTATAAATCATTATAGTTAGTCTATACCAAAAAAAACTACTGCTGCTAGGCAAAAGATTCAGAGACACTGTTCCACGGAAAAACAACCTCTCTGAACCTTCTGCTTCGCGGTCCATCCGCAAACACGGACCGACCGCAAAAAAACAACCTCTCTGAACCTTCTAATTTGCGGTCCAACCGCGAACGCGGACCGATCACAGTTGACCGCAGTCAGACCTAGGCAGCGCGAAAAATAATGAAAATGTTCAAAAATCTCCCCCCCCCCTTTTTTAGTTAACATAATACACTACCCCCCCCCCCCATATTCATCAAACACAGCTGCCCCTCTTCCCCCATTCTCTCACTAATTTCCTATTTTCCTCTTCCTTCTCTCTAAGTTTTCTTCTTCAATCTCTCCTACCTTCCTCCACCACTTTCCCAACTCCTTAAACTTCATCTCCCCCCACTTCCCTCATTCTACAAGTAAGTCTTTCTTCTATTTTTCTTTTTAGTTTATCTCTTTAAATTTTTGTAGATTAATTAGTTTAGAAAACTTTAGTTTAACACACTTTAATTGTAGTATTTGTGTAATACCATGCTAGGCTTACTGGAATATGTAGATATAAATTTTTTAATGTAGTATTAATGTTGTATATATGAGTTTTGGGATTTTGGTGTAATTGAAATTGTTGGGTCTCCATTGTGTTGAATATTGACAATTATGGTGGATTGGAGACCCAATTTGGTGGTTGAATTATTTGGTGTTGTTTTGGCCAAGTTTGGCAAGAATATGTTGTAGTATTTGGGTGCTGTATTTTTAGGGGAGATAATGCCTAAGTTTTGGGTTGATTGTTGTTGTATATAATTGGAGAGGGTGTATGTATATTGGGTGATGTTGGAAAGCCAAAAGAAATAAGTGTGGGGTGCACTAGGTAACTTGGTGAAATTGTTAGAACTATGGTCAAAAGTAGGAGTTATGGTATGATAGCACTAATGGAAGTATAGTTGTAGTCCACGGATGGTGAAGTCTGAGTAGCCAACCGATGTACTAACGTGATGGAAATTTTTGGTTGTTTCTTTTTGTGCAGGATTATGGCTCCTAAAAGATCTTGGAATGCTGCAAGCTCGTCTAGGTAAGCAACCTATGATGAGTCTCGGTTCACGGGCGAGGAAGCTGAATCGGACTTTCATGCCAAGGCTACTAAAGCTTGGCTACAGGAGATCACAATCGACAAGATGGCTCTTCGGGCTGAAAAGCCCGATATGTATGAGGAGATCCGACGTTGGGAGATGGAGTTCCTGTTCGATGAACCGACCCTCGTCAACAAAATGCTAGTTAGGGAGTTGTACGCGAATGCACCCTACGGAATGGCCAGGATAGTCTTTGTCAGAGGTAAGTATGCTTGGGCTAAAGTACCTACGATTAGGCAGGCTCTTAGACTGCTTGTTTTTTCTAGTGATGTAGACTTTTTCCATGATAGGCCCAGTGTCACTTGGGACACCTTGATTGAGGCCTTGTGTGTCAATGGTCATCCCATCTAGACAAGAGACCAAAGTACTCTGAATTCCAACAGCTTCACTCATACTGCCAAGTGCTGGTTCTCGATTATTTGTAACCGTTTTCTGCCCTCTAGCAACACAACAGATGTAAACTTTAATAGGGCATTGCTGACATGGTGTTTTATCACCCAGCGAGACGTTAACCTTGCCCACATGATAGGTGACGAGATGGTGCTGAGGGGACCCCTCAAATCCAAGGGATTTTACTTGCCGTCTCTTGTCACTTCTCTATGCCACTCCCACCGGACTTTGGTACTACCTACGGATGGTAAGCTTCCTCAAAAAGCTCCATTTAAGGCCTCTTACATCCGGGTGGGTAGAGGCACCGACCCGATTGATATAGATGATGAGGATGACCCTGTGCCGATTGTCCAGTCCCGGCATTCCACTGACTCTGCCGGCCCTTCTAGGCACGCTCATTATCTAGATGGCTATCTAGGTCCCAGTCCACTAGACCTATGCTTAGGTCTATGGAGGAGGAGGTTATGGATTTACGCACCTCAGTGGACGGTTTACACACGCGCATGGATGCGATGTCCCAAAGGCAAGCTAGGACTGTGAACAGGTTCATGGCATGGTTTCGAGCTCTGGGTCGCGCTTGCAATGTCGACCCCGCCACCGTCTCCGACTCTGAGTGAGTCACATGTATGTTTTCTCGCCCTTATGTGCTATACATATATCATTATGCCATGAGGACATGACATGATCTTAAGTGTGGGGTGAGAAACTTATCTTGTATATGTTGTACATAGTAGTTGTAGTTGTAAATTATATCCGCTAGCTTGGCCCGATGATGGACACTTGGCCATGAGTTTCTTAAGGGTCTAAGTCGGAATAAAAACACACAAAAAATCAAAAATTTGAAAAATCCAAAAATATGAGTAGATGACTCTTCCTGATAACGGACTATTTGGACAAGTACTCTTGAGGGAAGTAGTCCATGTAGGAAGTTTTATTTCTTTTATTTTCTTTTTTTCTAGGTATCACCTCCCCCTTATTTTTTCTTTTGACCACGGTTCTTTTCCAAGGGTTTTTATTGAACTGGGTTAGGTAGATTTTTCTTTTTTAGGATTAGAGGGCAAAGGTTAACATGTAACCCCAAGTATGCACATTAGCAAAACTAAAATGAACCTGAGAATGTATTATCTAAGATTGACTGTAGATTCTAAGATATGCCTTAAATTGCACAATACAGCTTGCTTGAACATTGATAAGACTCTGTAGATGAACCCGATTCGAAATGAGTTGCATGCTAAGTGTGTGTGAGATTTTACCTAAATTATATGTTTTACATGATACCTAGAACTTGCCCTGTATGTTTGCAAAGCGAAATGGAAGTTGTTTGGTTACAGAGATGATAGAGGCATTTCTTTGTGTAACCCCTTAAATCAATAAACTGTGAATTCACCTGTACATAGTATCCTAGTTAACCCCATTGAGCCTAAAGCTTATTCTTTCATAACCCTTGAATGTTCATAAAAATCGAAATCATATATTGTTCTACTTTACCTCCTAGAAGCACTTGTGTTGTAATGAATATGCAAAAGTCTAAGTGTGGGGTGAAGGGAAGTTGAAAAAGGGAAAATCAAGAATGAATGGTAGAAAAAATAGTGAACTGGCAAAATACTGTAAATTCTACAAAGCAATAAAAAATGTGTACATATGTAAAATAGAAAAGCCAGTTACACCAACAAAAGAAAATTGAGGATTAAAAGTAAATAAAGGTGACGGAATATTTAGGGAAGGCATAATGAAAAAGCCTAAAGGAAAGTGTGAAAAAGAAAGAACGTGCTTAAGGAGGTTAGCCATTATAACCAAAAGTATCCTACCCGTCCCATAGCCAACATTACAACCCTTAAAGACTTCTTGATCTGTGATTGAATAACTCGATTAGTGGAGTATTACACTAGGGGCAAGCCTATGGTGTATCTGTACGCATATGAATGTTCTTTGTTGAGGGTGAGTGAAATTTTTCCTATATCTATAAGTTCCATGTTCTAAATTGTTTATGTGTGGGAATTTCTCTCAATAAATTGTGTGAGGACATGTAACTCAGGAAGAAGAAGGTAAATTTGCAAGTCTGTGATAATAACTATAGTAAGCAATAATGTGTTGGCATTTGAGTTTACAGTTAGGTAAGGATTGTACATGTCTTATGTTAATCATGAAAGATACCTTTTGTGGCATATCTTGGGGGAGGCATTAATAAAATGGCCTAAAGTGTGATTAAGGTTGCTCGAGGACGAGCAAAGATTTAAGTGTGGGGTATTGATAATAGGTGAATTTGACTATATTTATGCCTTAAATAATCACACTTTATTATTGTTTTGATATTATTTATGATGACAAAATGCTTTTATTAGTGTTTTTGGCGTGTTATAGGTACACATGAGTTATTGAAGACTAAAGGAGCAGTTTTGGAGTCATAAGATGGTGAAAAGGCTAAGTGTAGAACAAAATTGAAGTTTGTGCTGAAAAATAGAGTGAAGAATCTGCGGCATTGTTCGGCCGCGGTCCAACCGCGAACGCGGACGAACCGCGGTAGAAAGGGCTCACGGAATCTCTGAAGATTCAGAGAGGTGGTTTTTCCGCGATCCAACCGCGAATGCGGATGGACCGCGGATGAAGCCGGAAATTTGAAGGACAAAATTGTCAAGACGCAAATTATGTAACCTAAACCTTATATATAATGATAGGATTCGCCCAAGTGAGGCAAGCATTGTATTATTCACTACTTTTGCAAGTAAATTAGTAAGAGAGAAATCTCTCAACTTCTTTCTTTCATTTACTTTGAATCTTTGATTATGAATTCAATTATCTATCTTGTTTCTTTGATTATGAGTAGCTAATTCTTTATCTAAGGTTTTGATGGAACCTATTGAGTGATGAACTTCTGGGTTATGTGATTACAAATTGTTAGCTAGATTTCTATTTGTTCAACTTCGTTCTTGTTGTAGTTAATTGGTAGGATCCCCAATTAGATGTGCCTATTTAGTATGCATAACTTGGAAAAGAGTGCATATTAAGTAAATTGTTGAACAACACCACACCTAGATTATTGGAGGAATCTATAATTGTAGGCGTAAAGGTGGGGTTAGGAATAACGAAACCTTGTGTGCAATCTAAAGTGAACCGTTCAAATTAAAGCTAGCTAGGGTAGCTCGGGAGAGTACACTAGTAAATTATTGTAGTTGCTCGGGAGAGAATTGCGGTAAAAATAGTGTTCATGATTGATAGAATAATATTGACAATATGTATGAGCATAAACATAAGGGATTCCATTAATAAGGGAAATCAATACCTTAGTCTTTCTCTTCATTCTTTACATCTTATTCAATTCTTTCTTTCAAATATTTAAATTCTTGCAAAAGTTAGTTAGTAGAAAATATTCCACAAAAATATATTCAAAAGTTTGGGAAGCTGCTTCAGGAGTACTCTTGGGTTGTGGAAGTTGCAGTTGATAGCTTAAATCCCTGTGGGATCGACTCTGGACTTAATTGATCGGATTATATTGACTACGACCGTAGTTTGGGCGTGAACCAATACCCCGCCAAACTAAGGAAACTCCTGATCTCTGTAGCTAAGGACGGTCTAGGCCAACTCTGCACCGCCTCTATCTTTTTCGGGTCAACCTGAATACCACCACGAGACACCACATGACCCAGAAAAACTACTAACTCAAGCCAAAACTTGCACTTGGAGAACTTAGCATACAATTTATCCTCCCTCAACCTCTGCAACACAACGCTCAAATGTTGAGCATGCTCCTCCTGGCTACGGGAATATACCAGAATGTCATCAATGAACATGATCATGAAAGAATCCAAATATGGCCAAAACACACTTTTTATCAGATGCATGAACGCGACTGGGGCATTGGTCAAATCAATCTCCTCGGTACTTGAACTTGATTCTTTAAAGCCGGGAACTCCATTCAATTAGCCGGGCATAAGCCAAAAGACATCACAAGGAACTTATAGTGCCCATATCTCGTCCTGAATGCAATCTTCATAATATCAGAGTCTCTAATCTTGAGTTAATGATAAGTTGAACGAAGATAAATCTTCGAGAACACCCTTGCTCCCTGGAGCTGATCAAATAAATCATCAATGCGCGGTAGAGGATACTTTTTCTTCATTGTTACCTTGTTCAGCTGTCTATAATCAATGCACATCCGCATAGAACCATATTTCTTCTTAACAAATAACACCGGTACACCCTATGGTGACACACTAGGGCGAATGAATCCCTTATCTAAAAGCTCCTGAAGTTGTTCTTTCAATTCCTTCAGCTCAGCTGGTGCCATACGGTAAGGAGGAATAGAAATGGGCTGAGTGCCCGACACCAAGTCAATACCAAAATTGATATCCTTGTCCGGTGGCATACCTGTCAGGTCTGATGGGAATATATTTGGAAAGTCCCTCACAACAAGCACATAATCAATACTAGGAGTCTTAGCTCCCACCTCTCTCACAAATGCTAGATACGATAAACACCCCTTTTCAACCATTCTCTAAGTCTTTAAGAATGAAATAACACGGCTAGGGATGTAATCAGTCAAACCCTACCACTCAATATAAGGAATACCAGGAACAGCCAATGTAACTGTTTTGGCATGACAATCCAAAATAGCATGGCACTGGGATAGCCAGTCCATGCCCAAGATCACATTGAAATCCACCATACCTAGCAATAGCATATCTACCGGGGTCTCCAGACCCCCAATAAAAACAACATAGGATCTATAGACGTGATCCACAATAATCATATCACCCCACTGGGGTGGATACATGAACATGCAAATCAAGACTACCACGGGTCGCATCCAAATGATGTGCAAAATAAGAAGACACGTAAGAATATGTGGACCCGAGATCAAACAAAACAGAAGCGTCTCTATGACAAACTGAAATGATACCTGTAATCACTGCATTGGAGGCAACTGCATCACGCCTGTCAGGGAGTGCATAGAATCGTGCCTGACCCCCACTGGATCGCTCATCACCTCTGGGCGACTATGAGAAGACTAACCTCCACCTCTACTAGCTCGAGATGGTGTTGAAGAGGAGGGTTGATCCCTCTGCTGAGACATGTCCCTAGCGAAGTCGAGGGCACTGCCTCCTAATGTGGCCAAACTGGCCACACTCAAAACAACTACCTAGCGTTGGAGAAGGGAACTGAAGGGAACCCCTCGCCGCAGATGAACCCTGGGCCGAAGAAATAGGTGTTGAACTCTGAGCTAGGAGGGCGCTAAGTAAAGACTGGCCCTGCTGGAAACCCTAACGGCCATGGCTAGAAGAAGCTCCACTATGCTTTGGGCGACCTGACTGAGAAGGTCTAGATGAACAACCTCTGCCCTGATGAAACTGTCCCTAGATGGAGCACCACTAAAGCTTCCAGAACCTCGAGGCCTCTTGGCCTCCCTCTCCTCTCGCTCACAGTGACGATCCGCCTCAATAGAGTGTGCCATATCAACAATCTTCTCGAATTATGCTGCCAATACTCTCTCCGTGGTCATCAAGATACGAATAGAATAGTTGAGGCCATCAATGAACCTCCCGATCCTCTCCCGATCCGTCAGGATCATCCAAGTAGAATATCTAGCAAACTGAGTATACCTCAACTCATACTGAGTCACTGTCATATCACCCTGCACTAGCCACTCAAAAACTGGCGACGTAACTCCTCTTGACGGGACTGAGGTACATACTTCTCTAAAAAGAGAGCGGAAAACTGCTGCCAAGTAAGAGGTGCTGCCCCTGCAGGCCTACGCCTATCAAACTTCTCCCACCAAATGAACGCTGGACCAGAAAACTGGAATGTAGTAAATGAAACACCATTGGACTCAAGAATCCCCACTGCACGCAACATCCTCTAACACTTTTCTAAGAAACCCTGGGCATCCTCGCCCTCAGTACCACAGAATGAAGGTGGCTGAAGTCTACCAAATCTCTCCAATCGACGCTACTCGTCGTCAGGCATCACCGGTACCATATACTCTAGGCTGGCGCAACTGGCGCAACTGGCGCAACTGGAACAGCCGGTGCAACTACCTGAGCTGGGACTGCCTCTGGCGTCTGAAGTCCATGCATAACCTGCTCTGGTGTGCAAGCTACGGGGGTCTGATGTCCACCCCCGGTTTGAGATGCATCTGCTGTCGTAGTAGTTGAAACTACCAGAGTCAACCTAGTACAGACTGATAATATCTGGGCCAAAGTCTCCTGAAGGCCAAGAATAACAATAGGCACTGCTGGTGCTTAAGCGGGTACTGCTCGAGCCTCAACCACTGGGGGCTGATCCTGTACAGGGGCAACAGGTAGGTTTACAGGCACTGCCCCTACCACTCTGCCACGACCACGGCCTCGACTATGGCCTCTAGCTGGTGGTAATGGTGGTCATCCACCTCGCCCTATAGCACGAGTCCTCGCCATCTGCGAGAGAATAGAATACAGAATTTCTGTTCTCGGAACAACAAAACTGCACGACAGAGTTCAAGAAATGTGAAGTGTTTCCTAAAGGTCTGCAGCCTCCCGAGGATAAATACAGACGTCTCCATATCAATCCGCGAGACACTACTAATCGGCTCAAGACTCATGAGGCCTATTAACCTAGGCTCTGATACCAACTTTTCACGACCCCAAACCCCGATCGTGATGGCGCACAGCGCATTGCTAGGTCCGACTGACCGACCATTCATAACACAAAGCTACCAGCTCTCAATTTACCCTTTTAGCATTTAACAGAATAGGAAATGATATAAAAGCTAGCACAACTGTGAAAAATATCCCAAAACAGTGTAACACCTCCCACAGAATCAGGAGTCATAAGTCATGGGCCTCTACCAAAATACAACTGTAATACTGTATATAGTTGTGACTACCAGTGCAGAATAGTCTAAAGATAAGATAAGATAGACTGGAGTGTCAGGTCCTGCAGACGCTATCAGCTACCTTGACAGTCCGGATGAAACACTCTGAGTAGCTCGGAAGTCAACCCTGTTATGATGTACCTGTATCTGCACACAAGGTGCAGGGAGTAGTGTGAGTACTTCCAACTTAGTGGTAATAAGCATGTGTAAGACAGTAAAGGTAAGAACACCCAATAAAGCACTAAGCAAGGCTATACAACAATATCCTTTACCATTATTAACATGATCAGTAGCAGAACCAACAATATCAGCTAAACAGTACAACAAGTATATCTAAATGCAATGCAATGCATGAGCATGACCGCTACGGCGCATAGCTCGATCCATTTGTGTACCCGTGCTCACTGTGGGGGTTCAGACTCCAGAGAGGCTCCTACAGCCCAAGCACAATATCAATGATATGCGGCGGCGTGCAACCCGATCCACTACCAGTCCAGATACATGCAATGCAAGCCTCACAGGGACAAAAACATCATTTGAAATCTATTTTTATCGTTTGCAGTAGAAAATAGTGTTTCAGAAATACCAAAGTTTGGAAAACCATTTTAGACAGTGATAGCTCAGGACTGGTATCAGAATAACTTGCTATAATCATATAAGGAATGACAACGATCCTCGCGGGATCCAAATAATTGGCTTACATCCCAAAGATATCAACAACTATCCAAGTAGGAGGGTTACCGCTCAATGATAGCCAACAACACAGTATAATATTACCAGGTCGGATTAAGCCATAGTCCCCAATCATAATCGACCCCTCACTCATAGGATAGTACGCGTCTCGCCTCAATAAAGTGTCACATAGTGATATACCGGGGTTTCGAACCCGCTAATCATCACCCACACCCATTACTCACCTCGACTAGGCTCGAAGACTAGCCCGTAATGCCCTTGCCACAAGAATAGGCCTCCACGGGTGCAAAATCTGAGCAAAACCAATAGAAATGCATCAAAATAGGCTAAAGGAACATAACCTAATTGAAATAACTCGAATTACACCGAAAACCACGAAGTTGCCAAAATCCGACCCCCGAGCCCGCTTCTCGAAAAATTACAAAAGTTACATTTTCAAAATCATTTTCTCAATACGAGTCCATACATATAAAGTTTATCAAAATCGAACTCTGTTTTCCCATTCAAATCAATGATTTCAATAATCGAGGCTTAGAGCAAAAATCCTCCATTGATACACCTCAAATCTTCCATTTTCAGAGGTTAACTCCGTAATTTAACAATATACTAACATAATTGAGTCCATGAGTGCTTACCTGATGAATTCCCTCGATTTCCTCCTCAAAATCGCCTAAATCGCCTCTTAGTTCAAAACCCCAAATGTGATATAACTTTTGAAATTCGAACCCTTCTTTTCATAAATCACTAACGCGATTTCACTTCTGCGATACCCGGCTCGCTCCTGCGCGAGCGCTTCTGCGGAAATTATGTCGCTTTTGTGACTTTTCATTAACGGACCAGGACCGTTGTTGTGACTAAGGTCTCGCACCTGCGAGACCGCTCATGCGGCTAGCGGTCCCGCTTTTGCGGAACTCCCTTAGTCAACCCTTGATCATATCTGCGACCATAATGTCGCTTCTGCAGGGTCTCTTCTGCGGTTCCCCATCCGCAGAAGCAAACTTCTGCTTCAAATCACACCAGCAGTTCAAAAACTCTAAAATTCATCCGATTAACCCTCCGAAAACATCCTGAGGCCCTCGGGACCTCAACCAAAAATACGAATCCACTCTAAATCATCTCACGAACTTGTTCTAATCATAAAAACACACCCTCAACCACACGAATCCTCAAATTAAGGCCGGTTCAAGCCTAAGATTCAACCACAACTTCCGAAACCTACATTCTATCAAAAACTTGACCAAACGATGTCCGAATGACCTGAAAATTTGCAGACATATCCAAAATGAAGCTACTGTAACTGTTGGAATTCCATTTTGACTCCCGGATCAAAATCTCACCTATCGATCGGATTTCGCCAAAATTCCAACTTAGCCAATTCAAGCCTATTTCTACACCGGACCTCCAAATTTAATTCCGATTGCTCCCCTAAGTTACAAATCACCTCTCGAAAACTAACCAAATCATCATAATTCGATTCTGCATCCTCTACCACATAGTCAACTTTAGGTTGACTTTTTCAGAAATAAGCTTCACTGAAAAAGGCTATATGTCTTATTTCCAACCAGAATTAATCACAATTCACCCAATAGACTCTAACATAGATATAGAAACATGAAATACATAAATGAAGGGTTAACAGGGTGGTAACTCTCGTGACGACGGGCCGGATCGTCACACGGCCTGAATAGTGGTGGAGATAAACCACCGCCGGTAGGTTTCTGGCGATGGTGGAGAGGGTATTAGGGCGGCTAGGGTTTCAAGGTTAGAGACGAGGATGTGAAATGAATTAATATGTAACATTTTATGTATTTAAAAACCTTGGATGATCTGGAACCATTGGATTGAATGAACCCATGGTTTATATTTAATTAGCTCATAAACGACATTGTTTCCTTTAAGTAGTCATTTAATCTAGACCCTTGGATTGATGCTGCCAACGGCTCAGATTAATTCTAGTATGCGACGTCGTTAGTTATTAGGCAATCCTTACTCTGGACCGTTTGATCAAATGAATCGACGGTCCTGATTCAATCACCCCCTGGACGGTGTAGTTTTGGGTCTATCTAGGCAGGCCGTGCTGATTTCATTTGGGCCTAGTCAGTGTATTTAATCACTTGGACTACTTATTGTATTTAGCCCAAGTCTTTTGTATTGTATTTGTATTTTGCATTTTGTATTTTCGTATTTTTTGTATTCTTTTCTTTTCTATATTTTTTTTGTATTTTACTTTTGTATTTATTTTCTATTTATTTTCCTTGTATTTTTCTTCTTTTTTGCTATTTTCTGATTTTTCTAAAATTAAATAGTAATTAATTTCTTTTTTTTTTTTGTATTTTCTAATTAAGTCCCTGTCGCTGACATCTTTTAAGGTCTTAGTCTCAGCAGCCGCGCACAGCAAGGTCATGTTCGTCGCGGCATGCTCACTATCTAGCAACAGGTTATACCCCGTTAGGATCTCGATCTGACGGTTGGGCCCCGTTACCGCCATGTCCACCCGAGCATAATCCCCTCATGGTACATCCGCTGACGTAGGAGCTCGCCCGGACTCAACTCCTTCCCTGCTAGCAGCTGCCTTGGCGACATCCGATATATCTCCTCCTTCGACTTGTGGGGAAGAAGTATCACCTACGACTCCCCTAAGAAGGGCCGCCCTCTCAGGGCAAATAATATCACCCATGAAGACCTACCTCGACTCGGGATGGCAGATAACCGCCTTCCTGTGCTCCACGGCTATACCTTTTCCAAGAAGCAATCAGCGCCTTTTCTGTTCCGGCGGTTCATCGCCTTCAAAAGCCTCCTCTTCGGCATGAGGAGATGGAGGCGAAGGGTTCTCCTTATTCGTAGGTTCAACCACTAGCTCGACTACGGGCCGGGTAGTCTTTGGAGCGTCCTTAATAGAGGGCTCCCGAATTGTATCCTCGCCCTCGGAACAAACGACGTCAGAAACATCCTCACTGGATGCCTTCCTAGCTGCACGCTCGTCTTCAGGTCGAATAACCTCAGGAATGTCACCATCTATATGCTCCTGAACTACGTGTTCATAGTTGGAGGCCGCCAACAAGGAAGCTGCAGCGTGACGTCTCCTCCTCCTTCATGGGACACACATTGTAGAATCTACAAAGTTCCTCCCTCAATGGGTATATGGGGAGACCACACCCAATCGGGAAGGGATATTCGTAAAAAGCACAGAACCCCAATCTGTGCACGTTAGCAAAATCCTTGTCAGCTACTGCCACATCCACCGTGTCCGGAATCTGGCAAGAGGCACACAAGTCATCCAATTGCGATTCAGAGAAATTCGATTTTTCCCATGCAGGAGATATACACCATGAAGGAAAATCCCTTCGAACATATAGTTCTCGGGGAAGCACATTATCAACAGAAAGAGGGACAAGAGGCCTTCGACCCTTTTTCCCTCCATCCGAAGTCAGGGGAACCCTAGAAGTGGGCTCATCCCTATTTCCGTCACATTGCCGACCACCCTTCGCCATAATCAGTCTTTAACTAGAGAATAGACGCGTCAACAACTGGTAAAACTATAAAGTGAACTCAAAAAGTCAATTACAAAGTTACTGAAGGTCCCTATAAAAAGAACGACGATAGGAAGAACTTTTATGAAGAAGTCTAAAAGATAGTGAAAATTGAACCCTCTTCCTATTTATAGTACCCTAATATACGGGATTCGAAGAGGTGAGTGTTAGAAAAAGGGGCGGGAAACCAAAACATCAAATCGCCCCCTGACTTGTCTTGGGAGCAGTTGTAATTATGACACATGCCGCCAGTAACATCAATTCAAAAAGTAGGCCACGTGCCAATATATGGACGACGCCACGGCGAATCGATTTTTGAACCCATTGCAGACGTATACCGAATACATAAGGGTCGAGTACATCTCCTCCATGCCTACGCGGCATCGATGGCACGATCCTTGCTCACATCCTTAACAATGAAGGTGTGGCACCAACTTGCGTACGCAGACGCCCCTTCCCCTCCCCTCATTATATTTTAAGGACATTAGTAGTTCCTCGACGAATTGTAACTTTAGCGAGAAAACCTTTCCTCTATATAAAGGGGGGTTTTCCATATTGTAAGGACAAGTGTTATTTCCTAATAAAACAATTTCTGGTTATCCTCTTTCTATTATTCTCTCTCTCCCTTATTATCCTCTGAGTGATAATCATTAATAACATTCATAATTTCGTCATTTCTGCTAAGATTCATAATATAAACAATATAGATCTCTTTCCGGGGTTTATTATATTTGATTGCGATTTACCCTTTGCTCACACTTTTGATTGTCCATAACTCATAAAGTAATTGGATAACTTTTGAGTCAAATAATATTAAACTATTTAATTACCCGTGTGTTATGACGAATTTGTATCCTTGCTCTATATTTTGAGAACAAATAGTTATAAGAATAGCCTAAATTATAATATTTCCTATATAAAGGGACTAAAACCACAAAAGGTCAAATGTACTTGGCCAAATATTATAAGGACCAAACCAGAATTCATCAATATCTGGGGACTAAAAGCGCTATTTTGCCTATATATTTTGACTCTTAGTTATTTTTCATAAATATAGACTACATTTTTGGATCCGCAATGAGAAATTGCTAAAAACTTTTCTAATTTAAAAACTCGACGAGCACTACCGCGTCCCGGGAAGTGGAATTTTTGAGTTGGTAGATCGAAAAATGGAGTGGGAAAGCGATGAGAGAGAATTAAAGGCGGCGGGAGCTGAGCTTCTGCCGGAGGGACGGAGGGGACTCCGAATTCACGGCTGGGAGATTGAGTCTCGGAAGCGTTCCATTCTCACTTCTCTTCAGCTTCAACAGTACTCTTTTTTCCTTCAATTAAGCGCTGATTTTGTTTTGCTGAATGCAACTTGCTTTATTCATGTATAATAATCAATTCCGACTAGATTATCTGATATATTTCTTAAGCTAAGATGATTTCTGCCATCAATGTAGGAATTTTGGGCGTGTTTCATTTTACATACTTCGATATACATAAATCATGTGTTTAAAATTGATTTTTTCTTTTACTAGCTTTGAACTATGCGGATTCAAGTTCTCCTTTTGCTGTCTTAGTCCTATATGAACAATTTCTTACAGACTTTTTATGCTTTTTTTTTATAACTGAGAAATTTCCAAGGGCCAGCCCACAGTTCTAAACTCAATGAATAATGGGTCTGCCCCTCTGTCTTCTCTAGTTAAATATCAAGCTTTTATCATGGGCCTAACTCAAACATCACAAACTGTGCTCTTACCGCTCGACCAAAGCCCCCCGGGCAATAAACTTTTTATGCTTTAGCGTATAATAGTTCATATCCTCTTCTTGTCAAGCACACCTCTCTCTTCAATGTCTTGAAAGGAAATAATGGCTTGATATGCATACAGATGGGAAGAGGAACTCCAGACCTCTCACTTGCCAGAGATGGTATTTGGGGACAATTCTTTGGTGATTAAACATGTGAATACTGGCACGAAAATTCACTTTAACGCATTTGATGCTCTAGTTGGTTGGAAACGCGAAGCATTACCACCTGTTGAAGTTCCAGCAGCTGAACAATGGAAATTCAGAAGGTATTACTAGTTTTCCAATTAATTGCAGCTGATGAAAGAAAGAATGTGCTAATATTTCTGACTATATTAGAGGAACATCTTTTAGGAGGTTCACAAAAACACTGAATTAGCTGTAAACATGCACTTCCTTTCGGGTGGTTATTGCCTAAAGAACTCATTCAGCTTACACTGTGCAGCAGGAGTGAGTACAGATTTCAGTTTCTTTTTGGGGGGTGGGGGTGGGGTGCGGTGTGAGCAATAAGTCAGATGGGGGATTAGCAATAGTTAAACCGAAAGTTTTGATGTTTAAATTGAGGACTACAAGAGTGTGCATTCTATATGTCAAAGTTCTACTTATTATATCATTTATTCTGGATCCTCTTTTAGTTAACCTCTCTTTGTTCGTCTCTGTTTCTTTTCTTGGGGAGGGATACCTTGCATTTCAGCTGTTTATGAAAGCTCCTTCACTCATCTTATGTTTGGTAAAAGTTGCGCGTGTAATTGAAAAAGAAAGATATTAAAGCAGAGGACATGGTGCAGCTTTACTAGGAGGTTACTAGGATGTACTGGCATAACAATCCTAGAAGAATAAGTGAGCATTGCCATTACCCTTTTATTGAGATCCACACTCTTAGACTTATGTTTTTTCTAGGCTAGTACTATTGTTGGAATGTGGCCATCTCATCTAAAAGCTTTTTAAACTTTAGGAGAGAGCACACTTTTGATTACTTAATTATATTATGTCTCAAGTCCCACCCTCACATGTCGGCTTGATCCTGTTTCATGGGCCAAAAACGTGGAAATATCATTTGTCTTTTGGGTGGCGGTGAGATTTTTAGATGATATGGTTATACTCCAACATGGTATTAGGGGAGGCAGCACACTTCTTTTCAGCTATGTGACCAAATAGCGTAAAAAAAATAAAATATGAAAGTCCACTGGTTAAAAATTGTAAAGAAAAGAAGAACCATATGAAGGCTCTTGTACATTTTTGGTACTTGCTGAATGGTTCTTGGCACATTTGAAAGGCTTAAGCTATGCAAAAAGAGAACTAAAGCAATCAAAAGGGAGAAGAAAAACGAAAACAAAAATTGCAAAAGAAAAAAAAGAAAGAAAAGAAAAAAGGTCAGCAACTGTCTTGAATGTTGTTCCTCGTTCTTTCTTTCTTCTACGGTTGGTAACTTCTAATAACAACAGAATCTAGGAGCTTGTCTAATCTCACGCAATATTGGATTACAAAACTAATATCACGGATTAGCTACTAGCTTAAAAGAATGTTGAGGACATTGAATGATTCTGATACAGGACCTAGTCAACTAGAACTCATATGCTTTAAAGCAGATCATGCCTTTTACTTGGTGTTCATTTCCTTCTTTTCCCTTCAGAAATAGCTTTGATATCTGTTAAACATGATACAATATATATATATATATATATATATATATATATATATATATATCTATACTATATTAAAAGCACGAAGGCCCTTAGCGAAATGTCGTTCGTCTTTTTTACCCTTTTAAAATAAAGTTCACAATAGACAAAATAGTCATTTAATTATTTCCCTAATATTTTGTATTTTGAAGTCTAAAACTTTACTTATTAAAGTTTTCCTTATTTGAACGACTACACAAAAAAAACTAATATTTAGGATATCAACATACATTACATTTACCATATATAATATTATAATATTACAATACTAATAATATAAACGGTTACGTGTTATATTTCCTAAGAGGATGTGAATACAATTAATGGAAGGAACTGGCCAAACTAATAATAGAACAATAGTCCAACCATAATTTGAAAACTAACGAAGTCAAAAAAAAATTGATATTAAAATAGCTATATAATTAAGCTCTTAATTAGCTGAATAGAAAGTTTAATATAATTATTTTTCAGCTTCATTTTCAAATTTGCAAATAATTTTTGAAAGGGAAACTTGACAATTGTTATTTGGGTTCAAATAATCTAATTTAGGAGGAGATAACAAGATATATAAATACGATCTTATCATTTCACTTATTTATATTAAGCATACGCTTATTAATTTAAAAATTAAGAAGATAATTAAATAACTTCGATAAGTGGGGACAAAGAAAGAATTCATAATAAAGCATTTAAAAATTTATGTAGGACATGATTTTTTCTTATAAGTTAAGCTAAATTGAATTAACATTCATCATTCTTAGGACCTTGCATTTTTTTCTATATTTTTTTTAATAACTCATACACATTGGTAAATATGGATATGTAACATTTAAAAGTTATATATTCATGACTACAGAGTACACGCGCAAAACGCGTACCCTAAGACTAGTATATATATACATATATATATATATATATATATATATACACACACACACACATGCCCTACTCCTAATACATATGGGGTTAGGATTATTTACTACTATTTTCATGACTTTTCTAACACTCCCTCTCAAGCTGGTGCATATAAGTCATATGTACCGAGCTTGTTACATATGTAGTTAATACGAGCACCAGTGAGGGACTTGATGAAAATATCTATAAGTGATCATTCGATTTCACAAACTTTGTAGCAATGTCTTCCGAGAGTATTATTTCTGACAAAGTGACGGTCAATCTCAATGTGTTTAGTTCTCTCATGGAATACTGGATTTGACACAATATGAAGAGCAACTTGATTATCACACACAAGTCCCATCTGACTAATATCACCAAATTTTAACTCCTTGAGTAACTGTTTGATCCAAATTAGCTCACATGTCGCCATAACCATTGCTCGATATTCTGCTTCTGCACTAGACCGAGCAACCACATTATGTTTTTTCCTCTTCCAAGACCAAATTTTCTCCTACTAAGACACAATATCCAGACGTAGAACGTCTATCAGAAGGTGACCTTACCCAATCAGCATCTCAGTATCCAACGATCTGCTCATGGCCTTGATCCTCAAACAATAAACCTTTACCTGGAGTTGATTTTATCTACCGAAGAATGCGAATAACTGCATTCCAATGACTATCACACTGAGAATCCATAAGCTGACTCACATCACTCACAGGAAAGGATATGTGGGGTCTTGTAACTATAAGGTAATTTACTTTACCAACCAACTGCCATATCTTGCAAGATCGCTAGGAGGCTCCCTCTGTCCTCGCAGAAGTTTAGAATTCGGATCCATCAGAGTGTCAACAGGTCTACAATCTGTTATTCCTGTCTCCTTAAGAATATCTAAGGCATACTTCCGTTGTGAGATCATAATGCCTTAGCTAGGCTGAGCGACCTCAATACTTAGAAAATACTTTAGTTTGCCCAGATCCTCAGTGGGAAGGTGTTGAAAGAGACGTACTTCAATTTAGTAACACTATCCTGGTCATTGCCGCTAATAGCAATGTCAATATAGACCACCACATAAATATAGATACTCGAAGCAGAATGCCGATAGAACACAAAGCGATCAGCTTCACTACCAGTCTTGCCAAACTCCTGGATAACTATACTGAACTTACCAAACCAGGCTAGAGGAGACTGCTTTAGACCATAAAATGATCGGCACAAGCGACATTCAAGGCCACGAGACTCTCCTGAGCAACAAACCTAGGTGGTTGCTCCATATAAACTTCATCCTCAAGGTCACCGTGTAAAAAAGCATTCTTAATGTCCAGCTGATAGAGAGGCCAATGATGAATAACAATAATAGATAGAAAAAGGCGGACTGATGCTATCTTAGCCACATGAGAGAAGGTATCACTGTAATCGAGCCCAAATATATTAGTATATCCCTTGGCAACAAGACGGGCCTTAACGATTAACCTTACCATCTGGACCAACCTTGACTGCATACACCCAATGACAAACATCAGTAGATTTATCTGAAGAAAGAGGGACGAGCTCCCAAATACTAGTCGTATGTAAAGTAGACATCACATGTTGCCATCCTGGATGAGACAATGCTTCACCTGTAGACCTGGGGATTGAAATAGAGGGCAAAAAAAGATATAAAAGCATAATAGGGTGATGACAGACGACGATAACTTAAATCAGCATAATGGGGATTAGGTTAAGTGTGGTCCGTATACCTTTCCGAAGTGCAGTCGGTGTACTAGGAAGAGACAAGTCCGCAGTAGGAGCTGGGTTAGGTGCAGGACGTGAATCAACTGGGCCTGATGCTGGGAGCGGACGACGATGATAAGTCAAGAGTGGTAGTCCTGCGGCTGGGGATCTAGGAGGAGCCATACTAGACTCTCCAACGGTTGGAATGGGTAAGACTTCTGTGGCGGAAGGTGAAGAGGGAGCTATACCTGCGGCGGCAGGGGATCTACGAGGAGCCATACTAGACTCTCCAACGGTTGGAATGGGTAAGACTTCTGTGGCGGAAGGTGAGGAGGGAGCTATAGTGAACTCTTCAGAGGTCGGTATAGGTAATATCCTTGATATATCGATGTGGTCAGAAGAGGTAAAGAAAGGTTTAGACTAAAAAAATGTGATGTCAGTTGATATAAAATACCTACGAAGATCAGGCGAGTAGCAACGATATCCCTTCTGAACACGAGAATAACCAAGGAAGATACACTTGAGAGTACGAGGAGCTAACTTATCTTTCCCAACGGCTAAGTTATCAACGAAATAAGTGCTCCCAAAAACACGAGGGGGAAGAGAGTATAAGCGCGACTGGGGAACGATACTGAATACGGAATCTGATTCTGGATGGGAGATGAAGGCATCCGATTGACCAAATAACAAGCTGTGAAAACTGCATTGCCCCTAAAACACAACGGAACATGAGATTCAATAAGAAGTGTGCGAGCAGTCTCAATGAGGTGCTTATTCTTTCTTTCTGCAACCCTATTTTGCTGAGGGGCACAAGGACAAAAAGTTTGTTGAATAATTCCTTGAGAAGTCATAAACTGCTGAAATTGATTGGATAAATATTCTAAGGCAATTTCACTACGAAAAGTGCGAATAAAAATACCAAATTGATTTTTGATTTCAGCACAAAAATTTTGGAATATAGAAAACAACTCAGAACGATCTTTCACTCAGAAAAGTCAAGTACATCTTGAATAATCATCAATGAAACTACGGAAAAGGGTCAAAACTGCCCCTAGACTATTGGGGTCAGTACAATAATACCCTCCGTTAACCTATTTTGTAAATATTGCCCTCACCGTTATCTTTACGGCTCAAAAGTACCCCTTACGACTAACAGCCATGTTAGATAAAAAAAATTAATTAATTTCCACGTGTCATTTGGGAAAAAAGGTCAAACCTGCCCCTAGACTATTGAAGTTGGTACAATAATACCCCTCATCTCAAAAAATCTCTCCCCCAACCCCTTCACCCTGCCCCTCTAGCGCGTGTGCATTCATATCTTTCTTGTTCTTCTCATCATTTTTTTGACCTTGCACTCTATTTGAATAATCAATACAAACATCATTAATTTTTTATTTTCAAACAACAAAAATGTTTAGTCACCAATCATTTACGTCATACAATTTTCAGAGTGTGTCATTGAGCATTTGCAATATCTTTTGTTGCATATTTCTTCACAACTACGCATCCAATTTTGATTATACCAATATTTTATTTGGTCTCTACTCGGACCTCGATCTTTTTCTTCTTCATCAGCTCATTATAGTCTGAACATCCGATCATGTCCATAAATTAAGCTATTGTACGAGGATGCTCTTTAGGTTATATCAACACCGCCAATTTAAAAAAGAGACAGTTAAATTAAGAGAAATATTTGAGATCATATGCATGAGAATATGAGAAAATACGACTTATTGGTGAATGTGACTGTAATAAACACTTGATTGAGCTTATTGTATGAAACAGTAAAGTGTAGTAAGAAAAATTGACGATCAATGGTATTTCTGTGATGAAAAAAAAGGAGTATTGATGTGTACATTTAATAGACAAAGAAATAGGAAAAGGAAGGTGATTAACTATACGAGAGGGTTTTGTTTTCTTAGGGAAAAAAATAGGTGTATGTAAGTTCTAGTTGGTGGAATAATTTTTAAAAGAAAGAGGAGAAAAAAACAGAGAAAAGGGTCTTAGAATGTGTGTGAGTTTATTTTTATTTAAGTGAGTTTTAAGTTAGGCCAATGGGACGATGACACGTGGAAATTATTTAAATTTTTTTGCCTAACAGAGTCTTTGAAAGTTGTATGACGTAAAGTATTGGTGACTAAACATTTTTGTTGTCTGAAAATAAAACATTAATAATGTTTGTATTGATTATTCAAATAGAGTGCAAGGTCAAAAAAATGATGAGAAGAACAAGAAGGATATGAATGCACACACGCTAGAGGGGCATGGTGAAGGGGGTGGGGGAGAGATTTTTTGAGATGAGGGGTATTATTGTACCAACTCCAATAGTCTAGGGGCAGGTTTGACCTTTTTTCCGTTATGACACGTGGAAATTAACTAAAAAAATTTTATCTAACATGGCCGTTAGTCGTAAGGGTACTCTTGAGCCGAAAAGATAACGGTGAGGGCATTATTTTCAAAATAGGTTAACGGAGGGTATTATTGTACTGACCCCAATAGTTTAGGGGCAGTTTTGATCCTTTTCCGATGAAACTAACAAAATAACGAAATCCTAAGGTTGAATTGACTCTACTAGGGCCCCATATATCAGAATGAACTAAAGAAAAAACAGACTCTGCATGACTATCAATACTACGAGGAAATGAGGCTCGTGTATGTTTCCCGAGCTGACACGACTCACAATCTAATGTGGATAAACTAGACAAACTAGGCACCATTTTGTGATGGTTGGATAAACTTGGATGTCCTAAACATTTGTGAAGTAGGTTTGGAGGATCTGTAACTGGACATGCCTTGGAGTAATTGAGTGAGTTAAGGTAGTAAAGGCCTTCTGGTTCAAGCCCTGTTTTAAATGTCTGTCCTGTATTGCGGTCCTGCATAATAAAAGAATCATCAATGAAATATATACCACAATCGAGGGCACGAGTCAAACGACTAATAGATGCAAGACTAAAAGGACAGCCAGGGACATAAAAAACGGAATCTAGAGTGACAGAGGGTAGGGGATTAACTTGTACAACTTCTTTTACTTTAGTTTGAGATCCATTGGCTAAAGTAACAGTGGGAAGAGACTGTGAATACACAATATTTGTCAACGAGATTTATTACCAGAGATATGATCAGAGGCGCCTGAGTCCACGACCCATGGTCCTATATTAGACTGGAAAATACAAGCAAAAGAATTACCAGCAACAAAAGTATCAGTCTGAGCAATAGAGGCTACTTGTGGAGATGTCTGCTTATTTGCTCGATAGTGAAGGAATTCATTATATTCCCCTTTAGATAAAGAAAATCCTTGGTTACTTGTAGTCTCGGTCTGAGCAACATAAGCATTTTTGGGTGGGCGACCATGTAAAGAATAGCACATGTCACAAGTGTGTCCAAGTTTATGACAATAAGAGCACTTGGGTCTAGATCTTCCAAAACGACCTCCTCCTCGTCTATTCTCCATAGCATGAGATGCCCGATTGTCCACTATATGGGATACGAGAACAAATGAGTCAAGTGTCTTTGATGAGATTATTGGCGAAGTAATATGAGAATGTACGAGAAAAAATATGATATTATTCTCGTATGTTAAACATGATGCAATGAGCCCCCTGTCTCTGTATATATATATATATAATACATGTCCTACTCCTAATACATATGCGATTAAGGTTATTTACTACTATTTTCATAACTTTTCTAACAATATCTATGGTGAAAGTGGGCCTACAGTATGCTTTCTTCATTGCTCTCTTTCCTCCCCCTCTTTCTCTCTCATTTATTTGTGTGTGTCTGCAGTAAACCTCTGCAACAGGTGGTGCTTGACTATGACTATACCTTCACGACACCTTACAGTGGAAGTGAAACTTTCGATACGAATGCCGAGGTCTGAATCTTTTATCATTAGAGTAATATTTATTGAGGTTTGAGGATGTTTTATTAATTCATTCACACTTTCTAAATTGTGTTAAAGCTAATAGGCAAGCTGATTAAATGCTTGCCACCGTGGTTGCGCTGTTTCATCAGTTATTTTGTCCTTATCCTCCAGCCATTGACTCGAATGTTGTATTTTTGAGTTACACTTTAGCAATAATCCATGATTACTTGGAAAGTTAATTCATTTGAATGGAACTTTTTCTTTATATTCCTTCTTCTATCTTTTCCTTTAGTTATTGCTCCTTCGCCCTCGAGCTCAAAGTTATTTGAATTATTCTTGTTGCTTTTGTATAATTAGCGCGCAAGAGGGTTATCAAATGAAAGCAGCTGCAGTCTTCAATGGGAGGATTGCACGGAGAAAATTGATTTGGTTGCACTGGCATCAAAAGAACCTATTCTCTTTTATGATGAGGTTCGTGACTCAGAATGTGGTGATTTCTGGGTTATGTGACTGAGTAATGTTATCCATTTTCTACTTGTGTTACTGTTACCTTCCAGCACCCAAGTTTATTTCATTGTTTCATTCAACAGATCATCTTGTATGAGGATGAACTTGCTGATAATGGAATCTCACTTTTGACTGTTAAAGTGGTAATGTTGTTTCTGGCTTTTATTTAGTCATATCAATACGGCTGACTTCCAATTCACTGAACGACTTTTGTGTATTTCTAGAGAGTCATGCCAAGTGGTTGGTTCCTATTGCTGCGTTTTTGGGTGAGTGGCTCTGTTGCAAATTCTACATAAGCAATTACCACCATGGTTCCTGAGGAATCTGTTCTCTGCACCCGAATTATTGTTTGTTTGTCTCTTTTACTGATGGTTGGATGCGTTACACAGCTTAGAGTTGATGGAGTGCTTATGAGGCTAAGAGACACCCGTTTTCATTGTTTATTTGGAGATCATATGAAATCAGTTATTCTTCGAGAAAGCTGCTGGAGAGAAGCCACATTTCAAGCATTGTCTTCTGTGAGTGAAATATTATCTCTATCTTCATTGTCTGTCACTACTGGTGCCTCCCTAAATTGTTCTATAGCCGTTATAGGTTGTTTGGCATACTAGAGAACCATTTTATCGACTGTTTGAGTAGGCAATCAAAATGTTCCTTTACCTTTGTACTTTTAGGGAGAAATCATTCATCCACTCCTTGTCTAGGCTGATTGGCATGTTTCACAATCCCTAAGGGGTTGTTGATGCAGCACTGGTCCAGGATACTCTGGTGCAGAAATTAGTTGCACAAGGTGGAATAGTTGACAGGCTTCAGGGAGGATTTTCATTAAGAATTGATTAGGACTTCGGAATATGATTGCTTGTTTAGTGACTAGTGAGGTGAAGAAACCAGATCCCAGTGCAGTGAGAAGAAATGCAGGAAACAAAGAAGAGAAGAGCAACAACAACAACAACTACCCATTTGTGGGGTCTGGGGAGGGTAATACGTACACAAGCCTTACCCCTACCCGAAAGGGCAGTGGGAGAAAAGGGGTGCGAAGGTGGACAGTCCTATTTACCCTAATAAGGATAGAAGCTATCTGTACATACCACATTTTCAAATCATAATCTTCTTCATAAGCAGACCATTACAACTCATGTTTCCATTACACCTAATAATAATAAGAAGCAAAAGTCTTAGAGATCAAAACCTCTTGTTGCCTTTGAAAATCAGGGGACTAAGTTAACTAGACATTTTAGAGATTTCTCCTAGATTTTACAAGGACTTAATTATACTTCAAGAAACGGGTCTAACAACTATAAGTCTATAACAAATCCCCTATTGTTCAAGTGCACACAGGGAAAAATGAAAAAGATAGATAAGTCTTAAGGAAAAGTAGTTGGGCCCCCTTTCACCAAAATTTAAAAATATACAATTGAATGTAGAAGTCCTTGAAACTAATGTCAGCACTATTTACATGGCATATCACACACGCTATCTGTATATGGGCTTTAATTGTTCCATGTAAAAGCAACTGCTAGGGATGCTGTGATTATCTTAGTCCTCTTTGAAGTATATTCAGCCTCAGTTGTATTGTTGGTAAGAATTTTGAGAGAGTTCAGTTTAATTGGTCCAACTAAGTGTCAGAGATCTCTCTTCTTGTATACCTGTTTTCACAGAAATCACTACTTTAGACGTGCACTTTGTATCTAGGTGTCACTTCATTTTTATGTTAACATAACTCAGATGTTAGATCGCATTTTGTTTGACTTCTATTTGTTGTGTACAATTCTGTCACTAATCTTCTTAATTTCTGCAGAAAGGATATCCTTCTGATTGTGCTGCGTATAGTGATCCAAGCACTATTAGTGAAAGGCTTCCCATCATAATGCAGAAGACTCAAAAGCTCAGTATCGAAATACCATGTAAGCAATAGGTGTGATCAACATTGTTGTATCAGATTCTTCATTCTATATGTTCCTCCTATTTGTGGAATTTGGTGAATGATAATTAATCTTCAAAGAGATTATGGAATTATTTGACCTTATGAATATCGCCACTATTTGAGTGCCTGCATTGTGTCATTCTTCTTCTTCCGACTTTTGATTTTCTTCCCCACGCAAGTGTTGTCTTGATCTGAAGAGAAATCACTCTGCATCAAGATGTGCAAAGATCACAAAGACATTGTTGGTGCCTTGAATGGATGGAAGAGCGGAATGGCACAGTAGTTACTAACTGAATATTACATTGGAGACTTTTAAAAAGAATCAAAAGGCTGTGTGAGCAGCGATTAAAATACTAGGTAATTTCTTCCTATCTGCCTAAGCCTTGGTGAGTGGAGTTATCTGTTACCTGTGCTGGTGGGAGGTCATAGATACCAGGTGGAATCGTCGAGGTACGCACAAGCTGTCCCTGACACCATCATTATTAAAAAAAGGGCCTCTATGAGCGATAAACTTTTGGACATTCTGCACCTTCCCACCTGAACTTCTTGTGCAAGCATTTAACTTTCGATCTCCCAAAATGATGCATCTGTGAACTTTTCCTCATATATCCAACAGATATGTCTATCGGCACCTCATCAGGGCTTAAGCATTGATATTTTTGTGGCTCTTGGGGAAGATGTTGCTGGTGGTGTTTTGGTTGCATTAGAAGAGTTGTGCTGATCAAAAAATAAAAAATGAAAGCACGTCGTATGCTTTTCGTGAAACTTCCTTTCCCTTGATATAGGATCTGGTTGAGCAAACAAATCTGTCGTTTGTGAACTTTTTGGCTGAGGAACAAATGTCATCTGGGAACTTACTGATGAAGGACTTGGTAAACCAACGCCATAGAACCCATCTATGTGATGACAATGGTCAACTTTATGATCAACATTATTGCAGAAGTAAATAAATAAATACAGAAGTTGGTGCTTTTATCAACAGAACTATTTAGTGTGATTGGCCAAAGAAAAAGAATCGTTGATACTGGGTACTAGTTAAACTTTAGTCGCAACCCAACTTTTCCCCCCCAAATTACTTTCTTAGATTTTTTTTGTGTGTAAAGTGCTCTATTAGTACGTGTAGCAGAGATTGCCTTCAACTATAGGGGTGTGGTTCTGATTTATATAAACTGTAAGATTACAAAGTCCATTATGATTTGATGGTCTATGCTAGTACAGCTACGGCAATGATGAGATCTAAAGGGGCATTCTCCTTTAATTGGCCAAGCAGGGATATTAGGTTCAATGGGTTATACTAGTATATCTTAGATAGTGAAGGGCAGCCCCGAAGAGTTTATGAAAAGCATTGAAGCATATATGCAGCATGTAAAGAATAAATGGAAGTGAGAGGTGGAGAGTGGTAATTTGTAAAAAGGAATTAAATTTCCTAAAAATGTTATAAGCTATGTATTTGAATCTTGTATTGTTTTTACCAAAAATTTATAACGCACACCCTAATTTACATTCCCTAGTATAGGTGACTGTTGACTTTTAATATCTAAACTGGTGAGCAAGTGGTGCTGGGTGACTTTTCGTCAAATCAATACTAAAGGTAAAAGCTTCAAAGCATTCACTAATCACATAAAAAATTCAAGGCCGGGGTGGGTGAGGAGTGGAGGCCTGTGCTAAGTGCTAACCCTCCTTTTTAGTTTTAACTGCCTCATGTCAATAGAAGATCACCACTTCTTCCTCAGGAAAGTTCTTATGAGAAAGTGCATCGTATGCAATAACATTGAGGAAGCACCACTTATTCCCCAAAGTTTTCAGATGCTCAAAACTTGAAAATTGCCAGGAAAGTTCTTATGAGAAAGTGCATCGTATGCAATAACATTGAGGAAGCACCACTTCTTCCCCAAAGTTTTGAGATGCTCAAAACTTGAAAATTGCCAGATTGAGAAGTCTAGCTCTATTTGCTACTGGCTCTGAAATATTTTAACTCCGACTGGTAAGGTGGGTTCCTAGGTATATTGTGAAGTCTAGCGGTTTTGTTTTTTGTTTTTGTTTGCCTTTTTTCCATGCGCCGAGGGTCGATTGGAAGCAGCCTCTCTGCCCTCTTGGGTAGAGGTAAGGCCTGTCTACATATTACCCTCCCCAGACCCCACCTGGTAGGAATATACTGGGTTGTTGTTGTTACTTAGGTCAAACATTTGGTGCTACAATGAATATTATCTTACATTGCTATCTGTTGTGTATTGGCCAATCTGAAAGTAGTAGGTCTGCTATTTCTGGAGAATCTGATAGCACTAGTATACTGCTCTGATCAGTTAGTGTGATTACCGACATGCTTTCGCACCAACCTCATAAGCACTTTGTAGAGAATGGCATGCTGACTTTGGTGCTGAATAAAGTAGGCCTAGATTTCTGTTGATTTTGGCATGGGAAAGTATAAAATGATCTCATTTAGATTTGTATTTCATGTGTGTGGCAGAAGTTCACAAACTTCTAGGAGTAGTGCAATTGGTGGGTTTCTACATTGCTGCTTCATGCAGTAACTTAAAATAAGTGTTGTCGCTGACTGCTGACTGCTGACTGGAAGACGTTTTGATTTCTGTTGTTTGGCATGTGATAGTGGAAATAGGTCCAACTTACATTTGATATGTTGAAAACAATAGAGGTGAAGGCCCACTCATTACTTTTGGCAGTGTACTATGTCCCAACTTAATCCTGAACACCATTCACCACCATCTAAAATTACAAGAAGTGAAGAAAAAGGAAAAGACTAGCTATCCTTTTCCTTCTCTTATCCGGGTCAAGTATTTTTCTCAGTATGAGGACTCTTTCATAGCTTCCATCTGGCACTAATACCTCAGTGCTCCTTTCATACACTCTTCCCTCTCATTCTCTCCATTTTGCAAGTTTACCTCGTTAAAGTTCATTGATAAATCAATAGACAATTGTTGCTTCCTCTAAAAATGTAGTTGGAATTTCTCTAATTTCTTGTAGCTTAAACATAATGCTTCTGGATTGCTGGAGCTTAATACAAAAAAATTATACATGCATAACTCAGTAACCTTCTGCTACTATTTGGGAGAGAGTAGGATGTTAAAAAGTTGTTCTACGTGCAGTAGTAATAAAAGCAACTGAAAAGTACATATTACATCTTAGGTATCATTCATCTGACAGGTTATAGCTGGAAATCTTGACATTTAGGAGCACTGCTTCTCTAGGATCTTTTTTCATCTGAATCGGTGTTCGCAGATCATACAGTCAGCTCATGTACTGATGATGAACCAAGCTGAAGCTGTTACAGGAGAGGATAGTAAATAGTTTCATTTGTGAAGGATGAGTAGAATAATTACAGCTTGAGATTGAGATCGATCTTATTTGTATTTGAGGCCTGGTCTTCTGACTGTTGTGGATTTAGTCGGAAACTTCCCGGCCACTTCAAGTCAAATCTTTCATCTACTGGATTGGGACGCGATGTCATTTGAAAGCCTGCACTAGCCTCACTGAACCTTGCCACTGTTGTACTTACATCTCTGCCAGCTTTATGCACAAGTGAGTGGGGAACCATGCCAAGAGATCTGTACATGGGATTGTTGATAGGCAAAGTCATCATTGTCATCATCCTCTGGGACTGATACTGTCTCACTGCTCCTCTTTCCCTCTTGTGAGCATTCTGATGGCCTCCCAGAGCCTGTGAACTGTAGAACTTTCTCATGCAGAAGTTACATGAAAAAATCTTACCTGGAGTAGGTCTTGTCTGTGACTCAGATTCTTTAGCTGTAGGTGAGATTCTTCCTAAGCTCAAACTCAACCACTCTCCTTGATCAACTGTCGAAGTTCCCCGGCCATCCTCGTCACTTCTCATTCTGTTGGCTGTTGCAGTTATGTAGAAATCTTTTTTCCCTCTTCACAATATCACTGAAGCAATTTGAAATTTGTAGATGTAGTTAGAGGCTTTATGGAGATACTGACCAAAAGGACTCTTAAAGGGCTAGAGATCAGAGGGGCAAGGAATAAAAATGAGATCATGCAGGAGGTGAAGGTGAGATTAGGTATTGAAATTTATCATCTCTCTTTTCACTGTCCCCACCTAGTGAGGCTTGGTGTTCGGGGGGACAATGCTTACGTCATGTTTCACTGCAGTCCCTGTCAATGCTGTGATTCCCACTTTTTTCTTCTCTTTTATCTAATCAAATAATTCTGCCTTTAACAATTTCTCGTTGGAGTTAATCTAGACTGCCGATCACTATGATTCAATTTATCGTCTAATCATAATCCTATAGTTTGTTTTGTCTGCCGTGTTGCTTCTTCTAATGTAGACTGATATAGGATGTATTAGATTATGCTAGTATTGCTCTTTAGCTGTATGATAAGAATTTAGAAGCCACACGACTGAGCTTTATGGGTTTGAGATCATTTCAAGAGGCGTCGATTCTTAACGGATCTGGCAGTTTGAGATTATAGCTTGTCCAGTTTTGAAAAATTTGTTGGTTTTTCGATCAGGATATTTACCCGATAGCTCGGAGAATAATGCACTGATTCTCTCTATCATTTTTCCTGTTATTTTTGCTAGTGTTCGGGGGTAAAATTTTGTAGTTTGCGAAAAAATTCATATAAAGTAGGTGGGGAAGTATTATAAAGATGGAACCCACCTGCAGAGAGTTGTTTCCCTTGTGAAAGAATGAGTGAATGAGAAGCTTTAGGAGCAGAATGTAGATGTAGGAGTAAGTGGTGGTAGTGTCATACTAAATTTGAGTGTGGCTTTGTTTCAATGTCTGATGGAGTGGTAGGGTCCAAAGATTTGGCAATAATAGTGATTAAAATAGGAAAGAGATGAGATAGCATCTTTGCCAACTTTGTTTAGTATTTTCTTCTAAACATGAGTATCTATGTGGGTGTCTTCATGTTGGGGTTTCTTTCCTGACAGATAGTGGGCATTGTATATGAACAGCAGAATACCCAGTTCACCATGAGATAAAGATACCCCTCTCTCTCTCTCTCTCTCAATAATTAAGGTGTTAGAATGAGTTGATAACAGAAACTGAGTAAAAAGTATTTGTGTTGTTGAGTAACAGATCATTAACTTTTGCAATATATGGCTACCACGGTTATTTTTTTTTTTTTTTTTGAGATGGAAGCTAGAATTATCATTTGGTGACTGTCATTTGATGTCTTTCCTTTTATGGAGCATCAAATAATTGGTTGAGGTTCATGTAACGAAGTCTTCTACTGTCAGATAGGTTGAGGCAATAGTCAGTTCAATATTGTCCTATTTTAAGATTGTCCGTATTCTAGACTTTGTAATAAGAGTTACAGTTTCCTACCTATTAGTCTGTTTCGTCATAAGTTCACCTCCAGAAAATGAAATGGAGTAGGACTTTAACATCCCAAATGTCTCAAGAAGTATGGTTGGTCACACTTTTACACTTGCTAAATCTATATCCCTCTTTATGTATATGTTACGTATGTTTTGTGGTTTGTCTATCTTCTCCTTTTTTGATTACGATTGCACATTACCGCTAGTAATTTTATCCGCTAAGACTAGATAGATGAGAATCGATCATTTATTTTTATTTTTTTTGGTCTTGGCTGGATTGGAATCATATTCTTTCCATGCCTTTATTTTGTTGACTGTTAGGCTATACCCATATGCTTGTGATTCATCCATTCTACCGCGAGTAATTTTACCCACTAAGACTAGATAGATGATAATCGATCATTTATTGTTTTTTTGTCTCGGCTGGATTGGAGTCGTGTTCTTTCCACGCCTTTATTTTGTTGACTGTTAGGCTATACCCATAGATGTTTGTGATTCATGCATTCTTTTGTTGAATCAAGGCTACACAAATATTTAGCCTATGTATTCCGGTATATGTACAACGAAGTAGTGGATTCCAACTTTCCAAGCTTCTCTCATGTGGTCCAAATTACCAGTTAGGTTTATTCCTTGGCTTAGGTACGAATATGTTTGCTGACCTTATTTGAAGAATCAATGAGATAAGGCATAGTTGGAGGATAACGATGATGATGTGACTAGTCAATCAACCATATGTCCTTCTCTATATCTCAAAGAACCTTTTGCTTTGAACTATGGTTTTGGAGTAGTTTCTCAAAAAGATGGGGGAAGTACTTTAGATAGAGAGGAATAGTTTCTCAAAAAGATGGGGGAAGTACTTTAGATAGAGAGGAATAGTTTCTCAAAAAGATGGGGGAAGTACTTTAGATAGAGAGGAATCCTAAACTAAAGACATTAGGCGAATTTGTAGCAGAGTTTGATTTGGACCTTAGGCCAATTGGGAGCCAAAATGGTGCTTTTTCACTGGCAAAGGATTGAAATCAAGAGTAAGCGGTCTTATTGAGTCAAGTCTATTATTGGTCGGACGGAGAGGAGATAATGAAAACGATAGATGAACGTTTTGATTGGTCGAATGTAGTTATATAACTCTGACATCTTTTTTCATTAAAGTTAGATAAGTGCTAGGTCAACTATGGCAAAAATCAACAAAAACTTGATGAGGTGCATGAGACTTGGCATACTTTAGAGAAAGAAGGTATATCATATCATGGGTAGGCTGATATGCATCATGAGGACCAACTTTAGATGAAATTCCAAATTGCTTTTTTGTTCACTCAACTTTCTCTTTAGAGAAGAAATATATCTTTTTCGACCGTTCTTTGTCACGAGGGGTTACACTGTCACACCTCCTTTTTCCACACCGCATACGTATAAACGTAAATGTGCCGCTGTTTAATACTACACCCCGAGTAGAGATATAATAATAATCAGTGAAGGAGTTTTTCTACTTAAAGGACAATCGGAGCGGGATCAATTTATTTAATTATTAAGAGTCGCCACTTGGGAAAATAATGGTGTCCCAAGTCACCGGTTTAATCCGAACCGAGAAAATTTATGACTCTGTATTACAGTCCACAAAACTAGAAACCTGGATAAGGAATTCTATTAACCCGGGAGAAGGTGTTAGGCACTCCCGGATTCCGTGGTTTTAGCACGGTTGCTCAACTGCAACTTTTGTTTTTATCTGATTTCTTTATATATTTTAATTAGGTGCTTTTAATGTTCCGCTTTTAATTTTAGAAGAATTGCGACATCACGAAAACACATTTCGAGTCACACCGCAACCGGTACGCCTGTGACTTTAATGTATTTCAGTTTCGTCGAGAGTAAGATTTGGGTCACATAAATGCGCACCCGTAATTAGGAAAGTATTTTATTTACAAATCGTGCCTAAAGATTCTACGTCTTTGTTAATTTTGAAAAAAACCGTGAAATTCTCTAAACGGTCTCCCGAGTCTAAAATTTATTACCCATTATTTGAGGGCCCCGCAAATGTATGTTTAATGCGGCGAGGCTCGTCTCATTATTTAAGGTCATATCTAAAATGACTAGATTTTATTTGATAAGTCTCTAGTAATAACGAAACTTCTAATTTATTGATATTTTTACACTATATATTGGAATCTTTTATTCAAGTATATACTAATGAATTTCATGGAACCATTTACAATAAAACGAAGCTTTGGAGTTTACAATTTACTATGCATCTAACTGTTGAGTTCTAGCATCAAGTTGGCCACTACTTTTCACTACGCTATTTTTTAATTTCATGCTCACATTATATATGAGCCAGACGTTATCTTTTGATTGTTTAACAATGAAGTGGTGAAAGTTATCTTTTGACTATTTAACAATGAAATGGTGAAAGCTACTCAAATTGCACTTATTATTTTAAACCTTTTTCTTCTACTGCCCAGCTATAACATAACCTAATATTAGCAAACAAATAGACAATATCTTTTTGTTTCCTTTTTTCAAACGATAATATTACTAATTCATTTTTTCAATGCTTTGGCGTCTGCCACAAATTATAATTCACCAAATTATACAACCCAACAAGAACAAAATCTACTTCTAAAGAAGTTGTACGGCAGAATCATTTGACTAAGAAAAAAAATGAAAATTGCAGTAAAATCAAGCCATTTCTTCAATTTACTTTTCAATTTCACAAGTGCATCAGAATCCGAGTATATGTACCTGGCAATTACAATGAAGGGAGGTTAGTTGCAGCAGCAGTAGGACATAATAACCACAGCAACAGAACAACAACAGCAACAGGACAACCACAACAGAACAACAGAATAACAACAAGCACCATAACAACAACAGCCTCAACAACACAGCCTCGACAACAACAGCACAACAACAACAGCACAACAACACAGCCTCGACAACAACAGCCTCAACAACAACAGCACAACAACAACAGCAGTGGCCAAACACAGCACTCAGCAAACTAATAACAAAACCTCGACCAACAGAAACAACCGACCCAGAAATAGATGCAAGGGATCCGTGTGAACTTCAAACAAGAATCCAATGAAACAGTAACCAAGAATCAAATGGCAACCCAAGAAGAATCAAAACTCTCACTATGCTTTTCTCTCGAAGAAATGATGCCTATTCTCTGTCTAAGAGCTATTTCTTCAATCTTTTTGTTTAAGGTCCGTGTGTATCTCTCTATATGCTTCAGAATGCTCTCAAAAAAAAGGTCCCCCCTCCACTGTATCTATCATTCTATACTTATAGCCAACCCTTTGAACCTGGATGGTCAAAAAACTCCACTCAAAACCCTTGCCCATCCCTGCTTCTGTCCAAACCATATTGCTCCCTGAACTCCCCACTATCCAGTGTCCAAGTATGGACTGTAATATTAAGAATGCTGGTGGCAGGACACTAGTGGGATACCCTGCTGTACAGCAGGTTCCACTAGCTCCTCTTATGGGCAGGTGATTAAATAACTAACCTTAATCAGATCCTAACAACTATATCCAATTAACTCCTAATTCAGAATCAAACAAACAAACAAGCCCTAGACTTGTGAATTGCATACGGGCAGACAAGGTAATGAACCATCATACAAACAAGTTAACTTGTTGACGACGTTAAATAAACTATACATACAAAGCAATTAGCATTGAATTAAAACAGATAGAGATGGGGATCGACCGAATAAAAGGTCTATTGGAGACGAGAAAGAAACAGAAAACTAAAAGAAAAAGCAACAGGATAGAATTCACATGATTAACGAACGAAATATGAAGAAATAAAAGAGGAAATACCATGTAAGAATAAAATCCGCACTTGAACGGACCCCGGACCCATCTTGGATTCAATTCGAACTTGGACTCTTCGTTTTTGAGGCCAATAGACCTTAATTGAGATGTTTTCAACAATGAAAACATCCCAACTAAGGTCTATTAGACCTCAATTAAAAAGAATGCGAATTCTAGGGTTCATGGCCGAGATTTGGGGCTTAAACGGTTCGGGCTTGATTCGAACTAAAACAAGGGTGTTTATGGTGCGAGGGAGGTCAGGAGATGATGGGGTGTGAGTTTGGGCTCGATTGGAGTGGATGTTTGGGAGGTCAGTAACTTTTATATCAAATAAAACCTTAAAGTTACAAAACATGTCTTACAATAATCAACAAAATAAGGGAAATGCTTGACTCGAAAAAGGAAAATAAAATGCCAACCAGCTTGACCCAATATTTCAAAATACATTTTTTAATCTAAAGTCTAATGCTCTAAAATTCCTGGGGGCCCGTGAGGCATCATTCGGCCTTGCCGCGGGCCTGGGTGTGAGGTCCTTGTGTAGTCCCCTTAACTCTCTCATGATCTAATGAACATAGCCCATAACTTGAAGCAAAAAGGGCGGTGCGGGGCATTTGTTCACAGGCTAAGCATTTCATGGTGACATAATGCCCGATTTCTCCAATTCTGTCCTTGATCATGTCCCTTTCTCTGAGTAGGTGTTCTATCTGCTGGTTTTTCGCCCCCAATCTTCGAGCATTGTTGGTGACTTGGTCTAGGAGCCTATTCACTTGTTCTTGCAGTCGGGCCATCAAATTGTGGCAGTGGTCGAGGTCTACTCCGGCATCTCGGGCTTGCTTGAAAACCCGCTCTCTGAGGATAACATTTTCTTCCCTTAGACTAGTGATGATCTCAGTGTAATCTTCTTCCACCCGTTGCAGGTGAAGTACATGTTGATGTGCCTCCTTTCTCCAGCTAGCACGGATCCTCATTGTTTGGGTCTTCGACTCTTCCAATTCTCTTTGGACATCGGCAACTTGGTTTCTCAAACTGTGACGACCCAAAGGGTCATCACTTATTTCATTAATAATTTCGAGCTTCTGAGGCCTTGAAAACCTCATTCTATGTTGCCTCGATTTGCGTGCACGATCCGAGCATGTAGCGGAAAGATTTTGTGATAGAAAATATGAATTCTATGAGAAATTTGGATAAAAATGATATTAATATTGATATGGTTGACTTCGGTCAACATTTTTGGTAAACGGATCCGGACCCGAGATTTGATGGTCCCGAGAGGTCCGTAGGAAAATATGGGACTTGGACATGCGTCCGGAGTCGAATTCCGAGGCCTAGAGCCCAAGTTATGAATTTTTATGTGAAATTGTTTTTGATGCAATTATTAAAGGAAATAAATTAATTGACCTTGGTATCGGGCTCGTATTTTGGTTCCGACGCCCGGTACAAGTCTTAAATATTATATATGTGATTTCTGTAAAGTTTGGTGACATTTGGATGTCGTTTGAGATGATTTGGACCTTGAGTCCCAAGTTTGAAAACTAAAGGTATGAAAATCATGCATTTGAGGCTTGATTTGATGAAAACGAGGTGATATTGGCGATGTGATCGCACGAACAAGTTCATAATGTGTTTTTGAGGTTATGTGCATATTTGGTTTGGAGCCCCGAGGGCTCGGGTGAACTTTGGATAGGCCACGAGATCAATTTTTCATGTTAGAAGTTGCTGTCTGCAACTGGTCTGCAGAGTTCGCAAATGCGAACAATAGTTCGCAAATGCGAACTTGACCCTACTGTGCTTGTGTTTGCAAATGCGAGCTATAGTTCGCAAATGCGAACTGGCCACTATTCTGCCTGGGTTTGCAAATGCGAACAATAGTTCGCAAATGCGAACCTACCCATATTTAGCCTGTGTTCGCAATTGCGAACAATAGTTCGCAAATGCGAACTTCCCAGTTTTGCCTTGGCTTCGCAAATGCGAAGAAACGTTCGCAAATGCGAACTTCCCACCCTTAGATTATTTTTCAAACTCCAGAAATTGGTCGGGGTTCGCAATTGCGAACCCATGTTCGCAAATGCGAACACAGAGACCTGAAAAACACGAATTTCAGTCATTTCTTCACATTTTACAAAACCAAAACACCCATTTGCGATTCTTCAAGGATTTCTTCTTCATCAAAACGATTGTAAGTCACTTTTTACTTAATTCTTTCAATTCCTAACATCATTAAATATGTTTTTCATAAGAAATCAAAGATTTTCATGGTAAAATTCTTGTTTTTGTTAGAAAATAGGGTTTTTCATAAATTGGAGAATTGGACCTCGAATTGAGGTCCGATTTTGAAACAAATTATATATATGAACTCATGGGGGAATGGGTAACCGGATTTTGGTCATAACCCCGAATTCCGACCATGTGGGCCCGGGGTTGAAATTCACTATTCATGGCAGAATGTTGTAAAAGTAGTATTTGGTATTAGGAATTAGTTTGTTGAGTAGAATTGATGATATTAAATCAATTGTGTATAGATACGGTTGGATTGGAGCCAAATTGAAAGAAAAGACATTTCCACGGAGTGAATTGCTCATAAGCATTCGAGGTAAGTGTTTGTTCTATCCTAGCTCGAGGGAATAGGATTATGTGTTATGTGTCATGTGATCGAGTGCGGTGTATGGGCTATGGTGACGAGCATCCATACACTGGCGTCTAGTATGACCGCGAGTCGTTGAAAAATGATTATTTTGAGATATATTACAGATGAATTGTTATTGTTCTCCCTTGTTGGGACTTGTTGTGAAGATTATTATTGATTGCCCTTGATGGGACGGATTATGAATTACTGTTTCTTTCTTTACCCTTAACTGTGATTGTTATTTGGGTGAGGAAGAGTGATAATGCACGAAGGGTGATGCCGTGCCATGTTTTATTTATTTATGCACGAAGGTTAATGCCGTGCCATGTTTATTTATTTATGCACGAAGGATCATGCCGTGCCCTATTATTGAACCATGTACGAAGGATCATGCCGTACCATGGATGTGAGGATGAGAGTAAAAGCACGAAGGGTAATGCCGTGTACTTTATTTGCTTATTTGGTGAGGATGAGAGTAAAAGCACGAAGGGTGATGCCGTGCAACTGTTTGCTATTTCTTGAATTGATATTACTTGTGTTTATATTACACTTTATTTTTCCTTGTGAAATTATTAACTGTGGTTAATTGTTGAATTCTTTAAGATATTCCTTATGGTGTTAATACTTGATTATTTCTTGTTATTTTGTGGTACATATATATATATTGAATTGCACGGGTTTATGTGGGTGTCTGGTCCTAGGCTTGTCACTACTTCGCCGGGATAGGCCAGGCACTTACCAGCACATGGGGTCGGTTGTGCTGATGCTACACTTCTGTGCGTTTTTGCACAGGTCCAGGTTACGATCAGAAGCAGCAGCAGCAGTAAATAGATTGCGTGGGAGTTGATCACATTTGAGACCGAGGTAGGCCCGGCGTCTCTTTCTTTATTTATGCTATTAGCTGTAGTCTCTTTGTTCCGAGACAAACAGAATTATGTTATATTTCCTTCAGATTTTTATGTGTAGTATTCCATAGTAGTTTGTGAGTTGGTGACTCCAAGTCTTGGGTAGAGGATTTCAGTATGATTTTTACCGTGTGATTTATTATTTCCATTTCGATAAAGTATTCCGCATTTATTTAATTAAAATTGTGTTAAAAACAGGATAGTACGAATACGGTGGCTTGCCTAGCTACCACGAGTAGGCGCCATCACGATCCCGATATTGGGGGAAAATCCGGGTCGTGACACAAACCCTTTATCAATTTTTCGTCTGCTCGACTCCTCAACTGTCTGTCAGCATCCTTTTTCATTTGCTGGATTTGAGCTCTCAAAAAGTCATTTTCTTGTGCCAACTTCTTTTTATCTCCTTCGTTGGCGGCGACTTGCACATCCATTTCAAATTGGAGCTCTTGGGTCCGTTGCTCTATCCTGCTGATCTTTGTTCTATAAGCTTCTTCTCTGGCCAACCAGTCCCATTGTTCTTGTGACGCTCCAGCAAACTCCATGAGGTGGGGCCTTTTTGTGGGCCTTTGATGCTCCAGATCTCTGCTATACCATGCAGGGTATTCCGACAATACTTCACCCCGGGCTCGATCTCGCACCCGATTGTCTATCTTCAATGTTTGACATTCACTCCAAATCTTTCGGACCAACGCTTCAGGAAACTGTCCTCCCGGTCCAATTTCAACCACATGTGGGCTGAGGTCTTCTTCTTTTGGGATTATTTGGCATCGTCCCAACTGTCTCAATACTCGACCTGGTGCGTAAGGCTGGATGCTGTTGAGGCCCATTAGCAATAAATGTGATTCCGTGGCCGATGCATATATGACTTCTTCTACGGGTAGCCAGCCAAATGTCCATTCTATCTTGCTGGCTGGAATCAAACACAAAAGTCGTATCCATCCGCTAATCCCCTCTGGCAAATCATATCCCTCGACCCTTGTAGGGAATTCTTCTATACAGGTTTTCTCCGATAAACTATACCTCATAAACTGCGGGCGACGACATAAGTGATCGATCATCCACATTTGGAGCGATACATTGCAAGCTTCAAAGAAGACCCCTCCAGCTTTGCAAATAGTGAGTGCACGAGAGATATATGATATTATCATGGGAGCCAAAGTACTATTGTTTTGTTTCATCAAAGTGCTGACGACCCCTGCCACATGTATGTTGATATTCCCGTCCTTTCTGGGAAATATTAATGAACCTAGAAAAGCTATCATGAAGGTGATGCGTCTATGCTCTTCCCATTTTAACTGGTTTTCTCCGCTGCAGATTTTGCTTTTGTGTTTGTTGAAGCCCCCATAATTACCATATTTGTCATATAGAAATGCTAAAGTGCAGAACCCTTCTGATAAGTCTGGGTTATGTACAGTTCTGCGGATTTTCACAGTATCCAAAAACCTATGTACTGTCACTACCCTTGGTGCAATGAGATATTGTTCCCTCATAGGGACTTTTGGTCTTCCGATATATCCGGCCAATTCTTCCAATGTTGGTGTGAGTTCAAAGTCTGAAAAGTGGAACACATTGTGTGCTGGATCCCAGAATGAGATCAAGGCTCGTATGATGTCTCCTCTCGGGGGAATATTTAGTAGCCCCACTAGATCTCCCAGGTACAGCTTAACTGCGTCTTGTCCTTGCTCGCCCAAGTCGCCCCACCACCTATGCAAACTTAAGGGGACCTTGTTTATGATAGCCTCGGTTGTATTCTGACTCGTGCTCATTCTGCACATTTATTAAGGTAGTTTTTAGATGAAAGAAAAATCTTTATTTGACCCAAACAAAACTATCTTTTTCTTAAAAAAAACGAAACGGGCCACAGGAATTGACTGGTCAAAATATTAAGACTGATGAAAAGGGGGTTGTTGAGGCAAAGTTAAACATCCTGGCATTCCGTCATTATTTCTTCTTTTAAAAACTTATTTTGAAATAAAGGGAAGTTGGACCCGTTAAAGGCTGCCTACGTATCTCACACCCGGTGAGAATCAAACCCGCGTAGTTCGGTCCGTCAAAACAACTATTTTTTCTTTTAAAGAAAACATATTTTGTCAAGAAAACCATTTTGTTGGCAAAGTCAACCTTCTGTCGTCTTTTATCGGCAAACTAAATTTATTGACTTGTTGGTAAAACACATTTTTGTATTTTCTGAAAAATATTTATTTCCCCATACTATTTCCTTTTGTTTTTCGTTTTTCTTCAGTATTTAAAAGCCGGTCAGCATGCCCGTCTAAATAAATGCTTACAACAAATATGATATAGCAAGATGGTCTTTTCATTTCAGGTTGCCTGTCCTAGACGGACCCAACCCCTGTGTTGAGTCCCCTAAGTCAAATGCAACGTGATGCAAATAAACGTTTCCTACTAGGGATCCGGTATGCGGTTATGTTATTCTAAGCTCAGAACCTTGGTACATGGTCTAAACTGTGTATCCAAGTGGACAGCTCGGATTGAGGAGGGGGCTACGTACCGGGGACCCGTGGGATCGTCCGGCTTTGTAACTTATCCTGCCTCTTTTCTTATTTTTGGTATTGACACTAACAGAAAGGGGAGTCTCAACCAGTAAGCACATCCCCGAGGGTAAGAAGAGACGGGTTTTCGGCACAGTTTTTATATACAGTTCACGCAATATCAAAGCGGTAAACATATAGCAGTTTGTATATACGATGCAACTAGTATCAAAGCGGTAGACATGTAGCACATTAATTAAACATGTAATAAAATCAGATATAGGCAAAACAACAATTTAACTGAGCTCGAATTCTTAGACCCTGAACCGAAGTTCTGGGTCGAATTTCCCCAGCAGAGTCGCCAGAGCTGTCACACCTCCTTTTTCCACACCGCATACGTATAAACGTAAATGTGCCGCTGTTTAATACTACACCCCGAGTAGAGATATAATAATAATCAGTGAAGGAGTTTTTCCACTTAAAGGACAATCGGAGCGGGATCAATTTATTTAATTATTAAGAGTCGCCACTTGAGAAAATAATGGTGTCCCAAGTCACCGGTTTAATCCCGAACCGAGGAAATTGATGACTCTGTATTACAGTCTGCGAAACTAGAAACCCGGATAAGGAATTCTGTTAACCAGGGAGAAGGTGTTAGGCATTCCCGGATTCCGTGGTTTTAGCACGGTCGCTCAACTGCAATTTTTGTTTCTATCTGATTTCTTTATATATTTTATTTAGGTGCTTTTAATGTTCCACTTTTAATTTTAGAAGAATTGCGACGTCACGAAAACACATTTCGAGTCACACCGCAACCGATACGCCTGTGACTTTAATGTATTTCAGTTTCGCCGAGAGTAAGATTTGGGTCACATAAATGCACACCCGTAATTAGGAAAGTATTTTATTTACAAATCGTGCCTAAAGATTCTACGTCTTTGTTAATTTTGGAAAAAATCGTGAAATTCTCTAAACGGTCTCCCGAGTCTAAAATTTATTACCCATTATTTGAGGGCCCCGCAAATGTATGTTTAATGCGGCGAGGCTCGTCTCATTATTTAAGGTCATATCTAAAATGACTAGATTTTATTTGATAAGTCTCTAGTAATAACGAAACTTCTAATTTATTGATATTTTTACACTATATATTGGAATCTTTTATTCAAGTATATACTAATGAATTTCATGGAACCATTTACAATAAAACGAAGCTTTGGAGTTTACAATTTACTATGCAATTAACTGTTGAGTTCTAGCATCAAGTTGGCCACTACTTTTCACTACGCTATTTTTTAATTTCATACTCACATTATATATGAGCCAGACGTTATCTTTTGATTGTTTAACAATGAAGTGGTGAAAGTTATCTTTTGACTATTTAACAATGAAATGGTGAAAGCTACTCAAATTGCACTTATTATTTTAAACCTTTTTCTTCTACTGCCCAGCTATAACATAATGTCACGACCCTAGTTCACCAATTGTGAACATGTCGTGATGGCACCCAGTCCCCACGACTAGGTAAGCCTAACACGTTGCGGAATCTATAAATTATAATTTCTTAAATAAGAAACAGCGGAAAATAACATAAAGATATGTAATCCGTGCCACTTGGCACATACATCCGTCACACAATAAATAAACACTACCAAGATCCGGAACCCCACGGTAACACGGACTAAAAGGGAAATACAACTGTGGCTCTATGTGTAAAGAGTATCTAACAACGAAATGAAGAAAAATGCCAACTAGTAATACTAGAATAGAAGGGAAGCCTCCGGATCCGCGGACGTAGCAGATCATACCTCGAAGTCTCCCAGAAAGCTGCGGAATCACCTAGTACGAGCCTGCTCTGATGTACCTGGATCTGCACAACAAAAGTGTGCAGAAGAGTAGCATGAGTACACCACGGCGGTACTCAGTAAGTGCCAAGCCTAACCTCGATGGAGTAGTGACGAGGTAGGTCGGGGCCCTACTGAGAAACAATAATATAATGATGAAAACAAAATAAACAGTTTATATGATAATAATTTCCGAAATAACAACATTATGATAATTACTGCAACTGTCTACGATTAAGCTAACAACAAATAACCAACTCAAATAAACAAATCCAGGATCCGTGGGAATTGAACCCACAGTCCCATTCACAGTACCTCTGGGTCTCCGGGAATCGAACCCGCAGTCCCTACCAATAACTCGGGATCTCGGGAATCGAACCCGTAGTCCCTACCAATAACTCGGGATCTCGGGAATCGAACCCGTAGTCCCTACCAATAACTCGGGATCTCGGGAATCGAACCCGTAGTCCCTACCAATAACTCGGGATCTCGGGAATCGAACCCGTAGTCCCTACCAATAACTCGGGATCTCGGGAATCGAACCCGTAGTCCCTACCAATAACTCGGGATCTCGGGAATCGAACCCGTAGTCCCTACCAATAACTCGGGATCTCGGGAATCGAACCCGTAGTCCCTACCAATAACTCAGGATCTCGGGAATCGAACCCGTAGTCCCTACAAATATCACTTCGGGTCTCTGGGAATCGAACCCACAGCCCAGGATCTCCGGGAATTGAACCCGCAGTCCACCAACATATCAAATCAAGAAAACACACAGGGAGAGTATAATATGTTTAATTACAACTTCACCGAAGCTAGTGCCAACTATTTATCAAGAAGTTCAAGTAAGTCAACTAGGCAATTAAACATGTTGAATCCTAGCTAATCATGCTTTTCTAACTAATACCGGGTAAAGTAACGCTTTTATCACCTAAGAGCAGGGAATATCACTAATCGGACAATTCAAATATGGTGTGTGTTACAACAACCAGCGCATGTACACGCCCGTCACCTCGCGTACAAGGCATTTAAACTATCACATAATATCCTAGGGGTGAAAGTTCCCCCACACGAGGTTAGACAAGCCACTTACCTCAATTTCGGTACAAAATCGCTAAGCAATAACCCTCTTGCCACGAATGTCGGCCTCCACAAGTGTAGAATCTGATAAAAATCAATAGAATCACATCAAAATAGGTCAATTGGGCATTACCCAATCAAAGTAACTCCAAAATACACCAAAACCCACAAGTTGCCAAAACCCGACTTTCGGTACGCTTATCGAAAAATCACGAAAGTCACATATTCGGAACCCTCATTTCAATACGAGTCTAAGCATATCAATTTTACCAAAATCGGACTCCATTTGCCCATTCAAAACCTTGATTTTCTAAAGTCCAAGACTAGGGCTAAATCCTCCATAATTACCCCAAATTCCTCCATTTTCATGATATAATTGCATGATATTATCAATACTAATCATAATATGAGTTCATAGTTGATTACCTGATGATTTCCTTTGATTTCCTCCTCAAAATCGCCCAAAATCGCCCTTAAGCCGAGACCCCCAAATGTTAAAATGTTTCTGAAATTTTCTAACTTCTAATACACTTACTTACAGCGATTTTCGCTTCTGCGGAATACTTTCCGCTTCTACGCGTCCGCTTCTGCGGAGACTCGATCGCTCTTGCGGATATTTCCGCTTCTGCGACTAGGCGTCCGCCTCTGCGGACTCGCCTAAGCGGCTCCCTTCCGCTTCTGCGATGGCCGCTTCTGCGGCTCCCTGTCCGCTCCCGCGATTCCGCTTCAGCGGAAAATGCTCCGCTTCTGCGGTGCCAGCGCTTCTGCGCTCCTGGTCCGCCTCAGCGCACCCGCTCCTGCGCCCATAATTCCGCAGGAGCGGAAACAACAGAAGCAGTGCACTATTTTCTGCAATTTTTCCATATTTTTCTCCCGATTAACCCTCCGAAAACACCCCGAGGCCCCCGGGACCTCATTCAAACACACCAACACATCCTAATTCCTTATTCGAACTTGTTCCAATCATAAAAACACTATCCTAAACATCAAAATCACCAATTAACCACGGATTCAAGCCTAAATTCCTTAAAACATTCCAAATTACACATTCAATCAAAAGCCCGTCCAAACGACGTCCGAATGACCTGAAAATTTGCGGACATATCCAAAATCACATAACGAAGCTACAGAAATTGTCGGAATTCCATTCCGACCCCCGGATCAAAATCTCACCTATCGATCGGATTCGCCAAAATTTCAACCTTCGGCATTTCAAGCCTAATTGAGCTACGGACCTCCGAAATACATCCCGAACGCGCTCCTAACCCCGAAATCACCTAACGGAGCTAATGGAACCATCGGATTTCCGTTCCGAGATCGTCTTAACACTGATCCGGCTACGGACCGTTTTCTAGTTTCAAAGCTCTTATTTAGGGACTAAGTGTCCCAAAATGCTCAAATTTTTGGAACCGACTCTCCCGGCAACCCACAATAGCAGAAATGAACTTAGGGGAACAGTTAAATTAGGGATTGGGGCATAATCTTCTAAAACGACCGGTCGGGTCGTTACATCTTCCCACACTTAAAGATTCGTTCGTCCTCGAACGAGCACAGAAAACATACCTGGAGTAGTGAAAAGATGAGGGTACTGGCTGCGCATATCCTGCTCGGTCTCCCAAGTCGCCTCCTCGACCGGCCGGCCCCGCCACTGAACCTTTACCGAAGCGATGTTCTTTGACCTTAGCTTTCTGACTTGCCTGTCTAGAATGGCTACTGGCTCCTCAACATAAGACAGATCCTTGTCTAGCTGAACGGATGTGAAATCCAACACGTGCGACGGGTCACCATGGTATCTCCGGAGCATGGAGACATGAAATACGGGGTGAACTCCGGCTAGGGTGGGAGGTAAGGCCAACTCATAAGCAACCTCCCCAACACGCCTCAAAATCTCAAAAGGGCCAATAAATCTGGGACTCGGCTTCCCTTTCTTCCCAAACCTCATAACGCCCTTCATGGGCGAGACTCGACAGAACCCGCTCACCCGCCATAAAAGCCACATCGCGAACCTTCTTGTCCGCATAACTCTTCTCTCTAGACTGGGCCGCACGAAGTCCGTCCCGAATCACCTCGACCTTGTCCATAGCCTCCTCGAACCATATCGGTACCTAGTAACCTTGGCCTCTCCCGGCTCGAACCAACCCACGGGAGACTCGCACCTCTACCATATAGGGCCTCGTACGGTGCCATCCGAATACTAGACTGGTAGCTGTTGTTATAGCAAACTCCGCCAGTGGCACGAAGTGATCCCATGAACCTCCAAACTCAATCACGCACGCACGGAGCATATCCTCCAAAATCCGAATAGTGCGCTCGGACTGCCCATCAGTCTGGGGGTGAAATGCTGTGCTCAACTCCACCCGAGTACCTAACTCTCGCTGTACAGCTCTCCAGAACCGTGAAGTGAACTGAGTGCCTCTATCTGAAATGATGGAAACTGGAATACCATGCAGCCGAACTATCTCCTTGATATAGATCTCCGCCGGTCGCTCCGATGAATAAGTAGTGCTCACCGGTATAAAATGGGCGGACTTGGTCAGCCGATCCACAATAACCCAAATGGAATCAAACTTCCTAACAGTCCGTGGAAGCCCAGATACAAAGTCCATGGTGATGCGCTCCCATTTCCACTCCGGAATCTCAATCCGCTGCATCAATCCACCCGGGCGCTGATGCTCATACTTCACCTGCTGGCAGTTGAGGCATCTAGAAACATAATCAACTATATCCCTCTTCATCCGCCTCCACCGGTAATGTTGTTTCAAGTCCTGATACATCTTCGCGGCACCCGGATGGATGGAATACCGCGAAGCTATGGGCCTCTGCTAGAATCAGCTCTCGAAGATCATCTACATTGGGCACACAGATACGCCCCTGCATCCTCATAACTCCATCATCCCCGATGGTAACATCTCGAGCATCACCACGCCGAACTCTATCCCGAAGGACAAGCAAATGAGGGTCGTCGAACTGACGCTCCCTGATGCGGTCAAATAGAGAAGACCGAGAAACCACACATGCCAGAATCCGGCTGGGCTCCGAAAGATCCAGTCTAACAAACTGTCTGGCTAAAGCCTGAACATCCATCGCCATAGGCCTCTCCGAAGCTGGTAGATATGCTAAACTCCCCAAACTCTCTGCCCGACGACTCAAGGCATCAGCAACCACATTAGCCTTGCTCGGATGATAGAGAATAGTAATATCATAGTCCTTCGGTAGTTCCAACCATCTCCTCTGACGCATATTCGGGTCCTTCTGCTTAAGCAAGTGTTGCAAGCTCCGGTGATCGGTGTAGATCTCGGAAGGAACCCCATATAAATAATGACGCCAAATTTTCAAGGCGTGAACAATGGCGAGCTAGCTCCAAATCATGAACAGGGTAATTCTTCTCATGCACCTTCGGCTGTCTCGACGCGTAGGCAATCACCCTACCGTCCCGCATCAATACCGCACCGAGTCCAACTCGTGAGGCATCACAATATACGGTATAGGACCCCGAACACCGTAGGCAACATCAATATAGGGGCCGAAGTCAACGCTGTCTTGAGCTTCGAAGCTCGCCTCACACTCATCCGTCCACTGAAAAGGGGCACCTTTCGGGTCAATCTAGTCATAGGTGCTGCAATCGAAGAGAACCCTCTACGAAACGACGGTAGTAGCCCGCCAAACCAAGGAAGCTGCGTATCTCAGTAGCGGAGGAGGTCTGGGCCAACTTCGCACGGCCTCCACCTTCCTCGGATCTACTCGAATACCATCACTCGACACCACGTGGCCCAAAAATGCCACGGAACTCAACCAAAATTCACATTTAGAGAACTTGGCATAAAGCTGCTTCTCCCTCAGGATCTGAAGCACTATCCTCAAATGCTGCTCATGCTCTTCCCGGCTCCGTGAATATACTAGGATATCATCAATGAAGACAATCACGAACGAGTCCAGATAAGGCCTGAACACACTGTGCATCAAATGCATAAATGCTGCTGGGGCATTAGTCAGCCCAAAAGACATCACGAGGAACTCATAGTGACCATACCGGGTCCTGAAGGCAGTCTTCGGGATATCTGGCTCCCGAATCTTCAGCTGGTGATACCTAGAGCGCAAATCAATCTTAGAAAACACATGTGCGCCCTGTAACTGGTCAAATAAATCATCAATACGGGGCAAAGGATACCGGTTCTTCACTGTAACCTTATTCAGCCGACGATAGTCAATACACATACGCATAGAACCGTCCTTTTTCTTCACAAACAATACAGGAGCACCCCAAGGCGAAACACCGGGTCGAATAAAACCCTTGCCCAATAACTCCTGTAATCGATCCTTCAACTCCTTTAATTCGGGAGGAGCCATACGGTACGGTGGAATAGAAATGGGTCGAGTGCCCGGCAACAAGTCAATAGCAAAGTCAATGTCTCAGTCGGGCGGCATGCCCGTGATATCAGCTCTGGAAATACATGAGCAAAGTCACGTACCACATGAACAGAATCAATAGAGGAGTGTCAACACCGACGTCCCGCACATAGGCTAGATAAGCGGCACACCCCTTCTCAACCATACGCTGAGCTTCGAGAAAAGAAATAACACGGCTAGGGGTGTGATCTAGAGTACCACTCCACTCAATACGTGGAATGCCCGGCATAGCCAACGTCACGGTCTTGGCGTGACAATCAAGAATAGCATAATGGGGCGACAACCGGTCCATGCCCAGAATAATATCAAAATCGACCATCCCGAGCAACAATAGATCCGCTCCGGTCTCAAAATCACAAATGGTAACCAAACACGACCGATATACGTGGTCCACTACCAAAGAATCACCCACCGGAGTGGAAACATAAATGGGGGCACTCAAAGAATCCCGAGGCACACCCGGATGAGAAGCAAAGTAAGAAGACACATATGAAAAAGTGGAGCCAGGGTCGAATAGAACCGATGCCTCCCTGTGACTAACCAGAATAATACCTGTGATAACAGAATCGGATGCAACAGCCGCAGCGCGATCAGGAATAGCATAGAATCTGGCCTGTCCCCCTCTCGAGGGCGGCCTCTAGAACCCTGACCCCCGCCCCTGGCTGGCTGGGCAGGTGGAATAGCAGCTGGAGCCGGAATGATAGCCTGCTTACCCTGAGAGCCACGCTGATGCTGCGAAGACTGCTGAGGTACCCCCCTCCTACGCCTGGGGCACTCCCTGACCAGATGTCGAGTATCCCCGCACCCAAAGCAAGCTCTGGGAGGACACGGTGACTGTGACTGACCGGCCTCACCCCCACTAGCCTGACCTCTGGAAGGACCCCGCGCAGGAGGTGCACTGGAAACTGGGGGAGCATAATAAGGCTCCCGAGGTGCTGGAAGACCTGGAGTACTACCGGCTGCGGGCAATGCCGAGTGAACTGGTCGACCAGAATAACCCCTGTCGAAACGACCGGCTGATGAAGTGCGGGCACCGGAGAAATGGCCCGACTCACGAGACCTCTTGGCCTCCCTATCTCCCCGCTCTCTAGGGAGCATACTCTCGATCCTCCTGGCAATGCTAACGGCCTGCTGATAAGATATATCAGTCTCCAACTCTCTGGCCATGCTGGATCGGATAGGCGGAATCAGGCCCTCAATAAATCTCCGTACTCTCTTCCGAACCGTGGCTACCAAGGCCGGTGCATGCCTAGCCAGACGGGTGAAACTGATGGCATACTCCGATACTAACATGGAGCCCTGTCGCAACCGCTCAAACTCCGAGCGCCAAGAATCCCTAAGGCTCTGTGGAACAAACTCCCTCAAAAACATATATGAAAGCTGCGTCCAGGTCAACGAAGCAGAGTCCTCCGGACTATCCAACTCATACGTGCGCTACCAATCACAAACGCCCCCACGAAACTAAAAAGCAGTGAAGGAAACCACGTTGGTCTCCACAATCACCATGGTACGAACAATACGATGACACTCCTCCAGAAAACCCAATGCATCATCTGAAGCCAAACCACTAAACACTGGAGGGTCATATTTCTTGAACCTTTCCAATCTACGCTGCTCGTCCTCAAAGGCAGCTGGTCCACCTCCGGACTGTGCTGGGGCAGCAGGAGGCATAACCAAAACATCTGGAACTTGTCCCACTGGCACACGCTGCTCTAGTGTAACGGCTGCGGGAGTCTGGGCCCCTCCCCCGGCCTGAGATGCAGCTGCAACAAGAGGAAGCAATCCTGCCTGGGCTAAAGTGGTATACATACTCATGAACTGAGCCAAGGTCTCCTGTAGTGCTGGAGTAGTAGCAGCTATAGTCGGTGTACCAGGTGCCTGCACTCCAACCTGGTCTACCGGTGGCACCTCAGCGGCAGCGTGCGATGGTGCTGTGGCTGCACCTCGGGCGCGTCCTCGGCCCCGGCCTCTGACGGCAGCAACAGGGGGCGCGGGTACCTGATCATCGCGGTTAGCTCGTGTCCTCACCATCTGTGAGAGAATAGAAAGCAGTAGTTTAGATTTTTGATGCCAAAAATGTCGCACGACAAGGAATCCAAAAGAAATGAAGATTTTCCTAAACAGTTACATAGCCCCTCGTAGATAAATACAGACGTCTCCGTATCGATCAGCGAGACTCTAAGTAACCGGTCTGTGTCCCGTGACTCCTATGAACCTAGAGCTCTGATACCAACTTGTCACGACCCTAGTTCACCAATTGTGAACATGTCGTGATGGCACCCAGTTCCCACGACTAGGTAAGCCTAACACGTTGCGGAATCTATAAATTATAATTTCTTAAATAAGAAACAGCGGAAAATAACATAAAGATATGTAATCCGTGCCACTTGGCACATACATCCGTCACACAATAAATAAACACTACCAAGATCCGGAACCCCACGGTAACACAGACTAAAAGGGAAATACAACTGTGGCTCTATGTGTAAAGAGTATCTAACAACGAAATGAAGAAAAATGTCAACTAGTAATACTAGAATAGAAGGGAAGCCTCCGGATCCGCGGACGTAGCAGATCATACCTCGAAGTCTCCCGGAAAGCTGCAGAATCACCTAGTACGAGCCTGCTCTGATGTACCTGGATCTGCACAACAAAAGTGTGCAGAAGAGTAGCATGAGTACACCACGGCGGTACTCGGTAAGTGCCAAGCCTAACCTCGATGGAGTAGTGACGAGGTAGGTCAGGGCCCTACTGAGAAACAATAATATAATGATGAAAACAAAATAAACAGTTTATATGATAATAATTTCCGAAATAACAACATTATGATAATTACTGCAACTGTCTACGATTAAGCTAACAACAAATAACCAACTCGAATAAACAAATCCAGGATCTGTGGGAATTGAACCCACAGTCCCATTCTCAGTACCTCTGGGTCTCCGGGAATCGAACCCGCAGCCCATGTCTCAATAATATCTCAATAACTCAGGATCTCCGGGAACTCAGGATCTCGGGAATCGAACCCGTAGTCCCTACCAATAACTCAGGATCTCGGGAATCGAACCCGTAGTCCCTACCAATAACTCGGGATCTCGGGAATCGAACCCGTAGTCCCTACCAATAACTCAGGATCTCGGGAATCGAACCCGTAGTCCCTACCAATAACTCAGGATCTCGGGAATCGAACCCGTAGTCCCTACCAATAACTCAGGATCTCGGGAATCGAACCCGTAGTCCCTACCAATAACTCAGGATCTCGGGAATCGAACCCGCAATCCCTACAAATATCACTTCGGGTCTCTGGGAATCGAACCCACAGCCCTGGGATCTCCGGGAATTGAACCCGCAGTCCACCAACACATCAAATAAAGAAAACACACAAGGAGAGTATAATATGTTTAATTACAACTTCACCGAAGCTAGTGCCAACTATTTATCAAGAAGTTCAAGTAAGTCAACTAGGCAATTAAACATGTTGAATCCTAGCTAATCATGCTTTTCTAACTAATACCGGGTAAAGTAACGCTTTTATCACCTAAGAGCAGGAATATCACTAATCGGACAATTCAAATATGGTGTGTGTTACAACAACCAGCGCATGTACACGCCCGTCACCTCGCGTACAAGGCATTTAAACTATCACATAATATCCTAGGGGTGAAAGTTCCCCCACACGAGGTTAGACAAGCCACTTACCTCGATTTCGGTACAAAACCGCTAAGAGACAACCCTCTTGCCACGAATGTCGGCCTCCACAAGTGTAGAATCTGATAAAAATCAATAGAATCACATCAAAATAGGTCAATTGGGCATTACCCAATCAAAGTAACTCCAAAATACACCAAAACCCACAAGTTGCCAAAACCCGACTTTCGGTACGCTTATCGAAAAATCACAAAAGTCACATATTCGGAACCCTCATTTCAATACGAGTCTAAGCATATCAATTTTACCAAAATCGGACTCCATTTGCCCATTCAAAACCTTGATTTTCTAAAGTCCAAGACTAGGGCTAAATCCTCCATAATTACCCCAAATTCCTCCATTTTCATGATATAATTGCATGATATTATCAATACTAATCATAATATGAGTTCATAGTTGATTACCCGATGATTTCCCTTGATTTCTTCCTCAAAATCGCCCAAAGTCGCCCTTAAGCCGAGACCCCCAAATGTTAAAATGTTTATGAAATTTTGTAACTTCTGATACACTTAACTTACAGCGATTTCCGCTTCTGCGGAAGTATTTCCGCTCCTACGCGTCCGCTTCTACGGAGACTGGACCGCTCCTGCGGATACGTCCGCTTCTGCGACTGGGCGTCCGCTTCTGCGGACTCGCCTAAGCGGCTCCCCTTCCGCTTCTGCGATGGTCGCTTCTGCGACTCCCAGTCCGCCCCCGCGTTTCCGCTTCAGCGGAAAATGATCCGCTTCTGCGGTCACGGCTTCTGCGGCTCCTGGTCCGCCTCAGCGCACCCGCTCCTGCGCCCATAATTCCGCAGGAGCGGAAACAACAGAAGCAGTGCACTATTTTCTGCAATTTTTCCATATTTTTCTCCCGATTAACCCTCCGAAAACACCCCGAGGCCCCCGGGACCTCATTCAAACACACCAACACATCCTAATTCCTTATTCGAACTTGTTCCAATCATAAAAACACTATCCTAAACATCAAAATCACCAATTAACCACGGATTCAAGCCTAAATTCCTTAAAACATTCCAAATTACACATTCAATCAAAAGCCCGTCCAAACGACGTCCGAATGACCTGAAAATTTGCGGACATATCCAAAATCACATAACGAAGCTACAGAAATTGTCGGAATTCCATTCCGACCCCCGGATCAAAATCTCACCTATCGATCGGATTCGCCAAAATTTCAACCTTCGGCATTTCAAGCCTAATTGAGCTACGGACCTCAAAAATACATCCCGAACGCGCTCCTAACCCCGAAATCACCTAACGGAGCTAATGGAACCATCGGATTTCCGTTCCGAGATCGTCTTAACACTGATCCGGCTACGGACCGTTTTCTAGTTTCAAAGCTCTTATTTAGGGACTAAGTGTCCCAAAATGCTCAAATTTTTGGAACCGACTCTCCCGGCAACCCACAATAGCAGAAATGAACTTAGGGGAACAGTTAAATTAGGGATTGGGGCATAATCTTCTAAAACGACCGGTCGGGTCGTTACACATAACCTAATATTAGCAAACAAATAGACAATATCTTTTTGTTTCCTTTTTTCAAACGATAATATTACTAATTCATTTTTTCAATGCTTTGGCGTCTGCCACAAATTATAATTCACCAAATTATACAACCCAACAAGAACAAAATCTACTTCTAAAAAAGTTGTACGGCAGAATCATTTGACTAAGAAAAAAAATGAAAATTGCAGTAAAATCAAGCCATTTCTTCAATTCACTTTTCAATTTCACAAGTGCATCAGAATCCGAGTATATGTACCTGGCAATTACAATGAAGGGAGGTTAGTTGCAGCAGCAGTAGGACACAATAACCACAGCAACAGAACAACAACAGCAACAGGACAACCACAACAGAACAACAGAATAACAACAACCACCACAACAACAACAGCCTCAACAACACAGCCTCGACAACAACAGCACAACAACACAGTCTCGACAACAACAGCCTCAACAACAACAGCACAACAACAACAGCAGTGGCCAAACACAGCACTCAGCAAACCAATAACAAAACCTCGACCAACAGAAACAACCGACCCAGAAATAGATGCAAGGGATCCGTGTGAACTTCAAACAAGAATCCAATGAAACAGTAACCAAGAATCAAATGGCAACCCAAGAAGAATCAAAACTCTCACTATGCTTTTCTCTCGAAGAAATGATGCCTATTCTCTGTCTAAGAGCTATTTCTTCAATCTTTTTGTTTAAGGTCCGTGTGTATCTCTCTATATGCTTCAGAATGCTCTAAAAAAAAAAGTCCCCCCTCCACTGTATCTATCATTCTATACTTATAGCCAACCCTTTGAACCTGGATGGTCAGAAAACTCCACTCAAAACCCTTGCCCATCCCTGCTTCTATCCAAACCATATTGCTCCCTGAACTCCCCACTATCCAGTGTCCAGGTATGGACTGTAATATTAAGAATGCTGGTGGCAGGACACTAGTGGGATACCCTGCTGTACAGCAGGTTCCACTAGCTCCTCTTATGGGCAGGTGATTAAATAACTAACCTTAATCAGATCCTAACAACTATATCCAATTAACTCCTAATTCAGAATCAAACAAACAAACAAGCCCTAGACTTGTGAATTGCATACGGGCAGACAAGGTAATGAACCATCATACAAACAAGTTAACTTGTTGACGACGTTAAATAAACTATACATACAAAGCAATTAGCATTGAATTAAAACAGATAGAGATGGGGATCGACCGAATAAAAGGTCTATTGGAGACGAAAAAGAAACAGAAAACTAAAAGAAAAGGCAACAGGATAGAATTCACATGATTAACGAACGAAATATGAAGAAATAAAAGAGGAAATACCATGTAAGAAGAAAATCCGCACTTGAACGGACCCCGGACCCATCTTGGATTCAATTCGAACTTGGACTTTTCGTTTTTGAGGCCAATAGACCTTAATTGAGATGTTTTCAACAATGAAAACATCCCAACTAAGGTCTATTAGACCTCAATTAAAAAGAATGCGAATTCTAGGGTTCATGGCCGAGATTTGGGGCTTAAATGGTTCGGGCTTGATTCGAACTAAAACAAGGGTGTTTATGGTGCGAAGGAGGTCAGGAGATGACGGGGTGTGAGTTTGGGCTCAATTGGAGTGGATGTTCAAATTCCGGCGAGTTTCAAACGAATATTCGAAGCGTTCAGGCCATATTCGAGCCTAACGATTGGTAGATCCGTGTAGAGGGGGTTTAGGGGGTTTTATGGTGTAAACTTGGGAGCCATTGGCCTACCGGAACCGCCGTGAGGCGATTTCCGGCAGGCGGCGCACGGTGGTGGACGGCTAGGGTGTTTGAGAGGTTGAAGGGGACCGGGTGAGCGAAAATGAAATGATACAATGGGTTTGGGGGGGTGTTTGGTGTATTGAAAATTGATCACTTGATCTGGGCCGTTGGATGGTGGGAACCAACGGTCCAGACCATCCTATTAAATCTAAACGTAGTCGTTTGGTCAAGTGAAAACGGGTAAATGGGTTTTGGGTATATTAAATGCCCGACTTAATTTGGGCCGTTGGATCAATGAAATCCAACGGTCCAGATCGCCCTATCGGTTCGTTTTGGGGCGACGGGGTGGGCTTTAACGGGGTAAGGGATTGGATTGGGTAATAAATTACATTGGGCCTGGTTTTGCTGGCCTGGAGATGGCCCAATTCCGATTTTCCTTCTTTCTTATTTCCTACACTAAACTTTATATTGTATTATATACATATATATATACATATACATATATATATTATATATGTATATATATATATGTATATATATATATATATATATATATATATAATTACAAATTAAGCTTTAGTGTATATATATATATATATATATATATATATATATATATATATATATATATATATAATCAGATTAACTTGTAACACATATAATTAATTTTACTAACAATTGACATACGTAAATACCGAATCCTTACAAATGTACATTAAAATGACAAGAAATGCGAAAAAATACATTTTTTATGATTTTCTCATTTTCGTAAAAAATGAACTTAACTATTTCTAAGTACGAAACTAATCCTACAAATATAAATGCAACATATTTGGTATATGTATTTTTGTTTATTAACGTAAGCAAACAGACACGGACACACGAATGCAAGCAAATAAGAAAAAGAACATGTAATTCCCAAATATTGCAAACAAACACAAAAACTCTTTTATTTTTGACATTTTGGGAGTAATTCTCGTATAGGGCGAAAATCACGTGCTCACATACACAATCACTAAATACATCTGAGGAAATAATTTCGGGTGATTGCAACTAGTATTAATTAAAATACTCGTTTGTTGGTGTATTTCAAGTGAAATATTTCTATTTTTGAGTCAACTTTTTTTGTATACTTTTTTAAAGTGATCTATATTACGAGCTTAATAAGTACTCAAGTTATGTACTGCGTTTTATTAGTTTTAATCCAAAATTTTGTACGGAATAACGTTTTCGGCCAAGAGAAAGAATTCTGGTGTTTACATCAGATTCTCAAGATCAATATCAAGATTAGCTAAGGAGCAACGTCAAGCAGATGTCGAAAAGCCTCCATCTCCAATTATTCCATCTTTTGGGAAAACAAAATAAAACGAAAGATCTGCACTCCTTCATTAGTCTATTTTTGGCGCATGTACTATCCTTTTCTGAAGATATGCATGTTGTTTCTTCTTTCAGTTCAATCATTCCGGCAATATAAACTCAAGACCGCTAATTAAAGTTAGAAGAAAAGGATCCACAAATGGAGGCAAAACGCTCTGGACCCAGGGGCGGATCTATGTACACGGTTCGGGGTGGTACGCCAACCGCAAGCTTCGGCAAAAACATTATATATATGTATATATGTATAATAAATAGGATATATATTTAAAGTGCCACCCTAAAAAACAAAAGTGGCAAAGGTGCTAGTGACAAAGTCTTGTATTTTTATTTAGCAGGTTGTGAGTTCGATTCCAGGTGGGAGCAAAGAATTTTTTGGCTTACATTCAATTGCAATTTTAGTGAGTCGGCACCCGTAACCCCTAAATCCTGGATCCGCCTTTGTCTGGACCTAAGATTTTTCATGCCAAGATATTGTTGCGGAAGTCAAATGTATATAGTGTGAGTGAGTCACAACTACTATACCAAAAATTATGGCAGCCACCAAATATTAAATAAGACAATAAAACAATATAAAAGGAATACCAGAATTTACGAGGTTCGGCTAATTTTGCCTACTCCTCGGACACAACCAATATTTATTTCACTCCAAAATACAAGTGAAATAATACTAAAGAGAGAAGATACAAATGCCTTAAGAAGATAAGAAGGCAAATGAGAGGTGTATTTAAATCCTAAACATAAGGCCTTCTTTTATAGGGAAAAATTCTCAAACAAAAGGTTAACCCACCGATGTGGGACTAACCATTTTGCCAATTTCAACAAATCTCCACCTTGGTAAAATTCCACATCTTCAATTCTCTCTCAATAACAAATTTTGGTTGTGTCTCCATCTTCAATCTTCAATGTTCAACAATGTTGATCAAATCCAAACAATGTTGAAATTTGGCCGCAGTCACCACTTTTGTCAGCATATCAGCAGGATTCTCTGTAGTATAAATTTTCTTCACTGTGACTCCACCTTCTTCTATGATTTCTCGTACAAAATAATACCGAACATCAATGTGCTTCGTCCTTGCATGATAAACTTGGTTCTTCGCTAATTGAATAGCACTTTGACTATCACAAAAAATTGTGATACCTTTTTGTTCAAGACCAAGCTCCTTTAGCAATCCTTGAAGCCAAATTGCCTCCTTCACAGCCTTTGTAATAGCCATGTACTCTGCCTCTGTTGTAGACAAAGCAATTGTTGACTGCAAAGTAGACTTCCATCTAACTGGTGCCTTTGCAAAAGTAAACACATAACCAGTAGTTGATCTTCGTTTGTCGAGATCACCCGCAAAATCTGAGTCACAATATTCAACTACAGACTGATTGTCTTCCTGCTAAAAAATTAACCCGACATCTACAGTATTATGAATATACCGCAGAATCCACTTCACAACTTACCAATGCTCCTTTCCTAGATTGTGCATATATCTGCTAATAACTCCAACAGCTTGTGAAATGTCAGATCTCGTACAGACCATTGCATACATCAAGCTACCAACAGCATTTGCGTATGGTACCTTTGACATATACTCTTGTTCAACTTCATCCAATGGCGACATAGTAGTACTTAGCTTAAAATGGGGAGCAAGTGGAGTACTAACCGGCTTAGTTTTGTCATCTATGCCAAAACGTTGTTGTACTCTCTTCAAATATTCTTTCTGAGATAAACAGAGTTTCTTTGAACGTCTATCTCTTATTATTTCCATGCCAAGAATTTTCTTCGCCTCACCTAGATCCTTCATCTCGAACTCCTTCTTTAGTTGAATCTTCAACTTATCGATTTCTTCCGAATTCTTGGAAGCTACCAACATATAGGAGAAGATATATAAAGGAGCCATCTTTAAGCTTGCGCAAATACACACAATGATCGTATTTGCTTCTTTTGTACCCTTGCTGCAACATAAACTTGTCAAATCGCTTGTACCATTGTCTAGAAGATTGTTTCAATCCGTACAATAATTTTTCAAGTTTGCACACCAAATTTTCCTTTCCAGCAACTTTGAATCCTTCCAGCTGAGTCATGTAGATTTCCTCCTCCAAGTTTCCATGTAAAAATGCAGTTTTTACATCCATCTGAACTAGTTCCAAATCCAACTGTGCTACCAAAGCCAACATAATTCTAATGGAGGAATATTTTACAACTGGAGAAAATACTTCATTGTAATCAATTCCCTCATTTTGAGCATATCCTTTGGCCACCAACCTTGCTTTGTAGCGAACATCTACTTGGTTAAGAAATCCTTCCTTCTTTGCAAATACCCATTTGCACCCAATTGCTTTCTTTCCCCTCGGGAGATTGGCCAATCTCCATGTATGATTCTGATGAAGGGAATATATTTCATCATTCATGGCAATCCTTCACTTATCTTCTTCTGGACTTTGGACTGTATCTTTATAAGTGATAGGAACATCATCAGCTGCAATTGCGGTTGCACAAGTAACTGTCTCTATAAGACGAACAAGTTTCGTTATTTTCCTTTTTGGCCTGCTGGTTGTTATTGATTCAAGTTGTTGTTGAGGTTCCTGAATTGGAATCTCCTCTACTGGCTCTCCTTCCAGAGGATAATCATCATTTGTTTCCTCATCTGCTTCTTATGTAGGAAAAATAAATTTTCCCTCAAATTCCACATGCTTAGAAGCACCATCATCTTGTTTGGTATCTTCATTTGTTTCCTTGTTTACCATAGCAGATTCATCAAATGTAACATCCCTGCTGAATATTACTTTCTTTGTCATAGGACACCATAAACGATATCCTTTGACTCCAGAAGTAATCCCCATAAAAATAGCCTTCTTTGCCCTTGGATCCAATTTTGACTCCGTCACATGATAATATGCAGTTGAGCCAAACACATGCAAAGAGTCGTAATCTACAACAGGCTTTCCATACCATTTTTCAAATGGTGTCTTGCCATCAATAGCAGCATATGGTAAGCGATTAATGAGGTGGAATGCATATGTAATTGCCTCAGCCCAAAATTCTTTGCCCAAGCCAGCATTGGACAACATACACCATACCTTCTCCAGCAAGGTGCGGTTCATGCGTTCTGCCACTCCATTCTGTTATGGTGTATGTCTGACAGTGAAGTGTCGGACGATGCCATCATTTTCACAGACTTTATTAAAATGATCATTTTTGTATTCACCTCCATTGTTTGTGCGAATACACTTGATCCTCCTGCCCGTTTGTTTCTCCACCATCGCCTTTCATTTGAGAAAAATTTCCAGCACTTCATCTTTGCTCTTCATTGTATACACCTATACTCTTGGGGAAATATCATCAACAAAGGTTACAAATAGTGCTTCCCACCCAATGAAGGTGTTTTGGAAAGACCCCAAACGTCAGAGTGTACATAATCCAAAATGCTTTTAGTATTATGGACTGCTGTACCAAATTTAACCCTTGTCTGTTTCCCTTTGACACAAATGCTCGCAAAACTCCAAATTGGAAGCCTTTACCCCTTTCAACAATCCTTGATCTGATAGTGTTTTCAAGGATTTTCCTCCAGCATGTCCCAAACGCATGTGCATAGCCTGGTTGCTTCTGCCTCTTTGTTGTCACTGGACGTCACTGTCGATATCCCAATAAATGTACTACTGAGATAACGGTACATGTTATTGGTATTCTGATTAGCCTTCTTACCACTAGTGCACCGGATCATACTCTCATCACTCCATTTTCTACAATAATTTTGAACCCTTTTGATTCCAGGGCTCCCACAAAGATGAGATTTTTCTTCAAACCCGGTACATATCGAACATCTGTTAATGTTCTGATCATTCCATCATGGTTCCTTAATCGTATTGAACCAATTCCATATGAGGTAAGAGGGCTGTTATCCGCTGTTTGGACGACTCCATATTCTCCTTCTTGAAAGTCCACAAATCAATCCCTATTGGGATACATATGATAGCTACAAGCCGAGTCCATCAACCATATGTCTGATGACGTTGACGGCTCCGTTGTAACTAATGAGAAATCCGAATTATCACAATCAACAACATTTGAATCCATAATGTCCTTTCCATTGTTATGTTTGGCCTTATTATTCAACTTCGGACAGTCTTTCTTCCAGTGCCCCTTTTCTCGACAAAAGGCACATTCATCTTTGCTGGGTTTAGATCTTGACTTAGATCTTCCTTTCCTTGTCCTCGTTTGATTTTGAGGACGACCCCTCACGAACAATGCTTCTCCTTCTCCGCCCTTCTATTTTTCTCGCTTTCTTTGTTCATAGCTGTATAAAGTCGAACAAACTTCTCTGAGAGAAACTTTGTCATTTCCATGGAGTAGAGTAGTTTCAAGGTGCTCGTACTCGTCAGGAAGTGACGCCAACAACATCAAGGCCAAGTCACCATTATCATAAGTTGTATCCATATTTTGCAAATTTGTGACCAACTTAGTAAAACTGGTGATATGTGCATTCATCGTGGTCCCAGGAACATAGGTGAAGTGAAACAGTCTTTTCTTCATGTACAATTTATTTTGACTATTTTTCTTCAAAAATTTATCCTTCAGTGCTTCCAATAATTTACTTGCAGAAGTTTCCTTTGTGTATGGATATTTCTGCTCTCTAGCAAGGTAGGATCGAATGGTACCGCAAACAATACAATTGATAATTCTCCAATCTTCTTCTCCAATAGCATCTGGTCTCTTTTCTTCAATGGCCAGATCTAGCCCTTGTTGAAAAAGGACATCTAAAACCTCGCCTTGCCATATCCTAAAATGTCTGGGCCCGTCAAAATTTTCTACCACAAATTTTGCATTTGACACAATTCTTGTCATAAGCGAAGATGCCAATGATGACGTATTGCTGACACTTGATGTAGATTCTTCTTGTTTATTATCTCCCATCTTTGACATAAATATTATTTAATAGCTGACGACACAAATCAAGATTATTTCCTTTCTGATGTGGAAGATCAGACTAAGCTGCAACCACAGAGCATACTGAGACAGAACCTTGACTCGGTTACCAAGATAAATCTTTTCTGATGTGGAAGATCAGACTACGCTGCAACCACAGAGCATACCGAGATAATACCTTGGCTCTGATACCAATTGTTGCGGAAGCCAAATGTATATAGTGTGAATGAGTCACAACTACTATACCAAAAATTATGGCAGCCACCAAATAATAAATAAGACAATAAAGCAACAATAAAAGGAACACCAAAATTTACGAGGTTCGGCTAATTTTGCCTACTCCTCGGACACAACCAATATTTTATTCCACTCCAAAATACAAGTGAAATAATACTAAAGAGAGAAGATACAAATGCCTTAAGAAGATAAGAAGGCAAATGAGATGTGTATTTAAATCCAAAACATAATGCCTTCTTTTATAGGGAAAAATTACCAAACAAAAGGTTAACCCACCGATGTGGGACTAACCATTTTGCCAATTTCAACAGATATGAACGCAAGACCTTTGCTTCGGTGGCGAAGTCAGGAATTTACTCAATGATGTTCAAACTTGAAAGACGTGATAAAAATCACCGAGAAAGACGGTTTAATATTATATGTTATATATCTCTATAATTTAATATTTACCTATATACGCAGTGTACTTTTCCAATGAATGGTGATCAGTGGACCACCGTTTATAACATGTAGCTTCGCCTATCCTTTGCTTAAGGTTAACTAATGGGGCAAAATAATTTTTTGTGCCAAGATATGAACTCAAGACCTCTTACTAAAGTTAGATGGAGAGGGATCTCAATTATCTAGGACTCAATTTTAGCTACCAACACTATTTTCGTGAAAAATTTAGGAATATGAATTTTGGGATTAATAAATTAAGGCAGAATAGCCTAAATAGCACCTTTACTTTACTCACTTTGTCATGTCGTTCCCAAAGTTAGACATTTGCCAACTGAACATTTATACACATTCAAAACGTGAATAATAAATCCTTATCCAACGTGGCTTATTCTATGTGTCATATGTGTCTTCAGTGCGTGATTCACACGCCTGTAAGGGGCGTGAAGACATTTCAAAAAGCCCTAAAAGTAATAAATTAGCCTATTTAACAGTCATCTTCTTCTTTATATCTTATTCTCCATTGTTGAACATTATAGAAGCTAAAGAATAAACAGTGCAATACTATGTGCAATTCGTATATAAGACTAGACTAGCAATAATAATAAGTAAAAGAGAGGGGGATTTAACTACTTTTCTTAACAAAGAGGATGTTTATCAATTTTTTTCCACGTACTACTGAGAATTTCACACAACCATCATCTTCTTCCTCCATAATCTTAAGGATCTTATACTCACAACTTCTTGAGTCGTAACCCATTCCCATATTGGATATGGAAGTAATATTGATTATCCTGTGGAGGGACTCCTTAGCCAAAGTATGGAGCATTCATCAACAATATTATCAGATACGTCGACAATAGCTAGGTCATCACAACTACAATAGCTCGAGCAATACAGCGGTTCACAAACTGAAGGGAAATTAAGTTTTTGTACATCTTCAACTAGTTGATCCAATGATAAAGGACAATAATAAATGGAAAATATACCATACTCAGGACCCAATTCGTAGATGAACATTCTTGGGAATTTTGATCATTTTATAAGCTTTCTTGGCTCCTTCCACGCTTTGTTGTTGCACTTCTAATGAAGCTTGATGAATTGCTTCATTGTGTTCAAAGCTATTTGAAGTTCTGAAAGCTTTGTTTTCTTTAATGCCAGCTCCTTTTGATGTTGTTTAACTTGTTCTTTTTGGTATGTGACTTGGAGCCTACGTGGTCTTCTAATTATTGATGTGGCGTCCTACGTATATGCGGTTGTCATACACGCACTGAAAGCCACGTCGGATAAGGGTTTATTATTCACGTTTTGAATGAGTATAAGTATTCAGTTGGCAAATGTCTAACTTTGGGGACCAGCATGACAAAATGGATAAAATAAATGTGTCATTTAGGTTATTCTGCCATAAATTAAACTAGTAAGATAAGTGGTAACTTTATACACCTGAATAGTCCACATCACGAATGAATATCACCAAGTTAAAAATAATTTATAATTTAACCATACTAAAGTTCAAGTTTTAAAAGATCAAAATTTATGACTTACCGCTTTCAGTTTATAGGTTACCGCTTTTTACAGTAATTTGCTGCTTAGAACAGTTCAGAAAAATGGACGCTTCACTTAACTCAATTCTAATTTGACACGCTCTTTCTTTCGGACAGTAGCATACGTAGAATTTTCGCTATGGGATTCTCAAAAAGAAAATAAGTTAAAAAATGAAAAGAGATTGTATTTAGTGAGAAATGAATTAATGCCCTCATAAAGATTTTAAACCTCTTTAACCACTAAGCTATGCTTCTGAACTATGTTAACAAGATTCAAAACATAATATATATATAAATAAAAAATAGATTTTGATTTATATATGCAGTGTAATTTCGGGAAAGAGGATTCGGTTGAACCCCTTCCATTTCTGATTCAGAACAAACAAAAAGAAGGGGGTAAAAAATTAAAAGAAATTGTAGCTAGTGAAAATTGAACCAACGACCTCATAAAAGTTTGAACTCCCTTCTCCACTAAGCTATATTTTTGGACCGTGTCAATGAGATTCAAAACATAATATATAAAAATAAAAAATAGATTTTAACTTATATATGCAATGTAATTTTTTGCGAAAGAAGTTCGATTGAACGTCTTCCGCCCCTGCACTTAGATGCTCTTTCTTCGCATCATCGCGATACAGGTATGTAAGAAAATGGAAGGCCAATATTTTTCTGACTCAGAACAAACAAAAAGAAGTGGAAAAAAGACAAATTTGGTGCAGGTATGTACGGTTATCATGGGTGAAGCCACATGTAGTTGATCACCCTTCGCCGAAATATTATTTACAAAAACTTACACTATGTATATAAGTAAAATATTTATTTTAAATGTATAAAACCTATATTGAATACCCTTTGACGGAATTATTTTTTTACTTCTTTTAAGTTTGAACATCTTTAAAAATATTTCTGACTTCGCCACTAATGATTATCCTAATTCGATGCTGCTAATGGTTTGTTCAAATGAAAAGAAAATCACAATTAAAGGAAACAAAAGAAAGAAAAAAAAAAGGAAAATTTCTTGCAAGTATATAAATTGATGCAGGAAAAGAAAATTGCTACTTAAAGTAAGGAAAGTTAGAAACTAGTACTCACTCCGTTTTAATTTAGATGAGATAGTTTGACTCGACACAAAGTTTAAAAAAAAATAGAGAACTTTTGAAACTTGTGATCTGAAAAGTTTAAAGGATAAAAGCTTTGCGGGACCTTGATATTTGCGTGGTTATAAAAACTTCTCATTAACGCTAAATTATAAAATGAAGAATTTAAAATTGAATTGTTTTCAAAATGTGTCATTCTTTTTGAAACAGACTCATAAGGAAAGCATGTCATCCAAATTGAAACAGAGAGAACAATATATATATTGATCGATCAAAGCCCAATCTCAATCCCAGCTTCAGTCTCAATTATGGATGTAACTAAAAGGGGTCAGGGTGTGACAGATCAAACCTTGACACTGCTAAAAATTAAGAGAAATTTTCATAAAGCACTATCATTTAGTAGTAATTAGCCATCTATAGATATCATTTGTTATATTACGAATTATAAATACCTTTTACGTGGTTATAAGATGTATTTGATGTATTTAAGTAGTTGTATTCACGAATATAGTAGCAAAAATAAGCGTGAATCAGAAAAGTTCATGAAAGTACAGCTTATTAGTTGTAAAATTTCCAAAAATTAACCCACCCTTGCCCAGTTTAACATCTTTCAAAAATTATTATCTTATTTAGTAGTGACATTCATGGAGTAAGGTTGTAGAAGACCAAACATCATAGCCAAGATTTTCATGTTCGAGTTCACAGTTCACACGGTTACTAATAGTGTGAGCCTCTATATACAATAGAAGCGGAAAGAGAGGCACGTTTTACATGATTGCATGCAGCCATGCACCAACTTTAGATTTTGGTGATACAACTCATCCCAAATTACAGCTGCTAATCCTACCCAAAGCATTACAAGACCCTCAAAGATACATAAAATGAGGTAGGAAAAAAAAACAGGTAAAGAAAAAGGAAAATACAATCCTACGCTATCTAAAATGAAGAGTCGCTCTTTGGAATAGGTAAATCAAAACCAGAATCTTATTCTAAGGGAGTTTCGATTTTTTTTTCTGACCATACAAGCTATTTCTTAAATTTGCTCTTTCTCACATCATCAAGATATATAGATTTCAAAATGATTCTCACTGGCCGCTTAGGTGTTGAATACAAATGATTGCAGATCTACACTAAAACATAGGTCATAGAAGGAAGGATTATACAGAAGTTCTACCAAAGAACCAAATCTGCTCAACCCTCGAGTGTATCATTGCACTAACAATAAAAGATGGCCACAGTAAAGGCCAGAAATGCTCCTAAAGTATGCGCACATTAGACAACATAACCTTGGCTCAATTTATATCAACAGCACTAGTAAAATGACATAAAAAAGAATGCTAAAGAAAAGCAAAATAAGAAGCGTTTTAAATTGCTTACATAAGATAGGTCAAGCACGAATGAGCACCAAGCCCAAAGACTTGGTCTCGTGTTTCAAGCTTAAACTATGACAAGGTCAAAGCAAAAGATATTTCTAGTCTTTGGAATATGAATAACAAATATTACAGCTATTATTTTGGGCATCCAAAACAGACTGTCACAGATGCATTTACCTCCCAAGACCACCATAAGATTCATGCACTTTGTGCTGCTCCAGTAATGTGTTCAAGTACCTGGTAGAAACAAATCATGTGGTATCTGTGTTAGTCAATGCAAGTGTATAGAACTACTAAAGTAATTCTAATAGTGCTAGGTTTCAAAGCAACTCATGCAATTTAGGTCCACCATCGAAAACACATGCTGATACTCTGACATAGAAATTGTGTTTAATGATGCACTCCGCTTAGCACTTGAAGCTACAAATTGAGGTAATGGTGCATCTCTAGAACTGGATCAGAAGTATACATTATCTTATAGAATTTCAAGTGGATTTCAGTGATTCTAGCCCTAGTACATTGCACTAAACTTATACCAGGCGAATGAATAGAAGGAGAAAGCTATTTAGAGAAAAAGTGCTCATGAAAAGCTGCTGATTTCAGTCAGCAGTCCGCAAATGATAGGGAAACATGTGGACAGGACGCTCAGTAGATGATGATGTTCCTGGATTAAATGGAAGTCCGTTAGAGTCTTCTTGTTTATGTTTTTCGCAAAACAATGAGTTTCTACCTATTTAAAAACAAAAGAACAAAAGAGAGACTTCTTCACGCCCTCAAATTTTAATTTAGGTCTCCTCATTTTTTCCTAATCCAGTTTTACTCAAACTGTGGTTTCTAAGTTCTGTTTTTCCCTCTTCAAATTGCTATTTTCTAACAATATTATGAAGTCTCATGACTTTCTATGCTCTTTGTTTTTCGCTTTTCATTGAAGTATTGTTAGTATGTCTTGTATATACTCGCTATATGTGCATGCCTCCAGTTCCAAGTTGAGAGGTGTTAGGGACATCCCTAGGATCCGTATAATAAATTCAAGAAGAGAACTAGGATGCTGACTTAAATATGTTTTATCTTTTGGCTGACCTTACAATCTAAGTTGCTCTGACACTTCAGCTTAGGTGCCGCACTCGTGTCGACACGACACTAGTATGGGTGTGGGTATGGGATCCGTACCGGATATGGTCAAACACTTTTGGGTACTTTGACCACAACGGACGAAAAAATTCGATACAAGATACAATTTGATTCCCGAAATCAGAACCAAAACTAGGATAAAATTTGAAGAAAATAACATATCTTATCTACGATATCAATCCATTAATTATTTACAACTTGAGAATAAAAAAGAAATACACACTTTACAAGCTATGCTAAGTATTCCACTAAATTTCTTACAAATTTAGAGATATTTTTATATTTTTATTTTTTTGAATTAATTTTAACCGGATCCCCGCACCCGTATCCACACTAGGATCTGTATCCCCGAATCTTAGAATTTACATCTCGAAGGATCCGACTTTTAGATCCGCACCCGTGTCGGACACCCGCACCCATGTCCGAGCAACTTAGCTTACAATCCCTCTTGAGCCCAAATAAGATAATTCCACAAGATGGGATTAGGTTCGTCAACAAAGCTGTAGTTAGGAGTGAGACGCTATTTTCTGTCTGTTGTACATAGGTGCCGCCTGTTGTATATAGGTGGCTTGGTAGCAATAAGATATCTTGAATCTACAAATCTTACTATCTGGTGTTTCGTAGCTCAACTAGGTCTTAGTTAGAGATTATTAGTAAAATACAATGGTGTCGACCATCTACTTCTTTCAAATTACCAGTCTCTAATGCGAACCAACTCACAACTTACCAACCCACACCTGCGCAATGGACACCCCCCACCTAAATGTTTAGTTACACTTTTATTAGCTTAACATATGGTTGACTTTACTTGCTTGTCTTTAACAAATAAATGGCTACACATTACACCAGATTTAGTCGTATCGTAATCGCCGTGCATATAGTTGCATTCCAATCTTCCTAATGCGACCATAGTTGAATCTTAAATCTGATTGAATTCGAATCAGATGAACCCTAGTTTGGGCACTAATGGAATTTTCAAATATAGGAAATCTAATGCATGATAAAGATCATCTTCCGACTTGTCTAGCTACAACAGAATTAGTCACCCCCGGTGGTGACTTTTTGTCCCCGCCCAACCTAGCTAGGTGTTATTTTAAATCTTAATGCCCTTTGCACTACCTCCTTGATGCCTTCCTGATTGTTTATGTCATTTGACTACCAAAGATATTACCAGTTAGGTTAACTGTTGATAACTCCATTATTTTATGTTACTAGTCCATGGAAAACAATTGAACTGCGGTCCTCCATAACTTATAGGTGACCTCTTGAACTACACTATACACAGCGGTCCTCCATGGAAAACAATTGAACTGCGGTCCTCCATAACTTATAGGTGACCTCTTGAACTACACTATACACTTCGATTGAACTACTTATGGATTGTACTCTTAATAAATGAATCTGTCTCGAAATATTAGGCAATTTCCGTTACCTTTATACTACAAAATGAGTAGGAATATATCGGAATAACTACTTAAAAATTTACAAAGGTGTAGAAGTACTAGAAAAGAGCAGAAAAACAAAACCGCCTAGAACCTACTAGTTCCTTAAACACCAATGATCATACAGATTAAATTTACAGTGCAGAAAAAAGGTATGATAAGGTTTAGCATAAGAAAGAAGAGTAACAACTCAAAGAAAACTGCAAACCATAGACATATGTGAATAGCTCCCATAGTGAAAGTAACTTGTCATCATATAAGGCCACTCAAATTCTGAAGATCCATCATCTCTCCGACTAAATGCAATATTTTTGCATCAACAATGCTGAATTGCTAACTTAACATACTATTATATTATCAATCAAACCATAAAAAAAGAAGCTGGAATATAAGAAACCTACAATGCTGCAAAATGCCCCGTTGGAGGTTTGGAAGCGCTGCTGACATCACCCATCTTTTCCATTCCTCCCTATAAATCCCCAATTCCTTCTTATCAACCAATTATCAACAGACAAAACAAATATTTAACTAGAACACCCCTCAATTCACCAATCAAAAAGGCAAGCAACATTCTAGTTATGCATATAAACATGTGAGAGATTCTAAAACTGCTTTCCAAACATAATCATTCTATTTCTTCTATCCTAAAAAACGGAAACAAGACTCACAAAGAGTTACTACTAGCGATCCTGACAAGAACGTTGGAAGGTACCATGATACAGCTCGCAGCAAGCCCGCACGTTGACTGTCAAGTGAGATGTCAATCGAGTTCCTGCCACCAGCGGCAAAAGTGACTGTGTACACCCCAATGCTCCAAATGTCCTAATCAGATATAAAAAATCAGACATTAAACTACTTGTCATAAAACAATTTTCCTTTATTTTTCATTTTCTTATGATAAGGGTGATGAAACAAATATAAAATACAATATTGGAGCTACTTTAACAACAAAACAATATGAATCTTCTATATTCATTCTGCTCTATTTGAACCTGTATAATTCTAGTTTTATTTTCTCACTCAGTAAAATACTTACTATGCCTCAATCCCAAATAAACTAGTTGGTATTAATTAACTATATAAATTCCCTATAATTTGTTTCTCATTTGCTTATTCTCTTATTCAAGCCCAACAATTACTGTTCCTCAATCCAAACTAGCTGGTAACAGATATGTAAATTCTCTATATCTATTTATATCCATTTCTTTGCAATACTCAATAATTCAAAAAAAAAAGATGATGGAGGAGGACCTGGGAGTGGCGAATGAGAAGCGGCGCGTGTTGGAACGAGGGGCGGAGATCGGCGGAGTACGGACGCGGTTAAGGGCGGGAGATGAACGGGAGGTGGAAACCCTAGCGAGTGATCTTGTAATGGAACCACGCCAAGCCATAACTGCTCAGATTTTCTGTTTGAATCTCGAAACACAGCAAAATGGTCTTTGAGGGTTTAGATTAGGGTTTAGGGTTATACTATGCTGCTGCTTATGCCCAGGAAAATGGACTGCAGTTGCTGAAATTTTCATTTGCAAATAATAGTCCCAAATAAACCTAGTATGATTATTTGCTAATCAGTCCCCTTGTTTTTATATTTGGTGTACATTTTGTCCCAAAAACTCAGTTCTTATGGGATATCGAACATGAAATTCCATCCAAGAGTAACCATGTAATCCTTAGCATTGATATAGCTACGCATATTGACGTGTACTCTTATTTGGTCGATAAATCCTCAATCTTAATAAAAATTTAATCACAATACAATTATTATTTACGGATATGAGCATGTCAAATTAAATTTTTGAACCTACGTGATAAACAAATATCTCCTAATAAATGGTCACTAGCCTCAAATATTATTTTGCTTTTGTGTACTGTTTCACATTTCAATTTTAAGGATCACCATTTGGCTGGTTCCAGTCCTCATAGAGTATTCATGGAAAAGGATAAGAGGATAAAAGTCTTGAACTAACTTTAATGGCGGACGAAGAAAGAAAAGAGAAGTAGCTCTCTCCACAGAAATTCACTTGATCTTGAATTTGGTCCTTTAACAATTGCTGCCAGAACAAGTGGAGTCCTCACACATTTTAACCCCTGTTGAAGGTAGAAACTCTTAGAATTCAATGTACATAAATGACTCTGAACTAGAATCCATTTGGATTGTGATGACAAACATGGGATAACACGCCACCACTAAAAATAAATTCAGAATATAAATTAATCGATTCAAAATATAAATTTAACTGGTTTAACTTTTAAGCTTTTCCTATCAAATTCGTTACACTTCTAAAATTTTGGATAGGGCAGGCGTTACCAGCATTGACCTAAGTTTGCCCTAACTTATCATCATCAACCAAGTGTCATGTACTTAATTTGGTTCCTTTCCATTCACATACAGATGAAAGGGCCGACCCAGTTCAATACCCACTTCGTGGGTGTCTTGGGAAAGGAATACTCTAGTGATTCGAACCCCCGACCTGACATACCACGGCAAGCAAGCGTTACGGCTGAGCCAAGCCGGCCCTTCCATTCACATACAGATGAGTAATACTTAATAGTAGCAGGAAGAAAAGGCAACATCACCTCCAAATTAAAAGTGAAAGCAGTTATTAAAAGTGAGAATGTTGCCATTAATGCGGATCATAAAACGCTAGTAATAATCAAAAACCTTGGTGCTACGCCTTATCCCGATAAAACATTTCTGAACATGTACTGAGTTCAAATTCATCATGTGAAAGAGGAAAGAGACTTATTTTGGTTGACAATCAAGGCTAACTTGGAACCACTAGAAGAGAGCGTATGTCTTCACACAATTTAACTGCTTGTTGAAGGTGTAAACCTTGCCGGTCACTATCTTTGTTGCGACAGTACGCCCTCTATAATGCAGCCTTTTGGTAGTAGTCTGTCCATTTGACCATAGGCCAAATTCATGAAGATCTCCTTCATTCCAGCAGATGCTGACCGTCACACCTCCACGTGCTTTCAAGCCTTTAACACAACCGTTTGGCCATTTATCTCGTGGAAGGGCAGGGAGCAAGTACAAATCTCTCATGGTGCTCTGCACAAGCATTTCTGCTACTGCTGCAGAAAAACTAACAGCAGATTTGCAAATTAGCACCTTCCCTTGTGTCAAGTTAAAATAGTCAAATGTCATGAGTTATGTTGTTTCATACAGAAATCTCGACATGTCGTTAGTTTCAGTTAACAACAGTTTCAAAAAAATTAGATGAGCACGCCATGGACTGTAAGGATTACAACCCCAGCTTGGATTGAGGCGTCGTTGTTGTAACAACAATGTCAAAAGTGAACTTTCTAAAGACAATTACAGGGAACCTCATAACAAGGACTTACCCAAAGTTGGCATCAATCTGGAAAGGAGGGTGTGCTGTGAACAGGTTAGAGTAGAGACCTCCTTCAAAGTTGGCCTCATGATCAGGATCTACCAAATCAAACAGATGCTTGACCATGCGGTATGCATGCTCGCTGTCATGAAGACGCGCCCATAGTGCGGCTTTCCATGTTGTTGACCAACCTGGACCCTCCTGCCCTGCTCAAAAAATAAGAGAGTTGATTCTTCGAACAATTGTATGACCGATGTCTACAGATGGCATCTCAATGACATAATTTGAACTTACGAAGAAATGAGAGGAACAAGAAGAAAGTGACGTGAAGCAAGTCAAACGCTTTTGAAATATATGGCCTTATTTTTTGTATAACAGGAACTCCTTTCTCTGGTTCATACATAGTTGCAATAGTTACTAGCATTTTTACTTTGCAATACCTCTGAGTTCCCAGTAATGCACGGTTATATTGCTATAAAAATGTTTGGAAGTTTTTTAAGGTTGGACAATAAGGAGAACACCTTTGTGGAAGTAGGACTTATACAATCACAAGCAACAAAAAGTTAATCTAGAGCCAATTTCAGGAGTCAACTAGAAGAGTCGAAATGATCTCCTATTCATATCCCAAAACAAACCTCTTTTATATAGGGTATAATCTGCTGCTTTACAGAGGGCAGGAGTTCCCCGTATACTGATTGTGTGCCCTGGGAAGAGGCCAAAAAGGTGTGAGACATGACGATGATGAATCTCTGGATCCTCAAAATCTTGTGCCTGCCATTACACCCATAGTATGAATTATTAACGATAACGTTATCTCAAATTAAATTGTGTTAAAACTTGTTACTCATAAGCAGCTCAATACTACCAAGACCATTCTACCACCAAGAAGTAAGGAATCTGGACTTCATGTGTAGATATCACATACCCATTCCATGATAGAACCATCCCTTGCAATTCTGGTTGGACAAAGATGAGGTTGAGCTTTAAGAACTCTTTTAATTAGATCATCATCACTTTTTCCAAGTACCTGCAAACAAGCACTGGAACTAATTGTATATTGCATAAATATTTTATTTTCATTTTTCAAGAAGGTATATGTGGCATCATATTTGTTAGTATATATGATGACATACATAATAAGGTGCCGAAAAGAGAAACAAAAAGCTAAAATGTCACTAAATCAAGAAGAAAATCAACCTCAGCAGCAGAGACAATGTCACCGAAAACTTCTTTAATGATTGACATGTCCATGGTTGATGAGTAGCTCACACTAGCAGCCTTACCATCCGGTGCAATAAAGGCATGCTCAGGAGAGGTTGATGGATTGGTTTCCAAATAACTTCCGCGGCCTTCAATTAACCAATCCAACAGAAATGAAGTACAACCTTCCAGCAAGGGATAAGTCTTATTTGCCAAAAAAACCTAAATATTTGCAGAAGATGCACACTGTCAAACAACGGTTGCAGTATAATTTTCACGTTCAGGAAATAGAGTGCTTGTCCTAAAATGATGCAAGCATGATATTTTTGTGCTTCCGACGGATCAGAAAATGGTTGCTTTACAATGTTAACAAAATAAACCAATCTAGTGCATGGAGCAAGTTGCGGCAGGGTTTTTTTGGGAAGGATTTGTAACATAAAGAACGTGTCTAGCCAAGATTATGACAATGTTTACTGTGTACTTCGGTCCTTTCTAAAAGCTTAAGTTATGCGATCATGCAGAGGATGACATTGTAAGAGGCAAACTCAAGAGAAGATTCATCCGGAGGATTTTAGCAAGACTTACACGCAAAAATTGTGGTATCAAAAATTATACAAACTTCCTGTAGTACCATTGATTGCTGACATTGATCAGAAGAGCCTTTGATGAGCTCAAAACATTCAAACAAGGGAGGTTTACATAATTTTGGGGACCACAAAAGGCGGTTGATAATTATAAAACACCCTGTCCGAAATAGGTGAAATCATCTCAAAACTCTATTTATTTTGAATATCTTCAACATAAATCCTCACAACACCTAGATTTTAGGTAGAGGCTAGCTAGTGGCATACACAATCAATAACCTTGAAGGATACATGACTCACTGGTTACATTTTGCTAATAATTTTCAACATAACAGCTTCATTGCGATCATTGTGAATCAAGAACTTGAGGATACAAAATTCTTTTCTCATAGTTCTTCTCCTTTTAAGATCAAGGTATTAGCAGTAGCATGTGCAGCCTTCACAATGCTTCAGTTTCTTTTATTACTATATTTAAAGTGCCAGTAAAGAAACCAATGAGTCATGTATGGCATTCTTATTTTGTTTTATATGCATACATTAAACACAAACACAAACAGCAAGTTGACTACTTGGCAGCTAGATTTAGACAATTTTCCCCAATCGAATGCATCAAAATCTCCAGAAGCAGTCAAATAAACACAATAATGAAAATGGAAATTTCAAGTAAGAGATTTATTTTTTAGAAGAATAGAAAGAGCACCCTTGCAGATAATTTTGCACAAACTTAGATTACTAAAGGAGTTCTGCAGAGATCATACAGTAGTTTGTGTTTTTCATATTCAAAATTTCAGTTAGCTCATATCTCCAATAAAATCGGTGCATCTGACAATGGCAATAACTTGCATACTCCGAGAAGTATTGAATCATATTAGTCACTTCCGTCTAGCATAATTAAAAAGTTTTGGGACTTTATTGTATGATTCTAGCAGTTCCCAGCTATTCACTAATTCAAATATGCAAGTATTTAGTTGACATAGAGGCATCAAAAAGCAAATACTAACACAAGTATTTCATATTGCTGGTTTTCATTATAGAAATGAACCAATCACCTGGGCCTATTACTTAAAAGGATAAGTAAGAAACGCTTACGCACCTATTCCTTAAAACCACAAGATACTCGTTACTCACTGTTAAAGTTACTTCCTCTGCTACAATTTTATATATTAACAACACACAACCAAAGTATATTTGGATGTCACTGCTCGAATTTCTTATTCCTTGATTGACCAGGAATTTGTTTAAGTCAAGCATTTGGCTTTCTATTTCAATAGGTGGTCAAAACAAAGGTTAAGCGTTAAAACTGCACCGCAAAGTAATTAAAGCCCTATAGCACATAAAACAATATGTTGGCAGAAGAGATAGAAATTGCATTAAGAGACTATTACTTTATCCAATGTGTAATTATAATGCTCCCATAAATGGGTACAAATCCACGCTCCGCCCATTTGCCACAGAGCCCAAACAGCCTGACCTCGATCTGGGGATGTTTTTGCCCATATATCAGACACTTGATGAGCAACCCAGCCTGATGCTCCGTAGTTTACCTGTAATATTCTGTAACTAAATACATGAGGGCTGCACACATAATATGACAATAAATGTCAAGGACCTTAACCGTCACAAGATACTAGCAACAAACTCATATACTCATGATTACTGGAGTATAGTACAATATAAGGGTTCCAAAATATTTTAGCATACATCATATTACCAGTACTCAGAAGAAAATTTCACAGCTGATCATGGGTTATCATTTTGGTGGGGTGGGATAGAATAGCAGAAGGATAGAAAGGATTGAAATCTTTCCACATTGCAAAGCATGTTTTGATATGCACAGAATTGACAATTACAAAGAGTTGAGCATGCAGGATGAGAAGAAAGCTCTTACTTTTGCAGTTTTGCATCCACTGAGGGACAGAGATGTTGTGTAGTCGAAAAGAGGTTCTTGACACTCCTTAAGATTGCATGAGAGTGCAGGCCAATAGTTCATTTGAAGATTGATATTCAAATGCGGGGCACAACTGAAAAGGAGAAAGCAAAATTCATAACAATCTTGATTTTTACAATATGAAGAGAGACTGTAAAGTAAATCTATAAGGAGAGGGTCCAGACTAAAAGAGTTTATGAAGGACATACTCCCACGGTGGCTCTAACATGCAGTTCCATATGCCCTGCAGGTTCGCTGGCTGGGTACCAGGACGTGAACAAGCAATAAGCAGGTATCGACCATACTGGAATAGAAGCTCAACTAGATATGGATCTTCATCAGTTTTAAAGGATTTCACCCTATCTGCAGTCGAAACAGTACCACTTTCTTTTGCTATGCTGTCTGAGCTTTTTGACAGCTGCAGTGAAACTCGATGAAACAGATTCTGGTAGTCATCCAAGTGCCGTGCATACAATTCAGAATATGAAAACTTCTTTATTGAATTCAACATGCTTAAACACTCTGACTTGGAATCCCTTTTTGAATCCGCAGGCTTGGTGAAAGGTCCATCAAATGATGAAGAGGCCACTAGAAGGATAATAGCCCAATCACAATGCTTGACACGGAACCTCCTATTGTCCAAAACTTGTAGATTACCAGAGCCTCCACTGATCTGTAAGTCAAGAATTGCTGTAAATTGAATTCCCTTGGGATTGTCATTTGCATCCACCTTGGGGGGCTTTCTTTTGCCTGGGCAACTTCCTTCCATAATAATTTGATTATTTCCACTGACATAAGTATGATGATGCATTTTGCTATCCATAGATAGAGTAAAAGTCAAACACCCCGGCTTATTTGCGGAAACCTTTGCTGCAATCACTTGATCTGGATTTGATGCAAAGTATTCCCTTGCAAATTCTACGTCACCCACAGAATAGTTTACTTTCACTGTTGCTGTGTCCAAATCTAACACCCTCTCGTACTTTTCTTCTTGAAATGTCCCACGAGAATCATCAAACTCAAGCTTAATATCTCCAAGGAGCTGGTAAACCTTCATCATTGTCCATTGACATTGCCCCCCAGCCAAAAAAAAAAAAACAGTTACTAGGAAATCCAGTTAAAGATTGCATTCTTCTTCACCTTCTCAGGATTTAAGAAGGAAACCTCATTTACTTCCTACAAAGTTGGTCCATTTGTCTGTACCAAAGCATCAGAGCCAGCCCCTAGGTGTCAGGCGACATGGCTTAAGCAAGTCAAGGTGTAAATAGGACTTCAAGTATCAGCAGAGGGTTAATCACTACAACGGCTAATAACCACGTTACATTAATTCCTCAATACCTTCATAAGGCTACTAACAATAGCAAGATCAGACTGTTCCATTAATATCCGCATACTTTTTTCAAGGCATAACGTAACAGGTGTCGAATCAATACAAGTTAGTAGCCTTATTAATGTCGGAATCTGTGTAAGTATTGGTACACCTTAGTGGCTTTATGAAGGTCTACATGGTATAATGTAATACAGTTGTGGGGACTTAGCCACTTCAGGGATTAAACCTCAGCAGGTGCTTGACAGGAACTACTCAAACTACTCCATATTCTTTTGTTTTTTCGGAAACAAGAGCAAACTACCATCCACACGCCATTCGCTTTGTTTTAAATAACTTCAGGGTGTGGCTGGGTGGTTTCGAAGGATTTTAATATAGACTAGAACATACAGATGCAAAATTAAAATTCATATATAGAGCATAAAACTCTTAATATGATCACAACATGCAACTTGGTAAAGTTCCTGCCGTATTCCATTATTTGTACCTCCTTGGTAACATTGTCATTTAAGTGAAACATAGAATTAAATGAAGAGTGAGATGGAAAATCAAATTTCAACATCGATGAACTATTTTCTTCATAGTGGTTATCTCTTCATTAGTTCACTTCATTTTAACTTTGCTATATAGAGTATTTATGTCTTTAACAATGAGGCTTTGTTTTTTTTTTTTAAATTATTGTTTTAAACCAAAGATCAAAACCAAACCACTAAAATTGAATGATGCAAACAAAGGACGAACACGTGATGGGAAATAAAAACCAAGCTAATCAAGAAACGCACATCAGGGGAATTATCTGTCAATTGTACAGCTGCTTCAGTAGCCTCAGCATATTGGCCATTATCAACAAGTTTTCTGACCTCAGCCAATGACTTTGGAGCTTCAGGATTAGTATAATCCCCAGGAGTTCCAGTCCAGAGTGTGTCCTCTAAACAAACCACAAAAGAAACTTCAGTTTGTAATGCTATCTGCCTAAAACCAAAATACTCTAAGGCCTCATTTGTTTTTTTAAGATTAAGACGTCTGAATCTGAATACACATATGAATATATTAAGATGTGTATAAAGATCTGAATACTAAATAATTAACATTGTTTGATTTTTAACATCTGAATATATAAAATTTATCTCAATTTGGAAATTAATAAACATAAAATTCAAATGAAATACTAACTAATCTAATATTTTATCAATAAAATTTATAGTTTTTAAAAATATGATAGTTGTTGGTGGTGATGGTTAACGGGTGAATACCGATTAGCAACGGTGGATGGTGGCAGTATTCGTTGATGATGGTGGTTCATGCTAGTAACTAGTAGCTATTGGTAGTGGTGGCGATTATATTTCGGGATGGTGATGGTGGTGGTGGTGGTGGCTGATAATAGTTAATAATGGCGGGTGGTGGTAGTAGTTGTGACTGAGGAAGATGGTGGGTGGGTGGTGGTAGGTTATAATGATCGACAGTGTCGGCCATGGTTGTTGGTGGTGATGGGGTGGTCAATTGTGTTAGTTGAGGTGGATGAGTGTTGATTGTGGGTGATGGTGGTCAAAGTGGTGGGGATAGACGGCGGTGATGGTTAATAATGGTGGCGGCTATGATTGAGGATGATGGTGGCGTGGTGGTGGTGAGGTTGGTTGAGTATGATGGTGGTGGTGGCACGGTGGTAGTTGATAATGGTAGGCGGTGACGACAGTTAATAATAAATATATCATAGCATCTTAATGAAATTAAGTCTCTGTTATAGATCTGAATCATACAGATCTATTCAGACTTATTAAGTGGTTGTGGAGTAATAAAAACAAACACACTTAATGATTAAGATCTGAATAATTAAGATTCAGATTTTAAAAATAAACGCATTTAGTGTCTGATATCTGAATGATTAAGATTCAGACATCCATTAAGTGCAAACAAATGAGGCCTAAGATAGCTCTTTAAATTCAAAGGTTAAATAAAACATGTTTAAACGGGTTGAAAAATATTAATTTCCATAATGGTAACACAAAAACGTGGTGCAGTGGATGAGACTCCTCTTCCGGTAACCAGAGGTCTCGGGTTCAAGCCTGGGTATAGAAATTTTTTTAGTAGGGAGCCCTTCACCCGAAAGAGGCCTGCGAATCCGAATATAGTCGGGCTCCAATGCTAGTACCCCACACCCGGGGAAACCAAAATAAAAAAAACACAAAAGCAAGTACAAGCTAATATCAGTTATTTTTTAATAGGAATTTCTCAAAGAAAATCTTTATCACAGTTGTGCCTACCCAGTTCTTGAAAATCTCTAGAGCCAATTATCACTTTTAGCCGCGCCAGAAACTATTTATATTTGTCACGAAAAAGCATATAAAATACAAAATATATTGATAAAAAAAAATATATTTTTTGGCTATTATTTTGAGAGCTGCTGTATATTGTAATTTTCCTAAAGGTTTTACTTGGGTAAATATATTTATGTCTTAAAACTCAAGTAACCATATTTAACAGATGAAAGACACATGCATTACCGAAGAAGCTCACCATTAAGATTGAGAATTTCAGATGAAACACCACCCCAAACCATAGCACCAAGCCGGCCATTACCAATGGGAAGAGCATCAGTCCAATGCTTAGCTGCCTCATTAAATCTTATCTCAAGAGGCCTCGAAGAAGAACTAACTTCTTCACCATTTTCCAAACTTGGGCTCCATATATCTCTGTCTGTTGGTTCCTTTACAAGAATCCATTCATAATCTTCCATTGAAGCCCCAAGAAAAGTTAATTCGCTTTTTTTCTTTCAGCACAGTGAGTGATGATTAAAGTAGTGTTTTGAAACTTGAGAATGCAGTAAATTCCAAGCACTTCCGACTTTAATTCAACCCGTGAAGTGAGCAAAGGATACATTGAAGTGTGGTAAATGTGACATAGGGACAGAATACTGAGGGCGGTTGGTACTGGTGTGTAACGAAGAGATGGTGACAGCAAAAGAATGTGACGCACAGTTTTCTCCTCTTTCACTGCACATGACATGTATGTCCAAGAATTTATGGTCCCACGTTTTCATGGCTTTAATTTGCAAAATAACTCCATTTGCCACATTTTTCCAAAAGCTACAAACCAGACTGCTAGTGCCAGCTCCCAACAGTTCACTCTCGCATTCAGAGGCGGATCCAGGAATTAGAGGTTGCGGGTGTCACTACTTTATACATATAGTATATGCAGAGAGGCGGATATAGATGACACCAAGCAGTGTCACACGACATCACTTCCCTAAAATCTTTTACTAATTATATGATATATAAATAACAAATAAAATAAAAATATTGGATATAAATACAAAAATTGACTTTATCATTATATAGGTATTTGTTTGACTCAAAAGTTATTGATCACTTTATGAATACAAAATAATATATGTAGGTTGAAGGCCAATCATAGCAAGTTGTAAATAATCAAGAATCTAACAAGGAAAAAGATAATAAAAGATGATTCTTCTAATGACAGAAAATATGGATGATCTTTATTGATGACAATAGGGTGGTCTGCCTCCTTATAGGGAGATTCAGAGCCTTACAATTATGTTTCTTTTGATCTATCGTCTTTCTGTCTTTCTATCTTTCTTTTGTGGATTCTCACTCCTTGTCTTGCTCTACATATTTTAGAGCCCCCAAAGGGGAAGGAGCGGAATCTCCTTATTTGGCTTCCTTTCTTGGTATTTATAGAAGTAAATGGACTGAGATGGCCTTTTGTGGCCGGGTCCATGTTAGGAGGTCATTCTAGATATAACGGAGAGGTTGATACCTTAATGATCATATGGAACCTCCTTAATTAAGAGTGATCGTGACACTCATTAATCTTGCATTAGTCGGGAGAAACGATTAACCTCGTTGATTGTTATAGGGTCGGGTTCCGACCCATACAGTTAGTCCATCCACTTATCAGGGTCGCTTCGAAGTCGAGATTGATGAGCGGACTTTAGCGATCGTGAAGTGGATGATTTTTGGGTGAGGAGTGGGTGGCGACTGCTCGTGTCGAGGCCATGACACCCCCTCCTTTTTGTATGGCGATAGTCTGATTCCCTTATTATGTATACGAGCGTCGTCGGCGAAGGGAAATAATCTGTATACAGTAGTGCGAGTACACATAGTGTACTCGAAATTTCAATGGCGTAGAGCTCACTCCGCCCTTATCGATAGGGCCCTTCGTTTTTCTTTGGTTGGCGAGATGGCGATTGTGCTCGGGCGGACACTTTATGATGCTAATCATGGCGGAGCCCGTTTCGGTAGAATCGAACCGTT
>JASVEL010014084.1:0-175535 GCA_032618575.1 Nicotiana noctiflora
GCAATGATATTAAAACAGTAACTACCAAAAATGACTACCACAAGAGAACACAAACTAATCATCTATGGGCGGCCCTACCACGCCTCACCCACTCCGGGAAAGGAGTACAAAAAAATCTAGAAGTTCCTATCCTACAACATTGATACTAGACCTCCAGACTTTCCTATCAAGGGTCATGTCCTCGAAAATCCGCATCTTGGCCATGTCCTGTCTAATTACCTCTCCCCGGTATCTCTTAGGCCTTCCTCTGCCTCGCCTCACACCAACCACCGCTAGCCGCTCACAACTCCTCACCGGGGCATCGGGGCTTCTCCTCCGCACATGCCCGAACCACCGAAGACCCGCCTCTCGCTTCTTCTCATCCACTGGGGCCACCCCCACCTTCTCCTGAATAACTTCGTTCCTAATCTTATCTTACTTGGTGAGCCCGCACATCCACCTAAGCATCCTCATCTCCGCAACCATCATCCTCTGAACATGAGATTTCTTCACCGGCCAACACTCCGTCCCATACAGCATGGCAGGTCTAACCACAACTCTATAAAACTTCCCCTTGAGTTTCTGTGGCACTTTCTTATCACACAAGACTCCTGATGCAAGCCTCCACTTCGACCATCCCGCCGCTATACGGTGAGTGACATCCCCGTCTATCTCCCCGTCCCCCTGGATCACCGATCCAAGGTATCTGAAACTATCCTTCTTGGCTATGGCCTGAGATCCAATCATCATGATGCAAGCCTCCACTTCGTCCACTCCGCCGCTATACGGTGAGTGATCTCCTCGTCCCCCTGGATCACCGATCCAAGGTATCTGAAACTATCCTTCTTGGCTATGGCCCGAGATCCAATCATCACGCTCCCTCCCACTTCGCTCGGCTCAGCGCTAAACTTGCACTCCAGATATTCTGTCTTAGACCTGCTTAGTTTGAACCCCTTAGACTCGAGAGTCCGTCTCCATACCTCTAGCCTTTCGTTAACACCGGCCCCCGTCTCGTCTACCAGGACTACGTCATCAGCAAATAACATACACCAAGGTACATCCCCTTGAATATGCCGCGTCAAAGCATCCATTACCAAGGCAAACAAGAGGGGGCTAAGCGCGGATCCTTGATGGAGCCCCATAATCACCGGGAAATGGTCTGAGTCGCCACCCACTGTCCTGACCCTGGACTTAGCTCCATCGTACATGTCTTTGATTGCTCTGATGTAGGCTTCTGGCACGCTCTTAGCCTCCAGGCACCTCCATAGTACCTCCCTAGGGACCTTGTCATATGCCTTCTCCAAGTCGATAAACACCATGGCAGGTCATTCTTCATATCTCTGAACTGTTCTACCAATCTCCTGACAAGGTGGATAGCTTCTGTAGTAGACCGACCCCGGCATGAAACCGAACTGGTTCTCGGAAATAGATGTCGACTCCCTCACCCTGGCCTCGATCACCCGCTCCCAGACCTTCGTGGTGTGGCTTATTAATTTGATGCCCCTATAGTTGTTGCAACACTGGATATCCCCTTTTTATACAAGAGTACCACTGTACTCCACCTCCACTCCTCCGGCATCCTTTTAGACCTGAAGATCGCATTGAACAACCTGGTGAGCCACTCTACTCCTGGCTTTCCCATGCATTTCCAGAACTCCACCGGGATTTCGTCTGGCCCGGTCACTCGACCTCTACTCATCCTACGCAAAGCCCCCACGACCTCTTCCATCCTAATTCGCCCGCGGTACCCTAAGTCTCTATGACGCTCTGAACACCCCATCTAACCTAGTTCTATGTTTTGATCCCCCTCCTTGTTTAGAAGGTCTCGGAAATACGTCTGCCATCTCTGTTTGACTTGAGACTCCCCCATCAGGACTCTACCATCCTCATCCTTGATGCACCTAACCTGGTCCGGGTCCCGCGCCTTCCTTTCCCTTACTTTGGCTAACCGGAATAACTTATTGTCCCCGCTTTTCTCCCCCAATTACTCGTACATGCGGCCAAAAGCCGCATTTTTAGCCTCCGTGACCGCCAATTTCGCTTCCTTCCTTTCCACCGTATAGCTCTCTCTGTTCACCCGCCTTTCCTCCTCGCTTGTGCTCCCTGCCAACTTCGCAAAAGCAACTTTCTTCACCTCTACTTTTCCTCGCACTACATCGTTCCACCCCCAGTCGCCCTGGTGTCTGCCTAGACAACCTTTGGTTACCCCAAGCACATCCCGCACTGCCTCCCTAACCAGATTCGCCATCTCTGACCACATTACGTCTGCTACCCCAGAACTACTCCAACCTCCACCATTAACTAGCCTCCTCTCCAGCTCCTGGGCTTTCTCTTTAGTCAGAGCACCCCATCTAATTCGCGGTTGGCCCCGAGCACCCCTCCGCTTCTTCTTCACCCAGATTCCGACATCCATCACTAGAAGTCTATGAAGGGTTGAAAGGGATTCTCCCGGAATAACCTTGCAGTCCCTGCACAACCTCTATCGCTCCTTCTGAGAAGGAGGTAATCGATCTGAGTCCTCGCCGTCGAACGTTTGAAGGTAACCAAATGCTCCTCCCTCTTCTGAAATATCGAGTTAGCAATCAGAAGCTCGGAAGCCCTAGCGAACTCCAACAGCGCAGAGCCTCCTCCATTCCTAACCCCAAGGCCAAAGCCACCGTGCACCTCACCATAACCGCTAGCATCTGCTCCAATATGACCATTAAAGTCCCCTCCAATGACCAACTTCTCAGACTGGGAAATACTATGCACCAACTCATCCAAGTCATCCCAAAAACGCCTCTTGACCTCCTCATCTAAGCCCGCATGCGGTGCGTAGGCGCTGATGACATTGAGGACGCATCCTCCGATAACCAACTTGATAGACATCAACCTATCATTTTACATAATTGATTCAATATGCCCTTCCTTCGTTAAGCTTGTCCAAAATGGAACCCGAATCCTACATGATACTGGCATTATGGTGAGCTGGACATCACATGACATGCCACCTCACTTTCCCTAACTTATTTTACCACTTCCCCATATCTTCTTCCATTGAAAAAATAAAGTTGATTTTTGGAAGAGTAAAATTATAATTAGAACAAGTTTTTAGAAAGTTATGGAGTAATATCTTGGATATTTGTTGTACTTAAGAAATATTTTGATATTCTAGAGTCTTAGATATTTAAGAAACTAGTTTTAGAGTACGCGCTTTGCGCGTGTGCCCATATCAAGAAGTACTAACTTTATTAAAAGATACCTAAATATAATTAGGCAATAAAAATAATAAATATTAGTATGTGCTTCTAGTTAGCCAACTCAAAAATAAAGAAATCACATGCAAAAGTTTTCATATGTTTGATTTTTACTTTGAGAACTTATGTGGAAATATCTTATGAAAACTTTTGTTATTTTTGTGACCTAACACGTGAAAAAATAAATATATAATTATTTTTATCGCTACTGTTCAAAGACTTGTCACATAAAATAAATAATAAATTGATTTTTTTTTGTCTTTTAGAGATTTGCGAATGAACAAATTGGTCATATACCTCAAAAAAAATTAAAGTGACATTATAAAGTACAAAAATAACTAATATTGAGTTAATATTTATAATAAATATGTTAATATTAAAAAATAGTGATACATTGTCATCTATAGAACTTAATGCGAAAAAAGAAAAAAAGATGATAACTCATTTACATTTTGTCTTCCTATTTTATATTTGATATTATAAATTTATATTTTTATCAAATAAGACTCTTGATACTATAGTATAGCCAATTTACTCTATTTTCTGATTCTTTTACTATCAATGCTTTACTTACAAAAATAAAATTTATGTACCTTAATAGCTTCGTGAAGTTGACAAATAGTATTACTGATATGATGAATTTGACAAAGAGTTCAGAAACTTTTTTCTAATTAATTAATTCAAAATCTCAATTTTTTATTCTCAATATTTTTTTAATGTAATCTTAGTTGATTTTTACCTTTTAAATATAATAATTTCCTACATAATTCAAGTGAGAAAATCTAACAAAATTTCTTCATTTAAAAGTTCTTAATATAAGAAATAAGTATTTGAACCCATATTCTTATATTTTACTTAGAACAATAAGTAAATGACCCCGCTTATTCTTCACAAATTATATTTTTTAATTTAATTTAATATCAAAGCAAGAAAATAATAGAAAATATATTATTTTATAATAATTTTTTTACTATGATAATATCTTGCTTTAACTTTGCATAATTATTCAGAAATTAAGAACAACATATGTGTTATCTGTTCATATTTAATAAATAAGACATCATGTTACTTCATTAAATTAAAATATAATAGAAAAAATATTATGTTAAGAAAAATCATTCCTTTCCATTGTAAAGTATTGTCCACCTTTCTTTTACTTGTCATCAAATAAATTCTTTAAATTGAATCTATTTTAAATTTATTTTAGTCTTAAGATTTTAAATTTATACGACAATAAGCAGATGTGTCAACTATCTAATATTTGGTATGAGAAAATTTAAGTCAAATCTCATTTTAATATTTAGCTCAATTGCTTAAATCTTTGATATTAGAAGTAATGATTATAAAAGGAAAGAATTTATATTAGTAAAATCTTTCTAAATTAAAATTTTAAATATAAAAGTTTGTATATAGTTTGAATAAGTAAATATTTAATATATATAAACTTTAATTTTCGAAATTTCAAATATTAGAAAAGTAATTAAATGACTATTCTTAAATATTAGGAAAGTTATTAAATAAATATTTCTAAATATTAGGATAGTTATTAAAAGACTTTGTCTAGTTTGAACTCTAATTTTGAAGGGTAAAAAAGACGAACGATATTTCGCTAAGGGCCTTCGTGCTTTTAATATAATATAGATATATTAGTAGAAGTTGATAGAATTATCTAGATTATTTTTTATCTAGAATCATCCCTAGACAAGTATAAATAGGAGTAGCCTTGAGCATTTTTAATGAAGTTAAATTCAAGAAAGACTTCTTCAATAACAAAGTTTTTCTTTCAAAACTCTCTTTTCTTTTCAAGCTTCCTTTTCTTTAGTTGAATCCTCTAATCTTATTTAACGATCTTGGGCTAGCAGAAGGTCTCCAAATTATACTTTTCTTCTGTTATTTTTTATATGGTATCGGAGCTACAAGTTGGCTTCTGGATTTTAAGGTCGGGTTAGTGGTTGATTCAACTGGTCTCTCTAAATGGATTTGGGTGGACCTGATAATAGATTGGGGATAGAGTTAATGAACCAGTCCAACTATAAGGTGTGGAAGAGTTGTATGAAGTCATACCTTGTTGGTGGAGATTTGTGAAAAATTATCAATGTGAGTAGCACAAGTCCTCATGCTGACGCATCGGAAACTAGTAATGTGCGTAAGAAGTGGAAGCAGATTAATGCTAAGGCAGGGTTTATGCTAAAGTGATCTATCTCTCCTAATTTATTTAATCATATTATAAGGTATAACATCAGCTCATGAAATATGAAGGACCTTCGATCGGTTGTTCAGCAAGAAGGATGAAGCTCGACTCCAGATTTTGGAGAATGAGTTAGCTAACAACACATAAGGTAATCTCTCTATCGCAGTGTATTTTCTGAAGGTTAAGAATTTATGTTCCAAGAGGTTCTATCTGAAGCACGAATAAGAAAAATTGTTATTCGTGGTTTAAATCCATAAGATATTCCTTTTGTTACATCAATTCAAGGATGGGTTCAACAACCATCTTTGGAAGAATATGAAAATTTGTTGTCATCACAAGAGCTACTAGCCAAATAGATGGCTGGTGTATCCATCAAAGAAGGAGAAGGAAATGCTCTTGTCGTCGGTAAGAGGAACTTTAAAGGAAAATCAAGAGATAGCATGCACTTTCGGTCCCCAAGTGGTTCAAGCTCGCTAGGAAAGAAGGTGGAGTCTTCCAGTAATGATAAAAAGCTTTTAAAATGTTACCGTTGTGGCAAAGCCGAACACATAAAAAGATACTGTCGAGCCATATAGAGCAATATGGTTCAAACAAAGAAAGTTGCTGAAAAAGAAGAAGAAAAAGAAGAAGATTGGGAATAGTGTTTTGCAGTGAAGACTCGAGCAATAAATACCACGGCTCCCATAAATTTTGAAAGAGAGAGGATCGTGGATTCAAGATGTGGGCACCATAGCATTGGAGATCAATCCAAATTCTCTACCTTTCGCGAATACAACGTACATGATGTTATTATTACAGCAGATAATACAGTCCATAATGTGGAGAAGGAAGGCACTATTGTGATCAACAAGAAGCAAAAAGAAACTATCACCTCAATAGTGTCTTTCATGTTCTAGGTATGAAGGAAAATCTATTTTCAGTTGCAAATGTTGTAGATGCTGGAAACTATTTGCTATTTGGCCCACGTAATGTGAAGTTTCTCCGAAATATCAAGGTGTTTAAGGCAGATATCGTTCACTCAAGTAAGAGAGTTAATGATTTATATGTCTTATATGCCTTAAATTCATATATTGAGAAGAAAAGTAGCATTGATAACACACATCTTTGGCATGCTAGACCTGAGCATCTTAGAATGGATAAATTAAAAGCCATGGTATAATTGAATCTAGTAAAATGATTGCCTAACTTAAAATATTTTGGTGGAGGAGAGGTTTATGAAGGATGTCAATATGGAAAGGTACATCGTCTTCCATTTGATATATTCTTGTCATGGTGCAATGCCCCCTAGAACTTATTCACAGCGATTTGACGGGGCCAACGAGAACTCATTCATTCTCATGATATTCTTATATGCTAATTTTTATTGATGGTCTTTCTAGATTCACTTGGGTTTATTTTGTGAAGCACAAGTGAGAAACTTTCTCTAAGTTTGTGGAGTTCAAAGAAATACTTGAAGGTGAACTCAATTCTAGAATAATGCGACTACAAACTAATAATAGCGGTGAGTTCCCGTCAGGTGAGTTTCTTTTCTTTTGTCATCAGAATGGCATTAAAAAAGAGCTGACATGCGCTTATACGCCACAATAAAATAAAGTGGGTGAAATGAAGATCTGACACTTAATTGAGACAAGTAAGAGTTGGCTTCATGCCAAAAATTTACCTAGAGCCTTGCGTGCAGAAGGTATGAAATGTGTAGCGTATGTGATTAACAGGAAGCCGCTTTCTCCAAACAATATGAAGTCTCCTTATGAATTAATATTTGTGTCACGACCCAAATCCGGTCGTGATGGCGCCCAACAATCAAGCTAGGCCAGCCAGACATACATTTTAATTAACACAAAGATATCGGTCCCAAATGGACAACCCAAGAAGAATATATGAGTTTAAGAACTCCAATAATAATAGTAAAGAACAAAATACTGACACTCCCAAAGATCCGGAGTCACAAGTCTAGAGCCTCTAACAAAACCCAACAGGAAATAGAGAGTACGATATAGAAGTACTCAAGTCCGAATACAAAATATAAAATAACAACTGGAATGAGAGGAGAAGCTAGGTTCTGCGAACGTAGGCAGCTACCTCAGCAACCCGATATGACACTGCAAACGCTGGAGATGCCTATCTACTGCTCCTGACTACCTGAGTCTGCACACAAAAGGTGCAGGGAGTAGGGGTAAGTACTAAGTACTCAGTGAGTAACAAATATATATATGTAGCTGACAGTAAGAAATCCACAAAATACCACAATATGAAGCTACACTACAGTCCGAATCTCCTACAAACTAACAGCAACAATACAATACAACTACCACAGAGTAATTCAACAAATATAGATGCAATGCAATGCATATAACCGCTACGGCGTGTAGCCCGATCCAATTTAACGTCGACGGCGCTCACTCGGGGTGTGTACAGACTCCGGAGGGGCTCCTACAGCCCAAGCGCAATACTGCTGCGGCGTGCAGCCCGATCCTCATATCAACCACTGCGGCGTGCAGCCCGATCCCATGCTCAATCCACAATAAGCAATTAAGTCACAAAATAATTCATTTTCCTTAATTCCAGTTCTCAATTCATAATTTATGAAAAATACTTTAACTTTATTAAATTTGTAAAAGCCGGTGACTTAGCATTTCAAAAGTGTGATTTCAATTTCCGGGACTGAGATCAGTGATTTAAGCAATTATAGCTATCACATAAATATTGTCCTCTAAGGACGCTACAGATCGGCACAAGGCCCCAAACAAGGCTTATAGCCCACAATTATATCACATACAGTGTATTTTCAACACTAACAACATATCATTTATTTCCGGGATGGACCAAGTCTCAATCCCCAATCACAATCAATCCCGCACCTGCCACGGTGTGCGAGCCACGCCCTATTAGCATCACAATGTGCTAAGCCGGGGTTTCGAACCCTCAAGCTACCATATACACAAACTACTCACCTCTAGCCGGTCGTAGACTCGTCCGCGATGCCTTTTCCTTTGAATTTCGCTGCCTCGTGTGTAGAATCTAGTCAAATAACAATAATTATATCAAATACGGGTCAAAGAATCATAACTCACTTCAATTTATATGAAATTCGCATAATTACACTAAGTTGGTAAAACCCGACCCCGGGCCCACTGCTCGGAAAATTTCGAAATTAGTACCAACGCGATCCTTATCTTGCCACGAGTCCGTGCATATAAAATTTATCGAAATCGGAGTTCAAATGGCCTTCCAAATCCAAAAATCCCGTTTTCAATATTTAGGCCACATTTCTTCAAGATTTCAACCCAATTTCATGAAGATTGATGTTAATACTACCATAAAATGATGTTTTCGAGTCAAGAATCTTACCTCCGACGAATACCCGATGACTTCTCAGTGATTTCCTCGAGTTTTCTTCTCTCTAGGGCTCAAAATTGAGTTTTGGGTTAATGAACCCGTAACCCTCTGTTCTATGATTAAATTCTCTGCCAGAACATTTTGTTCTATGCGATCGCGACTCGCCTCACGCGATCGCGATGTTCAAAAACTCGGCCTCACGCAATCGCGACTCCCCTCACGCGATCGCGATGTACAATCACCCGGCTTCACGCGATCGCGTCCCTCTTCCTGCGATCGCGTAGCACATTTTTCCCTGGACCCATTTCTCTTCTACGCGATCGCGATGGCCACCCGGTTAATTCTACGCGATCGCGACTGGTGATCCTACGATCGCGATGGCCTAGCCCCCAGCTCTACGCGATCGCGTCCCCCTCCCCGCGATCGCGGAGAGCAAAAGCCTGCTGCGTTTATGACAACAACCAGCCTTCTCTTTTCTTCCAAAAATGGTCCGTTTGGACCCCCGGATTCATCCCGAGACCCCCCGGACCCCAACGAAAACCACCAACATACTCCAAAACATGATACGAACTTGTTCCAATCATAAAAACACCATACTAAACATCAAAATCTCCATTTACTCACGGATTCAAGCCTAAGTTTCTTCAAAACTTTCAAAACTAACATTCAATCCAAAACCCGATCAAATGATGTCCGAATGACCTGAAAATTTGCAGGCACATCCAAAATCACCTAACGAAGCTACTGAAATTGTCGGAATTCCATTCCGACCCCCGGATCAAAATATCACCTACCATCCGGTTTTCGCCAAAATTCAACCTTCGCCAATTCAAGCCTAAAACTACACCGGACCTCCGAATTCAGTTCCGATTGTTCTCCTAAGTCATAAATGATCCCCCGGAACTAGTAGAATCATCAGAATCCGGTTCCGAGCACTCTAACTCAATAGTCAACTCTTGGTTGACTTTCCATATTCAAGCTTTCTTCAAACATGCTATTTGTTTCATTTTCAATCCAAATCACTCCTAACTTACCCGATATACTCTAATACTGTTTTAAAAGCATAATATATGAAATTGCAAGGTAACGGGGTGGAAATTCCCGTAACGACGGGTCGGGTTGTTACATTCTCCCCAACTTAAACAAACGCTCGTCCGCGAGCGGGTTAAGAAACATACCTGGAGCATCAAACACGTGTGGATATCTGCTCCGCATTTCCTGCTCGGTCTCCCAAGTTGCTTCCTCCACGGGACGACCTCTCCATTGCACTTTCACTGAAGCTATGTCCTTGGATCTCAGCTTACGAACCTGTCGACCCAAAATGGCTACTGGTTCCACATCATAAGTCAAATCCTCATCTAGCTGTATCGTGCCGAAGTCCAACACATGAGACGGGTCTCCGACATACTTCCGGAGCATAGATACATGGAACACCGGGTGAACTCCCGACAAACTGGGTGGCAAAGCAAGCATATAAGCCACCTCCCCAACTTTCCTAAGCACCTCAAAAGGTCCAATGAACCTTGGGCTCAACTTTCCTTTCTTCCCAAACCTCATAACACCCTTCATGGGCGAAACCTTCAGCAACACTTTCTCACCTACTGAATAGGACACATCTCGGACCTTCCGGTCTGCATAACTCTTCTGACGCGACTGAGCTGTGCGAAGTCTCTCCTGAATCACCTTTACCTTGTCTAAGGCATCTTGGACTAACTCTGTCCCTAACAACCTAGCCTCGCCGGCTCGAACCAACCAACTGGAGACCTACACCGTCTCCCATATAAAGCTTCATACGGTGCCATCTGAATGCTGGACTGATAGCTATTATTGTAAGCAAACTCCGCCAAAGGCAAATAATCAGCCCACGAACCACCGAAATCAATGACACAAGCACGCAACATGTCCTCCAATATCCGAATAGTACGCTCAGACTGCCCATCCGTCTGTGGATGAAATGCTGTGCTCAACTCTACCTGTGAACCCAACTCTCGCTGAAATGTCCTCCAGAACTGAGATGTGAACTGGGTACCTCTGTCCGATATAATAGAAATGGGAACCCCATGCAATCTCACGATCTCACGGATGAATAACTCTGCCAACCGCTCTGAGGTATAGGTAGTACACACTGGGATGAAGTGAGCCGACTTGGTCAACCTATCCACCACCACCCAAACTGAATCAAACTTCCTCGCTGTCCGAGGGAGTCCACTAACAAAGTCCATAGTTATTCTTTCCCACTTCCACTCAGGAATATCAATACGTTGGAATACACCACCAGGTCTCTGATGCTCATACTTGACCTGCTCATAGTTTAGACACCGAGCTACATGGCTCACAATATCTTTCTTCATCCTTCTCCACCAGTAATGCTGCTTCAAATCCTGATACATCTTCGCGGCTCCTGGATGAATAGAATACCGCGAGCTATGGGCCTCTTCCAATATCAATTCACGAAGGCCATCAACATTGGGCACGCATATCCGGCCCTGCATCCGCAATACACCATCACTATCAATAGTGACATCTCTGGCATCATCATGCTGAACTCTGTCCTTAAGGACAAGTAAGTGTGGATCATCATACCGGCGCTCTCGAATACGATCATATAAAGAAGAACGAGCTACTACACAAGCCATCACCCGACCTGGGCTCAGAAATATCCAGCCTTACCATCTGATTAGCTAACGCCCGAACATCAACTGCTAGGGGTCTCTCCCCAACTGGAATATACGCCAAACTGCCCATACTAATAGCCTTCCGGCTCAATGCATCAGCCACTACATTGGCTTTCCCGGGATGGTACAAGATAGTAATATCATAGTCTTTAAGCAACTCAAGCCATCTTCGTTGCCTCAAATTTAGATCTTTCTGCTTAAACAAATGCTGAAGGCTGCGGTGGTCTGTATATACATCACAAGATACACCATATAAGTAATGCCTCCAAATCTTCAAGGCATGAACAATAGCAGCTAACTCCAAATCATGAACATGGTAGTTCTTCTCGTGGGGCTTTAGCCGACGAGAAGCATATGCAATAACTCTACCCTCCTACATCAACACACAACCGAGTCCAACTCTAGAAGCATCACAATACACCGTATATGACCCTGAGGCCGATGGTAACACAAGTACTGGAGCCGTGGTCAAAGCCTCCTTGAGCTTCTGAAAGCTCTCTTCACATTCATCAGACCACACAAATGGAGCATTCTTCTGTGTCACCTTAGTCAACGGTGAAGCAATAGATGAGAAATCCTTGAACAAACCGACGATAATAGCCTGCCAAGCCGAGAAAACTCCGAATCTCTGTAGTTGAGGAAGGTCTGGGCCAATTCTGCACTGCCTCAACCTTCTGAGGATCAACCCGAATACCATCACTGGACACTATATGTCCCAGAAAACCCACAGTATCAAGCCATAACTCACACTTAGTGAATTTTGCATAAAGCTTCTCTTCTCTCAACCTCTGCAATGCCACTCTCAAATGCTGTGCATGCTCCTCCTGGCTGCGTGAATATACCAGAATATCATCAATAAACACAATCACAAAAGAATCCAAGTACGGCCGAAATACACTATTCATCAAGTGCATGAATGCAGCTGGGGCATTAGTCAACCCGAAAGACATCACCAGGAACTCGTAGTGCCCATATCGCGTCCTGAACGCTGTCTTCATAATATCTGAGTCCCTGATCTTCAATTGATGATAGCCCGATCGAAGATCAATCTTAGAAAATACACTAGCTCCCCGTAGCTGATCAAATAGGTCCTCAATACGAGGTAATGGGTATTTATTCTTCACTGTTACCTTGTTCAGCTGCCTGTAATCAATGCACATTCTCATTGTGCCATCTTTCTTCTTTACAAACAACACCGGTGCACCCCAAGGAGACACACTTGGACGAATGAAACCCTTATCTAAGAGTTCCTGAAGCTGTTCTTTCAATTCTTTTAACTTCGCTGGTGCCATGCGATAAGGAGGAATAGAAATGGGCTGAGTGCCCGGCACCAAGTCAATACCAAAATCGATATCTCGGTCAGGCGGCATGCCTGGCAGGTCTGCTGGAAATACATCCGGAAACTCCCTCACAAGACTGGGTGTCTCAGCCTCAACATTTCTAGTGAAGGCCAAATAAGATAAACAACCCTTGTCAATCATTCGTTAGGCCTTTATATAAGAAATCACCCTGTCGGACACATAATCAATCAAGCCACGCCACTCGATCCTCGGATTACCTGGAATAGCTAGTGTGACTGTCTTGGCATGACAGTCCAAAATCGCATGGTAGGGAGATAGCCAATCCATGCCTAGAATTACATCGAAATCCACCATGCCCGGTAGTAATAAATCAACTCGGGTCTCCAGACCCCCAATAGTAATAATACAGGATCGATATACCTGATCCACAACAACAGTATCCCCCACTGGGGTAGACACATGTACGGGCAAAGCAAGAATACCACGGGTCATACCCAAATGATGTGCAAAATAAGTAGAGACATAAGAATAGGTGGATCCGGGATCAAATAAGACGGAAGCATCCCTGTGGCAGACTGAGATAATACCTGAAATGACCGCATCTGAAGCACTAGCATCCTTCCTATCCGAAAGAGCATAGAAACGAGCCTCGCCTCCACCAGTACGATCCTCGCCCCTAGGGTGACCTCTGGATACCTAGTCACCAGCCCTAGCCGACTGTGCTGGCACTGAAGATACAGGAGCAGAAGACGAGGGCTGATCCCTCCGCTGAGACCGGTTACGAAGCTACTGAGGACACTCTCTCCTGATATGGTCCAAGTCACCGCAGTCAAAACAACGGCCCGAAGATGGAAGAAGGGGCTGCTGAGGACCGCTCGCTGCATATGAATCCTGTGCTGAGGAAACAGGAGCAGAGCTCTGAGCTGGAAGAGCACTCAATGCAGGATGACTCTGCTGACGGCCCTGCTGACCCTGATAACCCTGATGGCCCTGACGACCACGATCTGATGAAACCCCACTGGACTCTGTACGTCCAGACTGATGAGACCTGAAAGAGCGACCTCTGCTATGCTGAAATTGGCCCCTAGACGGAGCACCACTGTAACTGCCAGTACCACGAGGCCTCTTAGCCTCTCTCTCCTCCCGCTCTCTGCGGCGATCTGTCTCAATGTGACGGGCAGCATCAACCACCTCCTCGAAGGTAACTGTCGAAACTCTCTCCCTGGTCATCAATATGCGGATGGGATAAATAAGGCCATCGATAAATCTCCGAATCCTCTCTCTGTCTGTAGGAACCATCCACATGGCATGACTGGCCAACTGTGTGAATCTCATCTCGTATTGATTAACCGTCATCTCTCCCCGCTTCAACCACTCGAACTGACGTCGCAGCTCCTCTCTCTGAGACTGAGGCACATACTTCTCCAAAAATACCGTGGAGAACTGCTGCCAAGTGAGGGGCACTGCCCCAGCGGGCCTACCTCTCGAAATCCTCCCACCACTGAAATGCTGCACCTGTGAACTGAAAAGTGGTGAATGAAACACCGCTGGACTCTAGAATACCCGCGGTGCGAAGCATGCGCTGACATCTGTCAAGAAAACCCTGGGCGTCCTCGCCCTCAGCACCACTGAATGTCGGAGGCTGTAGCCTCTCAAATCTCTCCAATCGACGTTGCTCATCGTCGGGCATAACTGGAACCATATATGCAGGAGCTGGTGCAACGGGTGCAACTGGCTGAACTGGCTCGGGTGTGTGAGCCACGGGGGTCTGATTCCCTCCCCCTGCCTGTGAAGAAGATACTGCAGCAGTAGCAGCAACTACCTGTGCCAAGCCTGTGCACACTGATAAGATCTGAGCCAAGGTCTCCTGAAGACCCGGTATCACAATAGGCACTGCCGGTGCCTGAACCTGAGTTGCCGGAGCGTCTGCCGCTGGAATCTGGTCCTGAGTCTGGTCAGCCGGTGGGTCAGCAGGTGCTGGCGCTGCTGCCCTACCTCTACCACGACCACGGCCTCTGGGTGCCATTGGTGGTCGTCCGCCACGTCCGTTAGCTCGTGTTCTCGCCATCTGTGAGAGAATAGAATATGGAAAGATTTAATTTCATGATAACACAAATCGCACAATATGAATTCAAGAAAATGAGGTTTTTCCTAAAGTTTCTATAGCCCTTCGAAGATAGATACGGACGTCTACGTATCGATCTGCGAAAGCCTACTAAACCGGCTCATGACTCGCGAGTCCTAATAACCTAGGCTCTGATACCAACTTGTCACGACCCAAATCCGGTCGTGATGGCGCCCAACAATCAAGCTAGGCCAGCCAGACCAACAATTTAATTAACACAAAGATATCAATCCCAAATGGACAACCCAAGAAGAATATATGAGTTTAAGAATTCCAATAATAATAGTAAAGAACAAAATACTGACACTCCCAAAGATCCGGAGTCACAAGTCTAGAGCCTCTAACAAAACCCAACAGGAAATAGAGAGTACGATATAGAAGTACTCAAGTCTGAATACAAAATATCAAAATAACAACCGGAAATGAGAGGAGAAGCTAGGTTCTGCGAACGTAGGCAGCTACCTCAGCAACCCGATATGACACTGCAACCGCTGGAATTTCCCGTCTACTGCTCCTGAGTACCTGAGTCTGCACACAAAAGGTGCAGGGTGTAGGGTGAGTACTAAGTACTCAATGAGTAACAAATATATATATGTAGCTGACAGTAAGAAATCCACAAAATACCACAACATGAAGCTACACTACAGTCCGAATCTCCTACGAACTAACAACAACAATACAATACAGCTACCACAGAGTAATTCAACAAATATAGATGCAATGCAATGCACATAACCGCTACGGCGTGTAGCCCGATCCAATTTAACGTCGACGGCGCTCACTGGGGGTGTGTACAGACTCCGGAGGGGCTCCTACAGCCCAAGCGCAATACTACTGCGGCTCAACCACTGCGGCGTGCAGCCCGATCCCATGCTCAGTCCACAATAAGCAATTAAGTCACAAAACAATTCATTTTCCTTAATTCCAGTTCTCAATTCATAATTTATGAAAAATACTTTAACTTTATTAAATTTGTAAAAGCTGGTGACTTAGCATTTCAAAAGTGTGATTTCAATTTCCAGGACTGAGATCAGTGATTTAAGTGACTATAGCTATCACATAAATATTGTCCTCTAAGGACGCTACAGATCGGCACAAGGCCCCAAACAAGGTTTACAGCCCACAATTATATCACATACAATGTATTTTCAACACTAACAACATATCATTTATTTCCGGGATGGACCAAGTCTCAATCCCCAATCACAATCAATCCCGCACCTGCCACGGTGTGCGAGCCACGCCTTATTAGCGTCACAATGTGCTAAGCCGGGTTTCGAACCCTCAAGCTACCATATACACAAACTACTCACCTCTAGCCGGTCGTAGACTCGTCCGCGATGCCTTTTCCTTTGAATTTCACTACCTCGTGTGTAGAATCTAGTCAAATAACAATAATTATATCAAATACGGGTCAAAGAATCATAACCCACTTCAATTTATATGAAATTCGCATAATTACACTAAGTTGGTAAAACCCGACCCCGGGCCCACTGCTCGGAAAATTTCGAAATTAGTACCAACGCGATCCTTATCTCGCCACGAGTCCGTGCATATAAAATTTATCGAAATCGGAGTTCAAATGGCCTTCCAAATCCAAATATCCCATTTTCAATATTTAGGCCACATTTCTTCAAGATTTCAACCCAATTTCATGAAGATTGATGTTAATACTACCATAAAATGATGTTTTTGAGTCAAGAATCTTACCTCCGACGAATACCCGATGACTTCTCGGTGATTTCCTCGAGTTTTCTTCTCTCTAGGGCTCAAAATTAGTTTTGGGTTAATGAACCCGTAACCCTCTGTTCTGTGATTAAATTCTCTGCCAGAACATTTTGTTCTACGCGATCGCGACTCACCTCACGCGATTGCGATGTTCAAAAACTCGGCCTCACGCGATCGCGACTCCCCTCACGCGATCGCGATGTACAATCACCCGGCTTCACGCGATCGCGTCCCTCTTCCTGCGATCGCGTAGCACATTTTTCCCCGGACCCATTTCTCTTCTACGCGATCGCGTAGATGATCATGCGATCGCGATGGCCACCCGGTTAATTCTACGCGATCGCGACTGGTGATCCTACGATCGCGATGGCCTAGCCCCCAGCTCTACGCGATCGCGTCCCCCTCCCCGCGATCGCGGAGAGCAAAAGCCTGCTGCGTTTATGACAGCAACCAGCCTTCTCTTTTCTTCCAAAAATGGTCCGTTTGGACCCCTCGGATTCATCCCGAGACCCCCGGGACCCCAACGAAAACCACCAACATACTCCAAAACATGATACGAACTTGTCCAATCATAAAAACACCATACTAAACATCAAAATCCCCATTTACTCACGGATTCAAGCCTAAGTTTCTTCAAAACTTTCAAAACTAACATTCAATCCAAAACCCGATCAAACGATGTCCGAATGACCCTGAAAATTTGCAGACACATCCAAAATCACATAACGAAGCTACAAAAATTGTCGGAATTCCATTCCGACCCCCGGATCAAAATATCACCTACCATCCGGTTTTCGCCAAAATTCAACCTTCGCCAATTCAAGCCTAAAACTACACCGGACCTCCGAATTCAATTCCGATTGTTCTCCTAAGTCATAAATGATCCCCCGGAACTAGTCGAATCATCATAATCCGGTTCCGAGCACTCTAACTCAATAGTCAACTCTTGGTTGACTTTCCATATTCAAGCTTTCTTCAAACATGCTATTTGTTTCATTTTCAATCCAAATCACTCCTAACTCACCCGATATACTCTAATACTGTTTTAAAAGCATAATATATGAAATTGCAAGTTAACGGGGTGGAAATTCCCGTAACGACGGGTTGGGTCGTTACAATTTGAAAAACATTCTAGCATGAGACACCTCGGGGTTTTTGGCTCTATTTGTTATGTTCACATTTCGGATTCTCAACGGAGCAAATTGGATGCGAGGGCAAGAAAATACATCTTTACCGGATATGATGAAAGGAAAAAGGAATGGAAGTGCATGAATCCTAAAACTCATCTCTTTGTTGTTTCAAGGGATGTCATATTCGATGTAGTCTCTTTGTATTATGGAGTTGCGCAAGGAGGGCTAGGTTATAAACCCTTGAACCTGAAGCATCAAATCTGTCCATCTTGAGTAGTTCTTTAGATAATACAGTTGTCGAGGAGCGAAGAGAAAGGGAGAGTCCGAGAACTCAGCGATATAAAACTCAACAAGGAGATGATTCAAGTAGTTCAAGAGGTCCAAAAGAACTATTGTCAAGCTAGCTCATTTTAGAGATGAAAATTTTGTCAGCACATACTCATGTTTATTTGCAGGACCAATTAAAGAACCTTCAGTCTTTGGAGAAGCAAGACGAGCCAGAAATATAGTGTTGAGATCTTCATCAAGACATGTCCTAAAGTATCGGATGAGTTCTTCCGCGACAAGCTTGAGATAGCTTCCAAAAAATTACTTTAAGGGGGAGTGTGAAAAAATAAAGTTGATTTTTAAGTAGAATTATAATTAGAAGAAGTTCCTAGAAAGTTATGGAGTAATATCTTGGATATTTGTTGTACTTAATAAATATCTGAATATTCTAGAGTCTTGGAAATTTAAGGAAGATAGTAGTAGAATGTGATAGAATTGTCTAGATTATTTTTTAACTAGAATCATCCCTAGACAAGTATAAATAGGAGTAGCCTTGGACATTTGTAATGAATCCAAATTCTAGAAAGACTTCTTCAATAGCAAAGTTCTCCTTTCAAAAATCTCTTTTCTCTTTTCAAGCTTCCTACTCTTTAGTTGAATCCTCCAATCTTATTTAACGATCTTGGACTAGTAGAAGGTCTCCAAATTATACTTTTCTTCTACTATTCTTTACACTTCGACCAGTACTACACCTCACTAAAAGAAAACCAAAAAGCGAAAGATAGCTCACGGGTAAGAAGAATAAGTTTGGCTAGTTGACAGGAAGGTCATAGCGAAGAGATGATTAAAAAGAGTCTCTACTAGGATAGCTGTTAACATCAAGATCAATAGAATGAATCAAGATAAATTAAGTTCAATGGCTATTCAAAGTCTGAAATTTGATCAGTAGGATTATGCGATGTGGGACAAGATTTAACTCGTATTGAAGCTACATCAATTGACGGCTAATTGATTCAACTTGCTCCTATCTGGATATACATTCGACATACCAATTTACTACACACCTTTACCCAGTTGTGCTATAATTATGACTTGCCAGCAATTAAAATTCACTTGATCAACTTCTCCTATTTGGGAGGTGTAGTGGTGGAAGAAGAGGGAAAGTGAGGTAGCACGCCACGTGGGATTCATTTTATCATAATGTCAGTGCCATATAAGATTCGGGTTCCATATTGAACAATACTAAAGTTATCGAATCTGTATTGCTATAAAATTAATAAAACAATAAACTTTCTGAAAAATAGAAACAGAAAGTTAGTTGAACTAAAACGTCAAAATAAATTCGAAAAACAGTATAGGAACTTCAAAAAGAAATTCTAAAAATAGTATATGAATAAATCGAGTCCACTAAATACACAGTGTGCCCTTAAGAAAATTATTCCCTTGAAGTACCCGAGGTTCTAGAATATATTCTCCCAGAACAGAACGATTTAACTCACCAGCGTATCGGTACCAAAATTGCAGATGAACATTGAATCACTCGAAGGCCGTAAACACCCGTGCAAAAGAAGAAGAAGATAATCAGAAAATTCTGTAAGTAAATATTTTAGGATTTGAAGGAATATTTATAGCCAATTTGGTACTGTTTCTGAAAAGGTTTGCAATCTTTCAGAACAGCCATAACTATTGGAACAGGTTTCACACTGTTTCAAAATAGCCATAGCTGTTGGAAATATTGTGAAAAAAAATAAAACGGATTTAAAATAATTTTGGACAAAAATATTCTGGACCGACAGGGTCGCGGGTCATGAGTTATTTTGGAATGAATTTTGTTAATTAATTTAATTAATTAGTTAAATAATTAAAAACAATTCGTCCAAAAAGATTAATCAACTAATCATTGACCAAATCCAAATCCAAATCCGAAACCGAAGCCGAAGCCGAAGCCGAGCGAGCGACGATGGCGACAACGTCGACTGTGCGAGGTTTGCCTTCTTCTTAGCTCTTTAACAGCTAAAATATGATTTTCTCCATATATACACAAAGATTTTCTTTTCTTTTACTAATGAGGGACATCGTGCATTAGTAAAGTGAACTAATTCAAAATTTTACTTCCCTCTATTTCTTTCCCGCCATTTTGCATTCACACCTCTTTTATTATTAATAACAAATAATAACAAAACCCAACAATCCCCCACATGAATGGGGACTGGCTATAAACTTAAAAAAATGCATGGACATGTGTGTGTTTTACATACAAGAATTAATTGCATCGGATAAGTAGATTTCCCTTTGAACTTTCTGCAGTGAACTTATGTCGGATATGCTCGGTCAATGGTAGATTTCATATCTTTGAATTGTCGAGCTTTGTTATATACCTAGACAACAAAAGTCACATAATCAATCCTTAACCATCTATGGTTCTCGCGATTGTATTCGTTTCAGCTATGAACACCGCCTAATTCCATAAGTGCTTAGAGAATGGGCCTTCACTTTCATTCCCCTTGAAGCGACTTACACTTCACACTCACACTGGTGATTCCTAAACGTGTAACCCTAAAGACACACTATCTGATCATATCCTGTCAGGCTTAGCAAATCATTAAAAAGCTTTAAGCTTTATTGACTCATCAAAAAGCCTTAATGCTTTACCTCATTTTTGAACACTGTCTTCATCACGAGAATGAGTTGAGTTATTTAACAATGTTGAACTGTTATTCATAACTTTGTTTGATCTTTTTGAACCTAACTCTTGGGATGATGACTTGTCCTTAGCCTTTAACCCCATTCCTTTTGATGATCTTTCAACTTCCTCTCTAGATAGGCCTTTTGTAAGTAGATAAGACATGTTATCTCATGCCTTTACGTAGTCAATTGTGATAACATTACTAGAGAGTAGTTGTTTAACGGTATTATGTCTCTATCGAATATGACAAGATTTTTCGTTATACATAAGGCTCTCTGCCCTACCTATTCCCGCTTGAGTATCACAATGTATACAAATAGGTGCCAAAGGTTTGGGCCAAAATGGAATATCTTCCAAGAAATTCCGGAGCCATTAAGCTTTTTCATCAGCCTTATCTAAAGCTATGAATTCAGATTCCATTGTAGGACAGGCGATGTAGATTTGTTTGGAAGATTATCAAGACATTGCTCCACCACCAATTGTGAAAATATATCCACTCGTGGATTTAACTTTATATGATCTGGTGATCCAATTTGCATCACTATATCCCTCGATCATTGAAGGATATTTGTTATAATGCAAAGCATAATTTTGGGTATGTTTCAGATACCCCAAAACTTGTTTCATTGCCATCCAATGTATTTAATTAGTATTACTTGTAAACCGACTTAGTTTGCTAATATAACATGCTATATCTGGTCGCGTACAATATATGATATACATCAAACTTCTCAATACTCTTGCATAGACCATTTGTGACTCACTTTTACCTATATTCTTTTGAAGTGCATAACTCACGTCAATTGGAGTCTTTGCAATTTTGAAATTTAAATACTTGTGTCAAGTACTTTTTCAATGTAGTGAGACTGTGATAATGCTAGACCTTGTGGAATCTTGTGAATTATGATTTTTTAGATCACATCAGCAACTCTTAAGTCTTTCATGTCGAATTTGCTAGCCAACATGTGCTTTGTAGTATTTATATCTTCCATACTTTTGCTCATTATCAACATGTCATCAACATATAAACAAAAAATGACTTCATGACCTAGAGTGTTTTTAATGTAAACACATTTATCACACTCGTTAAATTTAAATCTATTTGCCAACATTGTTCGGTCAAATTTTACATGTCATTGTTTGCGTACTTGTTTAAGTCCATAAAGTGACTTAACAAGTTTGTACACTTTCTTTTCTTTACCAGGAATTATAAAACCCTCAGGTTGTTCCATGTAATCTTCCTCCAATTCTTCATTTAAGAAAGTTGTTTTAACATCCATTTGATGGATGTTAAGACCATACACGGCCGCTAGTGTCACCAAGATGTTATCCTTGTTACTGGTGAACAAGTGTCAAAGAAATCAACACTTCTCTTTTGTCTATAACCTTTGATAACAAGTCTTGCCTTATATTTGTCAATAGTGCCATCAACTTCGATTTTTCATTTAAAGATCCATTTCGAACCTAAAGGCTTAATTTCCGGAGGAAGATCAACTAATTCCCATGTATGGTTACCCAAAATTGATTGAATCTCACTATTGACTGCCACTTTCCAAATATTGAATCAGAAGACGACATAGCTGCTTTAAAAGTTTGAGTCTCATTTTCAAGCAAGAATGTCACAAAATCTGGTCCAAAGGAAGTAGATGTTCTTTGACGTTTGCTACGCCTTGGATCTTCTATACTTGGAGTATTTTGCTTTGGTTCTTCCTGAGGTTGTTTAGGACTTTCACTTAGCGATTCACATTCAGTTTTATAAGGATAGATGCTTTCAAAGAATTTAACATTATCTAATTCCATTACCGTGTTAACATGAATCTCGGGATTATCGGATTTATGAACCAGAAACCGATAGGCTTTACTGTTTGTAGCATATCCAATGAAAATACAATCTACTATTTTTGGTCTAGTTTGAACCCTTTTAGGAAAAGAAACTTGTACCTTTGCTAGACACCCCTACACTTTGAAATATTTTAAATTGAGTTTTCTTCCTTTCCATTTTTCATATGGAATAGATTGCGTTTTGATGTTGGGTACTCCATTGAGTATTCGATTAGCAGTAAGGATAGCTTCCCCTCACAAACTCTGCGATATTCGGAACTTATTAATAAAGAATTCATCAATACCTTTTATGTCAGATTTTTCCTTTCTGCAATTCCGTTGGATTAAGGTGTGTAAGATGTAGTAGTTTGATGGATAATTCCATATTCCGAACATATTTCTACAAACGAAGATTCATATTCTCCACCTTTATCACTTCTAATCATTTTGATCTTCTTATTCAATTAATTCTCTACTTCATTCTTGTATTGCTTAAATGCTTCAATTTCTTCATCTTTACTATTAAGCAAATAAACATAACAATATCGAGTGCAATCATCAATAAAAGTAATAAAATACTTTTTCCCACTTTGAGATGGTGTCGATTTTATATTGCAAATGTCAGTATGAATTAAGTCTAAAAGATTTGAATTTCTTTCAACAGACTTATAATATTTTTTTTACAGGGGAAAAATGACTTAGCCACAAAGTAACCAACTCTCTAAAAGATAGACATTCACATAAAATATATTTTTATTTATAACACTCACTCTTGAATGTCTATTAAACAGATAATGTGCAGCGTTAAAATCTTAAATAAAATAAAACCTAGTGGGAAAAGGTTCTAGCAAAGGAAAAGGAGTACACACGTTTAGAAATACGCCTTTTAGACGCCTCGTTAAAAACCTTATAAGGAAAACCCCGTGGGACAAAACTTTGTAAAGGAAAAAAGAATACAACGTATATTAATTGTCATGATGAGAGCATCAATTTACATATTTGATCATTCGCATCACAATCTTGTACACTAGCTTCTTGAACGTTGATGTCGGTAGAGATTTGGTAAACAAATCACCTGTATTATCACTTGAATAAATTTGTTGCACATTGATATCACCATTCTTTTGAAGATCATGTGTGAAAAATAACTTTGGTGAAATGTGCTTTGTCCTATCTGAATCCTCCCTTCAATTGGGTTATACATGTTGCATTGTCTTCATACAAAATCATGGGTAGTTTGTCACACTTTAAACCATATTTTTCTCGAATAAAATATATTATAGACCTCAACCACACTCATTTTCGGCTTGCTTTATGGATATCAATTATCTTAGTATATTTCGATAAAGTAACCATGATTGATTGAGTTGATCGCCAAGATATATACCCAGCATCGACATAACCAACAAGATCGAGATTGTAATCATTGCCATAAAATAAGCCCATATCGATAATCCCTTTTAGATACCGCAATATGCGTTTGATGTCTCCTTGAGAAGTAGAGTTATATCTTGCTAAGACATTAACTGAAAAAGATATGTCATGCCTTATAGTATTATCAAGATACTTTAGTGCACCAATTGCTAAGATATAGTGCTTTAGGACTAAGAAACTGATAACCATAAGACATGATAATTGCTTTTGTACTTTCTGATAAGGTTATGCTTTAATCTCTACTACTATCCATTGCATCCCACTTTTAACATCCTCTCAAGTCTCATATTTACCAACCTGTACTTCATAATTATACTCCAATGGGCAATTATCCTCTCTAGGACCTTAGGTTTCTCCTGCACGTCACTTGGGCATCCAATACATTTGGAATTCGACAGGAAGAGAAGGTTAACTATTGCTCTAAGCTTCGTGGAACGACAATCTAGAGTAGAAAGAAATGAGACAATCCTGGATGTCTTGGTAGTTAACCGTTTATATGAGTGGCCGGCACACACATATAAAGAAAACTCCACTGGACACGTCTTTATAAAACTCCCTAGGACGCTTGAACTTGTGCTCTGATACCAAGCTTTGTCATGCCCTGAACCTGGCCTGGACGTAACATGACACTCGATGCCTGATTACACGTGATCGGGTGAACTAACTGGCTGGTTGAATCAATATGTGGTATCATAACATACTGAATATGGAAGATAAACTAACACATACTGATATACTGAAAGTCTGGATAATATAAATTAAAGTGCGAAAATACTAATACAATTCTAAAATATATTTGTTGCCAAGATATCTTAATATGAAAAGCCCGCGACTCTGTCAAGATGTTACTCTAGTCTATGAAGCCTCTAATGAAGTACTGAAAATACTGAATGTTTGAAAATAACGGAAAGACTGTAAAGTAATGATAATACCCTGAAAGAACTAGGGCTCACTAATTAGCTGGTATGAGAATCCTAGCGCTGAGAATCGTCACCTGAAAATCATTAGCTGCATCGTGAGATGCAGACCCCGAGCAAAAGAGACGTCAGTATATTTGAATTGCACTGGTATATAAAGCAACTGAAAGAAGGAAATATAAATGTTGAAACTCATACTGAGCTGATAACTGAGAATTGATAATTGATAACTGAAATGATAACTATTGAAACTGAAACTCAAATAATAACTGATAGCTGATAACGGATAACTGAACTGAACAAAGGAAGTAAAGATATGAATACTCCCTCTTCTGAATGATGAACAACCTATTTATCTGAATAATCTATGGCCTCGAGCCCAATATATATGTGCACAAACAATAGCCTCACGCCAAAATATAGGTGTTCAATATTCAGGAACTGAGAATCAAACTGCAATACATGATAGTGAAATACTAAATCACATTGAGTTACATGATACTGGAATACTAGATCACACTGAGTTACATAATACTGGAATATTGAATAGGACTAGACTGAGACATGTATTCTTGAGCTGATTATGAACACTGAAACTTCAACTATTTATGTCATACTGAGTAATCTATACTAAATCTCGGAGCGTCAAACCCAAGTTTATATTCAATACGCATTATGCTCACAACATTCAGAATGAAAGTGGTGAACGAGTTATAAAGCTAGAGAATACAAGTTCTGCAATTATTCAAGGAACTAGGCTTAACTATATTTTGAGACAATTGGTAACATAGTAAAAGAAATATAGTGTAGAGAGAATCATTACCATTTCTAAATATAGAGAGTTAGCCTCATATACCTTAAGCTCCTGCTCTTGAACGTAATACAACATTAGCCAACCCTCTCAACTTTAATCTATATCAATACAAGTCAAAGGTATTCCATATTAGATATGATACTTATGTTTTGGTCACTTAAGTATTTTCTCAAACACTTGGTGACATAAAGCTTCATAGTCCTTATTAATGGTGTCTCTACACCCAATAACCCATTCTCTTGCTCCTAGATAAATTTGAAAGTCTCAAATGGTTATAATCAACATTCTTCTTTATCTCCCATAAGGTAAACAATACTCTTAACCAATAATCAACAATCAACACCCAAACCTATAATCATTCATGTATGTTTATCAAACCCATCAACTTATATCTCATGAACTAGAGTCTATAATCATTAATCCAATGATATAATCACTTAGAGGGTGAATATATTACATTTTTAAAGTTCAATCCTCTTGAATTATTGTTCTAGGGTTTTTTCTCTCAACAATGATGTCCCAATCGAATATCTAATGATATGGAGGGTTATCCCATATTAATAAGATGTAGAAAAATTAGAAATTAACTTATAATTAGCATTAGAACTTACCTTGGATGGTGGAGGGACCATTAACGAGTTAGGTTTTTGAGAGATACCCTTTCTAGAGCAAGTTTTTATGTTTTGGGGCTGTAGGGGACGAAGTAGGGCTTTAAAATGACCCCCCAAGTACGCACTAGTGAGTCTGTAAGCATGTCCGTGCATTTGACCGCGCAAAATGGTAGTAACACTACCACAGGTGCGCGGCCGCGCTCGGGGCGCGTATAGGGCGTGCATATTGTGCATTGTTTTGTAAAACACACATACATTTTGCATAGAGATTTATTCGGGCTTCATAATATTTTGTTGGAAAGTTATTTCAAAGGCCTACAACTTTCATCTTTTGAGTTTTTCCAAATTCCTTACACATTTTCACTAACGGCTGCTGGAAGATGGACCTTTTGTAAACTTAGCCAATTTTGTCAAATCTTATGCACCTCACTATCCATCGTGATTCCGAAATAACTATTTTAACCAATAATCATCCCTCTAGGAAATATATCTAAAATATCAAATTAATATCCATTTAACATATCCACACCCTGTCCCAATGTATGAGGTGTTACACTATCTTTTCTTTAAGTCATTCCACAAAACAAGTGGATATTTGACTGTGAGATATTCTATTTTCAGCCCTTCATCAAGGTGATGACGCAAAAAAATCAAGGCCTTAGCAAAGCCTCGGGTAGATGCTTTATTTTATCTTTAATGGCATTTCGAATACCCATTGTATCTAAATGGATTTCAGCATCCAACACTCATGACATATAGTTCTTCCCCGAAATTTCAAGGGCAACGAACATTCGTTTCATAGTATTAGTCATAGTTAAGAGAGGAGAAAAGTTATACATTAGTCCTCTCAAAGAGTTTCTTGAGACGGTAGAGTCTCGTGCTGATAAAGTGAAATAAAATAATAAAAGAAAGAAGAATATTACAAAAAAAGAAAGAGAGAATTATATTAATTTTGAGATAAGATTACAATGGGATAAAATTCTGTTACACATACGAAAAAAATGACTTAGCCCCACAGTGACAAACTCTAAAAAAGATAAACATTCATGTAAGATATAATCTATGTTATACTTAAAAGCCAAAGAAAAAGTGCTGTCATTAAGCCATGTGGCAAAACATAACTGAGACACCTGTTATGTTAAGACAAGAGCCCTAAAAATTTAGCCAGCTAATCAAACTACACGTGACTTTTTAAAACCATTGTACATTCTCTTTCCAAAACAATTTAATACCGAAAAAAATGCATTCTGTGAATGAACTGCATAACTGCTAGGAAACTCCCCTGCTGAATGAACTGCATAACTGCATAACCCACGACACAAATTGTTCCGTCTGATTTATCTGCATAACTTCATAACCCACGACACAAAAAAATGTAAAGGCAGTAAAACTGCATAACCGACGAAACAGTGCAATTGCATAACCCACGAAATTTTAAAGCAGTGAAACTGCATAACCCACGAATTGTTACTTAGTGAAATTGCATATTTTTCAACAGTTTATATCACAAAATGTAGTCAAAATATTGGACGACGGGCCACCCTGTACCCTCAGATGCTGCATCAATAGCTTCATCCGAGCTAAATCAAATCCAAGGAAAAAGAGGAATATGGTTTTGTGGAGCATATCAAGGTACAAATCCTACTGCATGCAAAATGGCATTTGAAATGTCAGATTACATCAATTGGAAGAAGCTATAACTGCTGTTGCTACAAAAGACTCAGCATATACCTGATAAATCATAATATGTCAACGTAACACTCTATTTCAGTTTCTTTACACTTATCTGCTTTTCAATAGGCTTCAATTATGTGTGTAACTTTGCAAAATGTTCGCCATACTATATTGCTTGTATTTTACATTATGAAATAACAGTGCACGAGTATTATCGGCATTGTCTGTTGGGTACATTATTTAGAAAAAACAGTGTGCGACTATGATAGAAACACTTTGGTCGAGTCCTTAAGTATAAGTCGATAATCCTTTCAAATTTTCTAAGTTTTCCGCCTCTGTTCTTATTTATTGTATTAAATTTAGTGTTCAATCAAATATGTTCACATACTATGAAACTTAGCTGATACTAATAATAGATTATCTTTTCTTGCACCCTGAAAGGTTTCTTGCTACGTCATTCCAGTGATCGAAATAGATGCAGATACTTCAATTAGCAATGCTGTCAAAATTCTTTCTGAATCAAACATTTTATCATCTCGTGTGAGGAGCTCAGCAGTCCAGGATGGTAATGACTGGAGAGAAAGATACTTGGGAATACTTTACTATTCCGCTATTATTCTTTGAGTGCTTGAGAATGCAGGGGTAGAAGCAGAAGCCCTATTGGCCAATTCAGTCGCAATTGCTGGAGCTCGTGTAAGTGCTGCTGGTACTCTTGGAGCACTAGCATTGACCAGCACAGCAGGTCCTGCTGTTACTGCTGGCCTAACTGTTGCCGCAGTTGGTGCAGCCTTGGCAGGTGGCGTTCCTGCAGAAAGAGGAATAGGAAATGATGCTCCAACTGCAGCAGATAAGTTAGGTGAGTATTTTTACAAAGTTATACTTCAACAAGAACCCTTTAAGTCAACAACAGTAAGCTGCCCTTGCAGAATTCCCTTGAGCTTGTAGTATTTCATTATTTAATCAAGTTGAGTACAAAAAAATCGTACCACTGTTGTGAACTTCAGTCATTAGTTTGAAATATATGATGATTCATGTATAATATTGGTCTAAGATGACCTTAACTGTGGCGACATGGCCAGTGAGGACTCATATTGTCGACCTTGACTTGCATAGGATTGAGTCATAGCTGTTGTAGTATGACGATTTGTGCACCTATTTTGCAGGTGGAGTCCATTGTAAAATCACACCGCAGGGCACCTTTTATACCAGTAGCTAAAGATAGTTCTATGTTGACTGTCATGCTGATGCTATCAAAGTATAGGCTGCGGACTGTACCCGTGATTGAAAGGGGAAAGCCATTCCTTAAGAACTTCATAACTCAATCGGCTGTGATATATGGGCTTGAAGGATGCAAAGGGAGGGATTGGTTTGACAGTATTTCTACTCTTCCCATAGCGGATCTTGGTCTCCCTTACATGTCCCCTGATGAGGTTAGCTATTTCATAGATAAGGATAGTATTAATCTTTCTGATAATACAGAAATCGACGATGCTTTTCTTTCTGGTCGAGTCCTTAAGTATAAGTCGATAATCCTTTCACATTTTCTAAGTTTTCTGCTGTCATAGTAGTAAAGCTTACAGTATGTTGCGATGTAATTAAACGGCACACACCACACGCAACTTAACTTTACATTTAATTACATGTTTTTCTTAGCTCAAACATATTTGTTTTCTCTACTTTAAAAAGTCATAGAGTTTATTCGTCTGCTTATTTCAGGTTTACATATAGTCCTACGCAAAACAGGAACTGTAATTAAGGATTTTTTTAACTGTTGGAATGCAACAGTAGCATGATTGTCCCAATGAAATGCATCTTTTTTAGTACGGCGAGCCAACATGCCATGGTTACGCACAAAGCGCCGATAATACCCTGTCAAACACAAAAAACATGTAGATTCTTCAGGTTATCTGTGTCTATCACACAAAGGCGATGGTTAAAGCTGCAACATACAATTGTTGTAAAGTCTGTTATTTCCCTCTATAACCTCTTTCTAAAGCTCGCATAAAATCTATCTTGCATGGGTAACCTTGATATGCTCCTACAAATAGAATTATGAATCTAGGATCACCCAAGCTAACAACTTATCTATTTCCTAAACGTTTAAGCCGCACCCCACTACCTTCTAGACTTAAAACTCATATAGCGAATGCCCTTCTGGTAAGACAAAGATGAGCTAAACTGTTCAATTTTTCAACTGAACACATCTGCCGCCACTTTTGGCTTTGTCTTGATGACAAAGAATGGACCTCTCCATGAAACATCTTTGGATACCTCTTTAAACCCAAGAAACTGTGCCTTTGCGACATATACCCAACAGAAGAATGAGTACACGACAACTATAACTCAGCGTTACTTAATTTGACAAACTATCAATGATGTGTCAATGAAAAATATATTTGAATGTTAACCATTCTGATGCATTTCCACATATTACCTCATATTTCAAAACACATAAACAATGTTTTTACTATTGTTACCTTTCTGTACATCATTTAATAAATCCTTTAGTCGCATTATTATGACACGGCATTCTTAAATTACTAACTGCGTGTGACATCAACGGTATTAAGATTCAATCCGTCTACACATAATCAATTTATTTTTGTTCAACCTCCATCTAAAATGTCGCGTATTATTGTTGCCTGCTACAACACTATCAATGACAAAACTAATTCGACGACAAATGAATTCAACAGACATATGCATCAGTTGTTGCAGTTTGTATTACTTTAAAATGAGTGAGGTTCTGCTTACAGAAAATACGCATCAGTTGTTACTTTGAATAACACCAATAAAGTTCAATCCATTACTTAGTCCATTCTTACTTGTGTAAATTTTTTGAAAATATAATATGTCAGCATACGATCCAAAAAAAAAAAGGAAGATATGATTGTACAGCAAAGGAAAATAACTGTCTGATTATAACTACCTCCATGATAATTTTTCGATTCCACTGTCTTATTTCATTTATTAAACTGTTTTCATTTAACATTGCCGTGTCTTATTTCCAACAGTTAAACATTAACTTTCACATGTTTAAAAAACAGTTTCTTCAACCTCCATTACTAACACATGTTATACCACTACCATCCACAATCTTCACTTCATCCCCACTACTTCAAAACTACCCACTACTTTACATTTCCCAACTTCTCAGCAGTTACCATAGCCATATATATAGACATGTTTACATTGTTTTTCTTATTCATAAATTCATAAATTTTGAACTGAAACTAATAAGGTGCAACAACGACTTCAATCTATTTCAGGTACAATTTATCTTATAAATACCTGTTACTTCCTCATTATATGTCCATGCTTTTCTAATTATTTTTTAAGTAACCAAAGGATATACAATAAGTCAAACTGATTATTCCCACGGTTTCATTCTTTGACATAGTCTGATGTTTATCTTTTCTTTTTTCCTTTACAATAGTTTACTAATATCTAACTCTATAAGAAACTGTTACTTCTTCTTAATTGCCTCTAAATTGTTCTCTTTTTTCATCAAAAAATTGGGAGTTAAATTTGAAATCAAATTGTGTAAAATCTTTTCTATTTGTTTCATGCAATGATAAATACAACATAAAACGTTTGGTTTGTTAAAACACAAACATTTAACTTCAGCATTCTTATAATATCACTTAGGGCAACTATTTTTTATTAGAAAATATATATATGATGTAACTGTATACCGTATACTCCATTTTAAGTTAATATGCTAATTTATTATGTAATAATTGTATTGCTGTTTTTCACTTTTTGTATAATCAGTTATTAGGTCCAAGTAAAATGCATTTCGTATATTATAACAACGATTTATTATATAGATTCTTATTGTTTTATTCCTTTACTTTCAGATATGGTTAAACAAGACGTGATTCAAATTAATGGAAGTTCGCATAACCAAAAACAACAACTCCGACAGCGTAGAAGATTTCGACGTCGAAGATTATTTTCGTGCAACAAATCAGACTCAAAGCCTGAAGTTATCAAGAAAATCACAACATCTATACAAAATTTTCTCAGAGATGAAAGGGCAACAAGAAGAGAAAAAGATAAAAAATTCAGAGAAATTAAGCCTTTTTTAGACGAACAAATTAGAAAATATCAAATTACTCGAGATAATTTGATTAATTCTATAGACGAAATTGAATTATTAGATTGGGAAGCTTTAATCATTTTGTTAGATTCACTTGGCCAACCTTTAGCTACAATTTTAACTGACATTTATCACGAAGTTTGGCCAAGTGAACCATTTTGGGTTTATATTGTTAAATTTGATGTTGAATGGGAAAACCGTATGTACAACTACCTTTAAATTTATAATTAAACAAAGTTTATTTTTTGTTTCCGACATTGTCTATCAATTATTTTTATTTTTTCCTTAAGAGTGTAATAGTAAATTCTAAAATTAGTGGAATAACGCTACTATATTATTTCAAATAACACAAGCTTAACAACATAAAAAATATTGGAGCATGTGCATTTTTTTATCCTATTTATCGTTTGGTCGGAATTTGGAGACCTGTATTTCAGGGATAATTATCGCCGAATGTAAAATCAAATTTCAATGACAACTTAACTTTCATGAACTACTTAGGAATATTAATTATTCTGAATTATAGTTGCCTTACATTATACCTGTATAAATTAAATTAAAAAATAAACTAAAACATTTTTTAATTACAATAACCATGTAATTTTTTTGTAAATATTAATCTTTCTAAATTAAATATTAATCCGCGCATCGCGCGGGCACTATACTAGTATCTATATAAAAGGAGAATCAAAAGCATATTATTAAGACAAGTGGCTCTACCTCTTTTTGTTGCTCCGCTCCCTCTCACTCCCCCCCCCCCTCCCCCCATATTTCTTCTTCTAACTCTCCTCCCTCTCATGGTTTAGGGAGCCGCAAAATTGTTATTCTTTCCTAACAAGAAAAATAATGTTGCTTATTATTTTCTATTTCTCCTCTCTCTCTCCTTTTATTTTATTCTTTTCTTAAAAAAATGTCTTTTCTGATTATTCCCTTCCTACGACAAAAAACCCTGGTCCATACCACAAAGATTATGCTTCTGTGTTTTTGTTTTTTGATTTTCAGCTGTTTTTGGCTGCTGAGTAAATTGCAAATTTAATTTATTTTCAAATTTTAACAGTGTGGTATTATTCACAAAGGGGTATCTGTTGGCATTTTTGTGTATATCACAATATATATTTATGTATATCATTATATATAACAGAGACTTCCCTAACACACACACATATATATATGGTATTATTCACAAAAGAGGTATCTGTTGGCATTTTTGTGTATATCACAATATATATTTATGTATATCATTATATATGGTATTTCTTCCCTAATATATATATATATAGACTTCCCTAACATATATATATCAATGTATCTGTAGCATATATATATTTGTGTATATTCACAAGAAATTATGAATTATACACGGAGATATTAAAAAAAATTGATGTACATATCGATATACAAAGAAGAAAAATAATTTTTGATATATATTTATATATAAACTGTGATATACATTTCGATATACACATTATTTGATGTAATATACAAACAATGTTATTATTTTTATGTTATCTATTTGGATATAAAGACAACAGTAAATTATAGACAACTATATTTATAATTTCATATCTTTGATATACGAAGAAGGGAATACAAATTTGATATACATTGTGATATGCACAAAAAAGAAAAATAAAGTTGCGATATACATTTTGATATACACATTGGTTAGTGTGTACGCAGACCTTACCCCTACCTTGGATAAGAGAGGTTGTTTCCAAATAGACCCTCGGCATCCTTCCCTCCAAGAACTTCCACCGTGTTCTTTGAATTGATTGGAAGTGGAGGTTGCTTACCATCAGAGTCCCTCTTGTCTAACATTTTGATATACACATTATTGTTGTGAATTTTAATATACAATTATTAGCTACCTACTGCCAATAAATAAAATATATTTAATTCTAGCCTATTAGTAGGTTAAGGGTGGAAAAGGTCGTGGGATCTTTGCGTAGGATGAGTAGAGGTCGAGCGACCGGGCCAGACGAAATTTCGGTGGAGTTCTGGAAAAACATGGGAAAGCCAGGAGTAGAGTGGCTTACCAGGTTGTTCAATGCAATCTTCAGGTCCAAAAGGATGCCGGAGGAGTGGAGGTGGAGTACAGTGGTGCCCTTGTATAAGAACAAAGGGGATATCCAGTGTTGCAACAACTATAGGGGCATCGAATTAATAAGCCACACCATGAAGGTCCTGGGAGCGGGTGATCGAGGCCAGGGTGAGGGAGTCGTCATCTATTTCCGTGAACCAGTTCGGTTTCATGCCGGGTTGGTCCACTACAGAAGTTATCCACCTTGTCAGGAGATTGGTAGAACAGTTCAGGGATATGAAGAAGGACCTGCACATGGTGTTTATCGACTTGGAGAAGGCGTACAACAAGGTCCCTAGGGAGGTACTATGGAGGTGCCTGGAGGCCAAGAGCGTGCCAGAAGCCTACATCAGAGTGATCAAAGACATGTATGATGGAGCCAAGACTAGGGTTAAGACGGTGGGTGGCGACTCGGACCATTTTCCGGTGGTTATGGGGCTACATCAAGGATCTGCGCTAAGCCCCCTCTTGTTTGCCTTGGTAATGGATGCTTTGACGCGGCATATTAAGGGGATGTACCTTGGTGTATGCTACTTGCTGATGACATAGTCCTAGTTGACGAGATGAGGGTCGGTGTTAATGAAAGGCTAGAGGTATGGAGACAGACTCTCGAGTCTAAGGGGTTCAAACTAAGCAGGTCAAAGACAGAATATCTGGAGTGCAAGTTTAGCACCGAGCCGAGCGAAGTGGGAAGGAGCGTGATGATTGGATCTCAGGCCATAGCCAAGAAGGATAGTTTTAGATACCTTGGATCGGTGATCCAGAGGGACGGGGAGATAGACGGGGATGTCACTCACCGTATATCGGCGGGATGGTCGAAGTGGAGGCTTGCTTCAGGAGTCCTGTGTGATAAGAATGTGTCACAGAAACTCAAGAAGAAGTTTTATAGAGTTGTGGTTTTAGACATGTTGTATGGGACGAAGTGTTGGCCGGTGAAGAAATCTCATGTTCAGAGGATGAAGGTTGCGGAGACGAGGATGCTTAGGTGGATGTGCGGGCTCACCAGGTTAGATAAGATTAGGAATGAAGTTAATCGGGAGAAGGTGGGGGTGGCCCCAGTGGATGAGAAGATGCGAGAGGCGAGACTTCGGTAGTTCGGGCATGTGCGGAGGAGAAGCCACGATGCCCCGGTGAGGAGTTGTGAGCGGCTAGCGGTGGTCGGTGTGAGGTGAGGCAGAGGGAGGCCTAAGAGATACTGGGGAGAGGTAATTAGACTGGACATGGCCAGGATGCGGATTTCCGAGGACATGACCCTTGATAGGAAAGTCTGGAGGTCTAGTATCAGGGTCGTAGGATAGGAACTTCTAGATTTTTCTTACTCCTTTCCCGGGGTGGGTGAGGTGTGGTAGGGACGCCCATAGATGATTAGTTTGTGCCCTCTTGTGGTAGTCATTTCTGGTAGTTACTGTTTTAATATCATTGCATGCATACCTGCTTATTTATGGAATTTATGCCTCTTATGCTTAAATAATTTTTTGCGATGTATGCTGGTATAACTAATGCGGTTTTTGTTTTTGTTTGCCTTTCTTTTCCCTGCGCCGAGGGTCGATTGGAAACAGCTTCTCTGCCCTTTCAGGTAGAGGTAAGGCCTGTCTACATATTACCCTCCCCAGACCCCACCTTATGGGAATATACTGAGTTGTTATTGTTGTTGTTGTAGTAGGTTAAGTTGATACGCAGAGCTAAATTACCCCCACAAAAAAAGGCTTTGTATTTGTTAACATATAGCAGAACTCGTGTAATAGTCAACATAAAGCATAATCCGAACATGCATCATTTCTACATGGAAGGACCAATCAATGATATACATTAAAAAAGATTAATTAACCTAACTAGTCGCACACCCAAATATTTATACTAAATATAACGGGTGAATATATATATATATATATATATATATATATATATATATATATATATATATATATATATATATATAAAACTGTATATAATAAGTGTTATATTTATGTATATTGGCCGAAAAATATAAACAGTAAATCCAGCTGATATTTGTGTAAAGATCCTGGGCGCTTCGACTATCAGACCCTATGGACCAAAGGTTGGGCCTTCTTCTAACTGATAGCCCGGCTCACTATAGATTGACTTAAACAGTCCTATCAGCATAGCATATGTATCGACGCACCCAATCAACCAAAACTTGTGTTTTCTTTATACTGTAACCTTTCAAGTTGGCCGAATACTAGATAGCTAGTAAAAAATGTCTCGTATGAAATAATTTAAGAGCATTACTTTAGACTTGGATTGCAAATGTAATTCAAGAACAATAGACTAGCCAGTCATGAAAATTAAAACTTTGACATTAATTAAAACTTGAAAAATAGAAATAACAAGATGAGTACAAATTAATTAAGGTCATACTGGGTAACGCTATGTTACAACAACAACTGCGTCTTAGTCCTAATACAAGTTGGGGTCGATTATATAAATTTTTACTGCCTCCATATAATTAAGGGCACTTGGTCCTGTTGCCATGAGTAGTCATGTCTGTATAGCATTTGCCGCACACTTCTCTATTACCAGAAGTGCCAGGAGGAACACATTTGCACCTCACACAACAAGTCCCACAGGCTCTGGTGCATACATTTGGCCTTGAATGTGAGCTACATCTCACTTTGCACAGTCCTCCACAATCTATTCCCAACAAAAAACCAGAGCCATCAAAATAGTGCTGAGTTTTTCTTCATGTTCTATTCCTTTTAAATTGAAACAGAATGAGAAAATTGATGCTTACCTACATAAGGTAAGAGCCTCCTGTTACCTCCTTTCACCACCTAATAAAGATTTGCACAAACAATGTCAAACAACAAGGTAAGAGAAAAATTATTCATACTTAAAGTTTGAAGCGTGAATAATGTAAAATGAGTGGCTTACATTAGTAAATCAAAAAAGATAGATGGGCCAAGCTTTAATACTATGTTAAGAAGTTGAGTTATTAACCTAACTCAACCTCAAAAAATAATAATTCTGGTCATTTTTTTCAACCAATATGGAACACTCTAAAACAGTTCACTCTTTTTGGAAAGTTCGGTGCATTATAATTCAATTTAACCACGACCAATAACTTGTCTTGAATGACTTTTCATAATTGTAGGACAAAAAATTACGCCGTTTAGTTGAAGTATCAATTTTTGGAGGCGAGTCTTAGCATAACTGATAAAGTTGTTGGCACTTGGCACATGACCAGGAGGTAATGGGTTCGAGCCGTGAAAACAACCTATTGCAAAAATGCAGATAAGGCTACATAATATAGAGCCTTGTGATCCTATCTTTTCCCGGACGCGCATAACGAAAACTTAGTGCACCGGACTGCCTTTTTAGTTAAAATGAAGTATCAACTTTTGGTTAAATGATGGAAAAAGAGTAAAGAAACACCTGAGCTTGGTTTTCTTCAATATCAATAACAGAAGAGACCTGCAAAAAAAAAGAATATTAGACTAGTTCCACAAAAGAAAAAAATTGTATGGGAATAATTAGGTGAAAAATGGTTTAGAACTTTACATGAGCAAGTAGGCAGAAGAGGAAAATAAGAAGTAATCTTGAAGTCATTTTTGTTGAGTTTTTGTATGAGACAGAATGTCTTCTTGGTCTTTGCCTAAGTTTCTTTGTAGTTTGGGATGACCACTTTTATGGGTGTAAGAAAATCAGTGCCTGCAATTTATAGGAATCTCGTGATGTAATTGCCCCTAGTTTTACTTTAAATAACAGCTTATTGATGCACTCAACATATATCATCAAAGTGGAACAGTCAATCCTGGTCTTCCCTTCTTGTTTTTTTTTCTTCTTTTGTTGTTATTCACTTCTTTAATATGAGTACTATTTTCATCGTAATCGAAATTTACTAGCTCGATTAATTCGGTTCAATTAAAACTCACGGAGGAAGGTAGCAATGCTCCTGCAACAAAAGTTCTTTCATTTATAGAGTTTGAACTTTAATCTTTGATTAAGGATAGTGAGATCTCAATCAGTCCACCACTCTTTTATCTTATTTATATCGTAATTTTGTTATTTTTGGGTAACAAATATGGTGACACTCATGGGTTTTAGCTAACTAAAACATGATTGCTAACTTCAAAAGATAGTAACTAGTAATTTAATACTTATTACAATTGATTATATTATAGTGATGGTATTAGATCTAGTTATACTCTATACCTATAGAAGTTTGTTAGGAGTCTTGTATCTATTAACTTGATCAAAACACTTATCAGAATGCTGAACATATAGCAAGAATTGTCTCGTCATCTAACGATCCGGCCGATCATTTCATGAGTTACCATTCTATTTTTTAAATTGTTTTGTTCAGCTATATTATGTGTTATCGGGTTGGTTAGCTCGGGTTCGGAGAGGTTTTGGTAAGGTTTGAGACACTTAGTCTCTTTTGAGAAAGCTTAAGTTGAAAAAGTCACCCGGATGTTGATTTATGTGAAATAGGGCTCGGATGTAAATTCTGATGATTCAGATAGGGGGGGGGGGGGGGGGGGGGTGATTTGAGATTTAAGAGTGTGATCGAAATGTGTTTTAGAGGCCCGGAGTAGATTTAGGCTTGAATTGGCGAAATTGAAATTTTGGCGTTTTCCGGTTGATAGGTGAGATTTTGATATAGGGGCCAAAATGAGATTTCGGGATTCGCAGTAGGTCCATTGTGTCATTTGGGATGTGTGTGTAAAATTTTAGGTCACTAAGATTTTTGATCAAAAGCAAAATTCGCAAGTTTTAGAGTTCTTAGGCTTGAATCCGTTGTGTTTTGGTGGTTTCGATGTTGTTTGAGATGTTTTGAAGATTGGTATAAGTTTGGATGGTGGTACATGACTGGTTTTTGCTTTTGGTTGAGGTCCTGGGGGCATCGAGATTATTTCAGATGATTGACGGAAAGTTTGGAGTTGAGTTTGGGAGCTGAAGCATTTTTTCCTACTGTCATAACCGCACATGCGGTTGGGAGGCCGCATGTGTGATACACGCAGAAGCGGAAGGCAGTCACGGGTGCAGCCAAGAAAAAGATCAGCTGGAACCGCAAAAGCAACTAAGGAAGCACACCTGCGGTAGCGCAGGTGCGAGGAAACAATCGCAGATGCGGAACTTGGACGTTAAGTGAAAATCGCAGATGCGGTATCTTGGGTCATAGAAGCTGTAGCGCAGAAGCGTGTTTTGGGCCGCAGGTGCGAAAAACCTGGGCCAGAAGGTATAAAAGAATTCTTTCGTGATTTTGGAGTTGTTCTTTACCATTTGCATGTAGGTTGGAGCTTGGGGGAGCTATTTGAAGAGAGATTTCAAGGGGATTTCATAGAGGTAAGGTTTTTGGACCCTAAACTCGTTTTTATTGTGTCATTTCACTGATTTGGTTTGAAAATTAAGGGTTAAAATTTGAAAAACTAGGGCTTGAGATTGGAGACCTTTGAGCAAGGGTTTGAGGGTCATTTGTGGTTGAATTTTAATACTTTTGATATGCATGAACTCGTGGGTAGTTAAGGAGTCTATTGATATAAATTTTATAGAATTTTGAGACATGGGTGTGGGGGTCGGGTTGGACCAATTTCAAAATTTTTAGTATAATTTGATTACTTTTGTATGGGCTTCATTCCCTTAACTTATTCTAATGTTATGATTCTGATTATGGGTAGATTCGTCGCGAGTTGAGGCAGAGGCGAGAGGCAAAGGCGTCGTAGAGTATTATTTTACCCGATTGAGGTAAGTAACCATTGTAAATCTGGAACTGAAGGTATAAAACCTCGGTATTTCGTATTGATTTGATAAATAAGGTGACACATATGCTAGGTGACGAGCGTGTGGGCGTGCACCAGTAGGGATTGTGACTTGGTCCATCTCGTAGCGTCTTGTAAGCCACGTACTTGATTTGAAATCTTATGATTGATACTATATTATGGGTTGTATGCCATGTTTGAGGCCTTGTGCTAACCTGTAGAGACCTTTAGGGGTATTTTACTGTTTTTCTTACTCTATTTGTTTGAAAGCATATCCTCAATCATGTTTTACCTGTTTATTGTTTAAAACAGGTTTTTATCACTCTGTTTCTTAAAATATGAAAACTGTTTGGGCTGCGTTTTTCTGATTTCCACTGTTATGCCGAGGGGTTGTGAGCTCAATGACTGAGAGAGATTGAGAGAGAGAGGATCGGGTTGCACGCCACAATAATATTATATGTATATACTATAGTTCGGGTTGCACGCTGCAGTGATTATTATGATTATTACTACATGAGATATTATTGAGCTTGAGTGTTGAGTGTGAGTACTGTGTGACGAGAGTTGAGTCATGAGTGACCGAAAGACTTGACCGAGAAGCTGTATTTGTGAGTGATACCTTGCCCGAGGGGTCCATTATGATATTTTTGCTGATTTCACTCTTTCTTTTATAATGAGTCTCTATTGAAAAAAAGGAAATGATTTCGAAGTAATTCAATTTAAATTGAAGTTTTACGAAGTAACTGGCTTTTAAATTGTTGAGTTTGACCTGATATTCTGTTGTATACTCTTATATATGATTTTTAACTACTCATTATTGCACTCAGACCTTATTTACTTTAGTTACTGAGTTGGCGTACTCACGTTATTGTCTGCACCTTGTGTGCAAATTCAAGTGCCCGAGCGGCAGAGTGAGGGTTCCCCAGCATTTTCGGAGCTTCTCAGAGACTGCAAGGTAGCTGCATGGCGTCTACAACCCTGCTTTCCTCCTTCCTATCCTTATTTTTTCGCATTTTAGACTTATCATGTATTAGACAATCAGACTAATTATATTTAGATGCTCTAGACTTGTGGTACCAGATGGTTGGACCGTATTTGGTTGTTGATATATTGTCGTTTCGCACATTTCAGTGAATTAAATATTTCTCTTGCAAAATTGAAGCCTAATCAGTATTACCAAAAATGACTTATTAAAAGGAATTTACTATGATTAATTGTTTGGGTTGGCTTGCCTGTATTATGATAGGCACCATCACGACCGGGTATTTGGAGTCGCAGAGCTTAATTAGCATTAGGGGTGTTCATCGATCCGAAAAATTGCATCAAACCAAAAAAGTCAAATCAAACCAATTAAAAACCCCGATTAGGTTTGGTTTGGTGTCGAGTAAAAAAAATCGAACCAAACCGACATATAAATATATAATTTTTATATATACTTTTAAGACTTATATAAGATTTTTATTATATAAAACAAATGTCTAGAAATATTTGGGATCATTTCATGGGATGTAATATTTTATAGAATTATGAAGTGCATTTATTTTTATTTACTTTAAATAGTGGGTTGTATCACTTTTTAATCGAGTGTTATTGAAATGTGTCATGCATCTCTTTGTTCTTCCATATTCATATATCAAGATTTCTCATATCTTTTTCGAATTTGAAATAGTATTTTGATAATTTAGAATTAAATAGAACATATTATTATTATTTTGGTATCGTATTAATTTTTATGTTTAATTATTAAATTACCTTGAAAGCATACATAAAAAAAGTTATTGTTAGAAGACTAAGAAAATAACTATCATGTGTTACTAAAAATAATTCTCCTGTATGAATATTTTAATAGACCATATGTTTGCCAATTTTTTCAATTTCTACTAACATATGTTCGCTTGTCAAAACTTTATCTATAACGTCGACAAAGTAAGATTGAAATAATATTCATTTAATAAAAAAAATTCGAAAAAATGAGAAAATCCGACAAAACCGAACCAATCCAAATCGATATAGTTGATTTGATAGATAAAAATCGAACTAACCGGTCCACGTACCCCTAATTAGCACATACAACTTTATACGTAGGAAATGCTACTCCAATTATGTGAGTCAAAGCTTAGGTTTCCAACAAACTTTTGGTGTTTTTCGAACTACTAACTAGAAAATTAGAAATTTATTGGAGTCGATTACATGATTCCTCTTATTCATTTTATTTACAAAACGTGATTAGACAAAGATTTTACATTAAGAAGTTTTTTTTTCCATTATTGAACTGTTTTTAACATTTGAATGTAAACCTACAATAAACCTTAACCTTACGCGTGCTTAAGCTTCCATTTGGTCATAAATTTGATTAATTTTTTTTTTAAAAAAAAAATTAAAAACATTGTTTGTTCATGAAATATAATTAATTTTTGAGAAATTTTTGAAAAACTTTTTAAGTTCCCAAAAATAGGTTTAGGACATTTTGGGTGAATTTTTTTCTCTCACAACACTTTAATTTTTTTTTCAAATAAAATTTATGTCCACACATAATTTTAACTTTCAAAATTATTTTTTAACACAATTTTTAAAGTTTTAACAAAATTTACGTTCAAACACTAGGTAAGAATAAAGTCGAGAATGGAAATGTCCTTATACTTTGTTACTATACTATTGCTTCTGCGTTTGGCTAATTTTGGAAGTTTCAGTAGGCTCGAACCTCGAAGCATGGTCCTGAAAATAGGATTGAGGCAGAATTTAAAAATCAGTAGACAACAAATAATGTTGATGATGTGCCATGCCTAACAAAGATTCAATGTACAGCTGGTGTATTAAAAACTTTACTAAGTGTCCATCACTACATTTTTTGGTGGCCTGCATTTGGGAATATTTGCTGTCTCCAATTTATTTATTTTTAATTTGAACAGAAGGGATTCAACAGTCTGTAGCATATTTGAGCAGGAGACACTTATTGTGATAAATTGTTATGCAATCAATAAATATGTAATAATTATTTACTTTAAGATAACAAAATAAATTTATTATGTAGGGATTACTTACTTTAAGAGCTTATTCTATTTTGCACCTTCTAGCTTAACAACAACAACAACAACCCAGTATAATCCCACTTAGTGAGGTCTGGGGAGGGTAGTGTGTACGTAGACCTTACCCCTACCCTAAGGTAGAGAGGCTGTTTCCAAATAGACCCCCGGCATCCTTCCCTCCAAGAACTACCCACCTTGCTCTTGGGGAGACTCGAACTCACAACCTCTCGGTTGGAAGTGGGGGTTGCTTACCATCAGAGCAACCCCTCTTGTCCAGCACCTTCTAGCTTACTTCACAATAATATTTCACTATAGCGCAGCATTGTGATCTAGTTTTTAAAAAGATGTTAATGTCCTTGAGAATGTACTCTAAAATCTGAAAAAGAGAGACAAGTTGGAGAAATGCCAGCTACAATCCAGTTGTTTTCCTCATAAATTGAAGTCTGCTAAGAAGGAGGAAGAATTCAGTCACTGACTCACTGTGCTATTGAAATCTTTCCTTTTTCGTAGCTTCAAATCAACATCCATACAACTAAGAATTTGAAAAGATAAGAAGAAAAAGAAGAAAGAGTGGACCATGCAAATCAAAAGATGACACTAAAAAACGTGTAGTTATCTAATGTTTGAGCTGGAGTCTGCTGAATATCTGCACTACTACCGGAAAATGAGGCAGTACAAGGAGCCAAAAAGACAAAAGTCATCATCCCACTTTTATTATTTTGTGTACTAGTCTATTAGTAAGCCGCATCATACTGCTATATTCTTCTCAACTAAACGTCTCTCTCTATTATACTCCCTCCGATCCAAAATAAGTGATTTTTTTGGATGTTTTTACACATATTAAGAAAGTCACTTTTTAGCATTAATTAGCAATAGAATTGACCATTTTAACCTTACTATTTCACATAAACACTCCTAACACATATTTCAATACTATTTACTCCAAGAACAATGTAGGAAAAACATCATTAAATCATTCTTGAAATCCGAAAAAATCACTTATTTTGAACCACAAAAAAAATGCCAAAAAACCACTTATTTTGGACCGGAGGGAGTATATAGTTCTCGAACGAGCAACCGAAAAGATTTGGGAGCATCTTTCGGATTAGGTATTGTTCCTCTAATAATTATAGTAACAACTACTTTCTAGCGAGCTCTAATATAATCTGATAACTATCCGTTTATCATCATAAAGCTCTTCAAATCAATCTCCTCGGTACTTGAACTTGATTCTTTAAAGCCGGGAACTCCATTCAGTTAGCCGGGCATAAGCTCTCCCCTTGCTTTGCTCATTTTCTCTTGATACGCTTACCTTGCCCGTTTAGGTTTTCAAGAAGTAGACACGGGCAGAGAAATTCCTAGCTAGGTTCTTCGTCTCAGTGCTATTTAATTAAAATCTTGAATTCGTCTCTAGCTTGTACATATCCTTTTTGACTTGCACGCTTGTATGTGTGGAGTTCTTGATGTCTTCCCTCCTTACTTTCTGGAAGTAGTTACTCGCACACCAAAAATTCTGGTGATGCTCGCGTAGATATGTCATTTAGAGAGCTTAGCCACATTTCGTGTTGTTCAGCTCTGTCCTGAAAACACTCTGTTCCAAGTAACCTTGAATAGTTTTCCACTGAGTAATCTGCCTCAAAGATTTTGAAAACCCCAGGTGTCCACCTTATCCCACAAAATTCCAATTTGAAAACTTTACAAGCTCGACGTAAACAAGATGCCAACAAAAATAAACACGCAGTTTCTGGATTGTACACGAACATGTTATGCATATAGTTCAAGATTCTTTTTAACCCTTAACGGTATGAATTTTAAATACACATCCCTTTCTTTTTCTTTATTCATGGTTTTTCCTGTCCCCTATTTTTTCAAGGGGAAGGATAAGCATTAGAATGCAGCACATTTATCAGAATGCTTCAGAAAAGTTGTTCATAAGGTAGCTCGTTTCGTCCTTTACCATCGAATAGGCTCAAAGATAGAGAACCAAAAATAGCTCAAAGGGCTTAAAAATGAATCCTAAGTACTAAAAAAAACAACCAAAAAAAAAACCCTGAAGTTCTCAATAGGAATACCTCGCTGGATCTGTTATGTATTACAATAACCTAAAAATTAATATTGAAGAATTGTCGTATACATGCCACTTACATTATCAAATGAGAAGACTAAAAGAAGAATTCTCCGACAATATCAGCACATAGCTCAATACCAAAATTCCCACCCTTGCCCACTAAAGAATTCAGACACAAAAGGGAACTCAGGGTAGACTCGAGATCCACACAAGTGGAAATAATATCATGGTGATTGGTGGGCTGTGATTCTATTCCCTAAAAAGATAATAGCAAAAAAAATAAAAAAGAAAAAAAAGACGGCAAAATCCTCCTATGCACCCCTGCCTCAACCTCAAGAATAGAAAGTAGGAGAAAAATATATTTGATCAAAGGAGTGTAGTATTTTAGAACATAACAGCAAGCTCCTTCTCAGTCATCTCAAACACATGGTCTCTTGCATCTGTGAGAGCTGTCTGAAATTTGGAAATCCATCCAGATGTTGTGAGGATCTAAATATTGTGTAAAACAGCTGAAGATGAGAATAAGATAGGGTGTCATTTGAAGATACCTGCCCTAGTTTGGTGAGGAAGTTGCTGGTAAGATTTATGGATGTGAGTCTTACATCTTCGTTTGCTTTCAATGCTTGAGCGATGGAGAAAGCTCCTTCATCCTGTGCTCAAGACAGACTAAGTTTGCAAGAAGCTAAGTTTATCGAGACAGGAGGTTGTGCTTAAAAGGAGTTACATACTCTAATTTCATTGAACCCTAAATTGAGCGTTGTCAAGGCTTCATTGACCACCTTTAAACTCCGAGCAAGGCAGATTGCACCCTGAAAAGGAGATAGTTATTGTACTTTGAGGGAAATTGAAGATTGTCACAGGATCCATTTCAAAAAAGATTGTCACAGGATGAATGAACTATAAACTACGAATTAAAACCTCGTCTCTTAGTCCATTGGCTCGCAAGTCTAGATTAGAGATGGTACTATTGTACTTCAACATATCAGCAATAGCCTCCGCACCTTTGGCTCCAATCTGCAATAAAATTAGGTAAGCATGCTAAAAGAGTTGAATAAATAGAGCTTAAACGAAACAATCCATCAATTACCTGACACCAACCAAGCATGAGATCTTTCACATTTCCATGAAACTTGAGGACCTCTGCTAATGCCTTCGCCCCCTCTGGTCCAATGGGGTTGTAACCAAGCTCTAACTGTGTAAGAAATTTTAAGTATCTCTATTTCGAGACATCAGTAAAAGGAAATTTTTTGATGAAACTCACTGAGGTAATGACAGAATTATCTTTCAGAACTTCTGCTAAGGCACTGATACCCTTAGCATGAATGTCATTGCCCCCCTGTAAAATTTTCATAGAACTTCAGTCATCGAAGGGTATGAAAATAATTCTTGACTAAGAAACAACAACCTCCTCCCTGAACAAACAAGAAATATTAAATAAAATAGAAAAGAAAAAACAACAGCTTACTAGATCTATGTTAGTTATTGAGCGGTTCTCCTTCAAAGCTTCTGCAATCTTTTCAGCTCCCTGACGGATATCAATTGGGGAGGAAAAAAGGAAAAGTCAATGCATATCGAGAGATTGAAGTCCAGACCCGCTCGCAAAAAAGGACCTCAGTTCATTCAACATCTTCCAGTTACTACCATGGACCAAGCAAACCTTCTAAATTTTTTTTTTTTGGCCATCCCAATGTGATAAAACCCAGTCGGAAATTATCTTCTTTATTGTATGGAACCATTAAGTTTCTTCTTGACCATGCGGTCTAACCCTATGCTCTGCTTCCAATAATGAATAACTCCCACATTCAGCTCCAACCAAGTCATACTCTTCATGTTTTTCTCTATCAATCAATAGTTAACCTTCCCCAAAAGAACATGTGAAAGTTATAAGTGATTCAATTACCTCATCTTTGATGTCATTCATATAGAGGTTCAACCATAGTAAGCTTTTGCTTTTTTTGGCATATTCTGCTACATGAAATGCACCTCTAGAAGTAATTGAGTTGTTGGCAATGTCAAGTAAGACAAGTTTCCCTGCAGATATATAATGGTGACGCATGTAACTCCACGAATATGCACAAAACACAACAGGAATATGGTAAAAGAGAATGGTTAATGATACATCACAAGCAAACCTTTACGCGAAGATAGCCCAGAAATTAATGCCCGTACTCCTTCATCGCCAATAGAGTTCCCTTGCAAATAAAGTTCCTGCACATACAGAAACACTTCAAGCATAGTTGAAGAAATGAGGGGTTTTTAGGATATATATACTACTCCAATAGGTAAACAGAGAAAGTTTCATTAATGACATTAAGCCTATTAGCATGCTATCCTAGTGTCAGCAGTCACGGAGAATATTAAAAATGGTAGCAATTGAAGATTTTGAAAACAGCTCTTTTATGCGATCAAATTGAAACATGAGAGCAACAACAACAACAACAAATCCAGTGATTTCCCCCAAGTGGGGTCTGGGAAGGCTAAGATATACGCAGCCTTACCCCTACCGTGGAAGGGCATGAGAGCAGAAAGTAAAATTCACAAAATACCAACAAATTGTCCAAGGACACAGAAGCAAGATATCAAGGTTACTGAATAGGGTAAGGAGATGGGTGTGGGAGGGAGGAATTGATCAGAAACGTACCCTCAAAGATTTATTGCCCTCCAGGCCTTTAGCCAATGCTGCAGCACCTAAAGCACCACCATAGTTGCCACTGAAAAGTAAATTGAAGCACATAGTTGAAGGATACAAGGGAAATCAAAGTTTTTTTTGCCATTTAAAAAAAATAAAATAAAAGTTAACATGCCTTCACAATTCAAATCCCTCACCCCACCCCCCATAACCACTCCCAAAAAAAAAAGGAAACTGCTAAAATTGGACATACGACAAATGGACAAGCAAAGACAAAAGCATAGTGGAAGAAATTTTGCTCACTTGAGATGCAACGATTGTAAACTTTTATTCTCAAAAAGTGATCCAGCAAGACCTGAAAATCCCTATCTCCATATTCAAATCAAACAGGTTTTCCTTCAGAAATTGAGATAGTAAAAAAATTAGAACAATACAAATTACAAGTTCCGCTTAAAGAAACATACAGAGTAGTCAATCTGATTATTGTTTAGTTCAACTACACGCAAAGTTGAATTTGTTTTCAGCATTTCACCAATAGCTTTAGCTCCCTGCAAAATTCAGATAAACCATTGCCAAAAACATTTTTAGGGATAATCGATCTTAAAGCAGAAAATATATAGCAACAGGGCTTTAATTACTAAAAGCATATGCTAACCTCATCTCCTAGGCCGGTGCTGTTTAGCTGGAGCTTTTGAATACCAGAGTTATTTGCCAGTATATCACATAGACACTGTGAATGTAAATATTTATTAATGAACTTCAGAATATTACAATTGAAAGCTCAGGAATGACAAACTAGAATAGAAAGAATTGTGAGGTTAACTGATATATTCTCTAACAAGTTGTTTGCATAAAGTAATAGTAAAGAAACGAAAACTGCTCCAGATAACCATTTAGCAGCTTCTAGACATGATGTTTCTGGACTTAAGAGAAACAAATCAACTAAAGGCCTCAGGTTTGATGCTTATCCTTAAGACCAACAAACTCAGGGGATATGCAAAAAACTCTGACTCAGACTAACACGAAATATGGTAACATATGCACAACCATAAACACCAAATATTCATGTTGATCCTGAAGTGCCTAGAGACACATAAGAAGTAGAATAGAAAATATGGGTGCAGATATGCATGTTAAATTGGAATGATAGTCAAGGAAGCGTACAGGAAAAGTTAGGATCGGCTTAGTAGCCATCTGTCTTGCAAGAATTTAATGCTTTAAAATTCCACCTATACTATCTGTGCATTACCTTGGCTCCTTCATCTCCAATAGCATTTCCAGATAGGTTAAGAGTCTTTAGTGCAATATTTGATTGCAAGATGCCATCAAAGGCCTTCAATCCTTTGGCAGTTATTCCATTAGCAGCAAAATTCACTTCCTCTGCTGTCTGGAAATAACACAGAAAGAAAGGAAGCGTACATCGGTAAGGAACCAAGCTTGTTCAAAAAATTATTCAACGAATAATAATAAGGTTTTCGTTGGTACTTGTCTACATTACAATCATCATGACTTCATCCTCTTGGATCAGCAAGACAGACCATGGTGAAACGTCTTGCACTAATAGTGTCAAACTCTATACCGATAAAGGATGGAAGGAGAGGGGGGGAAAGAGAGAGAGGCAAAAATACATTACCTGATTATATGCTAAACTCTCTGCTAGGAAAATTAGCCCGTCATTTCCAAAGTTTCGACCTGCCAAACACTAAAATGTTCAACCAAGCACCTTGCGACTTGAAAATTATAATTCCATAATCAGTAAGTAAACCATGTCTAGTCACAAAACAAGGAAAATGCAACAAAGATTTGAACATGGTGTCTTGAGCTTGGGGTTGGGTGTGTGTTTTTTTTTTGGGGGGGGGGGAGCTTAAACTTGCAACAAGTCTAGGAAATATTCTTAAGACACCATCAGTAAGCAAAACATGTTTTATCACAAAACAAGGGAAAAAACAGCATCTTCGGTATTTGTTTGTTTTCTTTTGGCGTTGAGGTGGGTGCTTAAAGATTAACACGTTTAGGCAAATCTTTTGCAGACATCATCACTTTCCTGAAAACCAAAAATAATTAAAGTTCCTGATCTAACCTTTCCAAAAAAAAAAAAGTAGATATCTTTTACGCCAGCACTTAGCATAGTTTGAACACCAATTTTAATATGTGAAGCAGCTGAGCCAGCAACTGAGTGAAATTTTACCTGACATGTCAACAATGCTGAAAGATCTAAGCTCTTTAGCAAACTCATTAAGCCTTAGCTTGGATTCTCTTTCAATCTTTTCACCAAAACCAGGCAACAAGTTTGTCCCAGGAGCGATGAACCACTTTACTCCTTCAGTAGATTTGCTTTCTTCTGCTGAAGTCTTGGCTGGTTTGGGTTGAAGAATTTTCTCCACCAGCTTCCACAAAACTGTCAACTGAACACATAGATTAGCACAATATAGAGAATCCTCCTTTTTATTTAAGATTACTATTTCTGGTCACAATTATAGGTAGAAATATTCTTCAGTCAAACTGCCATGTTCATACAAGACTCAACCTCCAGAAATAAATCACAGGCTAAAGTAGAAAGGATACTACTTGTAACGAGTACAAAGAGAAGGGAGCAGCAATAGAAGATGGCAAGGGCCTATAGTCAATGGTGGAACTAGTGAAACAATCTGGTAATACTAAGAACTCTATTCTTTCTGAAGATGCAGAGTTAAGCAGCTTCATCAGTTCTTTTTTGAAGAAAGAGCTCTGGGGAATTTAATTTTTTAATAAAGTTGAGAATGTAAAACTCTAAAAGCTAGAATTAATTAGAAGGGCCAAATACATATGCGACCCCTTAAACTTTCCTGGATATTTAATTTAGACACCTAAACTCAAGCTAGTACCTATTGAACGCTTAAACTCATCCAGAAGTATATCGATTAAACACAATTTTGACAGCTTACAAACAAAACAAAACGCGTGTATTAAACGTGTCAGACATGGAAAATGGCACCAATAACGCGTGTATTAAACGTGTCAGACATGGAAAATGGCACCAATAAGAAATATACCTGTCGAAAATAAATATGACCTGTCAAGCAAAGTCCAGTCCTAACAATCCCCCCCCCCCCGGCACAGCTCTACCTCCTCTCTTAAATCTTCTTCCACCACTTTCATCAATTTTATGAACGAAGTCCAATCCTATCCCCCGATTCCTCTTTGTCTCAAAGAGTTGCATGGAAAATGGCACCAATAAGAAATATACATGTCGAAAATAAATATGACTTGTCAAACGAAGTCCAGTCCTAACAATTCCCCCCCCCCCTGCGGCACAGCTCTACCTCCCCTTCTAATCTTCTTCCACCACTTTCATCAATTTTATGAACGAAGTCCAGTCCTATCCCTCGTTTCCTCTTTGTCTCAAAGAGTTGCACATAAGCTCATCAAGCAAGATGTTTGCTGGAAGAGTGGTTGTGTTTTATGACGGAATAGGCCAGTGGGGTGTTGATGATATTGACCAATAAGGCAGAGAGCGGCGAGGACCTGGCGGCTATAGTCATTTGTTGCCACCTTTTTGCTTAAATCAATTTACAGTCAATACATCGAACCACATGAAAAGTTGGACTCTTACGAAGCAGAAATTGGGATATAGAACTGATAAAAAGAAGAATTTGATGCTGGGTACTGGGCCATTACTGGTGATACGACAAGCTTGTGAGTTTTATTATTCAGGGACTCGAGCTTAATTGTAAGGCACTTAGAGAAGAATGGTAGGAGGTGAGATAGATTAATTCGAATCCCACAACATTGGCAATTAGGAAGGTACTGGCTAGGTGAAACAGATGAGAAAGTAGTTTTACAAGCAAGCCTAGGAATTCGCCGCCGACAAGAAAAATTCCGGCAAGGTGGGTCAACAGCTTCTAAGAAAAGAGAAAAGCAAAAGGGAAAAGAGAAAGGAAAAAGTTAACCATTTTTTAGATACTACAAGCGCTCAGAGAGAGTGCAAAACACACATTCTGCCATGTCAGTAAAATGTGTTTAATAAAACATTTTTGAATGAGTTTAGGGGTTCAATAGGTATTAACTCGAGTTTAAGTGTCTAAATGAAATATTGAAGCAAGTTTAAGTGGTTGCATATGTATTTGGCCTAATTAGATGCAATGAAATCAGTGCTTAATGAATTGTTTATAAGTGCCAGCCCCGCACGTGAGGGGACATGTTGCAGATATAAAGATAAATAAATATGCTCTCTCTAACAGCTGTAACAAAATTTAACAATTCTATTAACTTCTAGCAATTACATAATTAATAAGAATACTCCTCTTCCTGATTCTCTTGACTTTCAGGAGAGTCAAATGAAGACTGCATAAAATGTGGGACAAGTCATCACACACTACATGTCCGTCAAGAATAGAACTATAGTTGACAACTAAAAGATGACAACATAAGCAAGCCTCATTACAAGAAAGGATTTAGTTCAAAGAATGAATTAGTGAAGCTGTTGCATCATCTATTCCTCAAAAGCCGTAAAAGAAATCGCTCACTTAGAGGGGATATACATTTTCCAATGGCTAACCTATTTAGATAATTAAGAAATAGAAACAGTTACTCCCTCCATTTCAATTTAGATGAGGTAGTTTGACTCGGCACGGAATTTAAGAAAAAAGAAGAAAGACTTTTGAAACTTGTGGTCTTAAAAGCTTAAGGGGTAAAAGCTTTGTGGGGCCATGACATTTGTGTCATTAAAAGCTTCTCATTAAAGGTAAAATGGGTAAAATGAAGAGTTTAAAGTTGAATTATTTCCAAATTTAGAAATGTGTAACTTATTTTGTAACAAACTAAAAAGAAAAGTACCTCATCTAATTTGAAACGGAGGGAGTAAATGATTGCAACAGATTGACAACTAAATAGTAGGTGGGTTGAAATGTCAAAGTACACGATCCATTCATGGGAATAAACTCACCGAAACATTTAAAATGATACAAAGTACTAAAAAATGAAAACGGCAATCCTAGCTGGAACTTTTTTTATCAAGTAATGTATTTCATCAAAAATGCACCCAGTAGATGCTGTGAATTACAAGTAAAAGGATAGTAAAAGAAGAAATAGCTCCTGAAACAGTGATCACCCTATATGCTTTCTAAGGAGCTAATAAAGACAAAAAGCTGATCAAAAATATCTACGGTATGATGTTTACTCCAGCAAAATGTATTTGTAAGACATCTACACTTCAAAGCATGAAAGGAGAAGAGTTTCCTTCAAAGCATCTGCTATTCCTTTCTAGCCATAGACACCAAAAATAGAAGCTGGGGCACAAAAAAATGAGCTTAATGGAATTAATGCAGGTAAGTTCGAGTTTGAACAAGTGTGCTGCACTTCTAAGTTCTAAATGTGAGCCAATGCTAAGAACAATTACAAGCTCTTGTCTGTTTACTCATTTTTTAATCATAAACAACTTAATAAAAAGAGGGTGATTTAATGCAGGATGTACTGCTTCAAAGACTTGAGTTCTGCTTCATAGTTGAACTACTGAGTCTGGGCCATAGTGCCAAGCACTCAGATAACTTGAAACTTCATTATTAAGTTGAAACTTTTCTCACAAGACCTCATGAACCCTTCCTTTCTTTTTGGGTACCGCAGGAAGCCTGACCTATTCAAGCATCATTGATTGTTTTTTCTTTTGGGGGAATGGTAAGGATTCTATCAGGATATTGATGGTGTTCGGGCTAGCATGCGCACACATCGACTATTCAACTGGTTAAATATTACCTTGCACCAGCACACGTACTGAGTAACTCTATCCACTTAGGCAGATTGGAATAAACCACTTAGTGTTTGTTGTCTTTGCTGAGATTTAAACCTTAGTCTCAAAAGTTTGCACCCATTTCCTTGACCACTAAGTCACATCCTTGGGAGTAAGAATGGTAAAGATATTATAAACATAAGTAGCATAAAGCTAGTGCCAATTCCAGCATCTGCCTAAATTGGAATACCATTTACATCTTCCCTCTACCCTAAATATTAAAGCCTTGCCTAGACCACTAATTTGCGAAGAGGAAAAATGCAAGAACAACAACGAGCAAATTTTATTTAGTTCGCAAAAGTTATAAGGTGCATTATATTGAGTTTAAACTGATGCAAAAAGATGGAACTGTAATCTCGAAGAGGAAAAATGCAAGAACAACAACAAGCAAATTTTATTTAGTTCGCAAAAGTTATAAGGTGCATTATATTGAGTTTAAACTGATGCAAAAAGATGGAACTGTAATCTCAAGAAATTAAACAGAACATAAATAGACAATAATAAACAACTACATAATGGAAAACATAGACATGAGCTTATTATTTTGTAATCCTGCTTCAAAAATACAAAAGTTATCTTCCTTTGAAATTTTTTCCAATACTTCTCAATTCTCATTACGGCATCCACCACACCCACCGTATTCTCCGCAAAGTTGTCAGATGTAAAAGTTAGATTGAAAGGAAAAAGCAATGAACGAGAGACCCTATTAAAAAATTAAGTTAGAAGATATTCATACTCTCAGAAACAATAGATACTTCTCGTCTTAATGAACTATATTTAAACTTCTCTAAATTGTGATTCTTGGTATATTACTAGTATTCTCAAACCCCACCCCGTGGGACTATACTGGGTAGTTGTTGTTGGTATATTACTAGTATTAACCAAAATAAGAGTAGACAAAAAACACAAACTACTCGAGTAAAGAGTTAAGTTGGTCGCATTGATGGCTTAAAAGATATTTACACAATCAGCTCACTTATTAGATTATCCAACCAAATCTCTATGCTAAATATCAATTGGTAAAAAGGTAAGTCACCTACAATCACAGGTTAAACTCCACTGATAGTTGGCGTAGAAGATATTTGCTTAATCTTTTTGTTTGAGGGAACCATTTTGATGTAGATAATCCTATTTTATTTCTTGATTTTCTAAGTCCCAAGAGTAGTTAGGTGGATATGGTCGTATGTTTTGCAGGGGGATTTATCTCTTTTGTTATCAGTTTCTGCATCCTCTGGATGCCTCTAGTCATGAAATATTATTACTATACCTGATCAAAAATCTACACTGAGTGTGTAAAAACTCCTTACACTAAATGAATCTTCTACATCCATTCCGCTTCACTCCAGTGTCTTCATAAAAGATTAGAAAACAACAAATTCATACAAAAACAAAAAGATAAAAAGAAGGCAAAATGTGAATACCGAAAGAGATAATCACAAAAGCACCGGCGGGCACAACAAAAGAAGCAATTTGATCAACAGGTGATGTTGGCGGTTGAGCTTGTGATTCCTTGTAAACTCTCCGAGAACTCGACGAACGTCTCGAACCAGTACTACTAGACGATGCAGCTCGAACAATTACGCGTTTCAACTGCAACCATTTACTTCTATTACGACTACTACTGAAATACAGTGAAGGCGAAATAGGAAGCAAAACATAGCTTCTGTATGAGATGTTTATTGTTTGCCTTCCAAACCCTAGTTTTCTCCGATGAAATTCAAAATTCACCTAAAAATTACCACAAAAAAGGAGAAATTAGATATTTATTTTTGTTTTGAGAATTCAGTTCAGTTATAGTAAATGGATGAGGTAAAAGGTGGAGAACAGGTGTACCGTTGAGTGAGAGCATAGAGAGAGTGTAGAAGCTGAGCCCATGGAGTTAGTGCGACTCAGTGAGCGAGTAAGAGAGAGAGGGAGAGTTGCAGAAGAGGAGATAAAGCGCGGCGTTGCAATGATGATGATCTGAGAGAATTTTGGGCCAAGATGACATGTAACAGTGTACTTGAATTTGTTGGGCTTGATTCCAGACTATTCGCTGGACCTCTCTTGGAGACATACATAAAGAGCCCAGAAACCCATTGGACTTCATGAGATGGACTAGTTAAATATAGCACGCTCTAGCTAGTTTTTGGACTGGTCATTTAAAAATAGACAATGTTTATTAATTCAATAAAAAATAGCCACTATTTTGTTGCAACAGAGGCCGGTCCAGCATCACATACTGGAGTTTGGTACACCTGTGTATCAACTTCCAGGATATTATGCTGGAACTCCAACACACAAAAAGTTCCAGCATAATATACTGGAGATTCGAGCACTTGTGTATGAACTTCCAGCATATTATACTGGACCGATATACTTTGCTGGAACTCCAATATATTATGTTGGAGTTCTAGTGTACTTATGCTGGAACTCCATCATATTATGTTGGAGTTCTAGCATACTTATCTTGGAACTTCAGTATAATATGTTGGAGTTCAAGTATACTTATGCTGTAACTCAAGCATAATATACTGGTGTATTTTTCGGGTTTTGAACAGTATTTTCGCTCAGATTTATCTTTACATGAAAAGTGGCTAGATTTCGATTACTTTTGAAACTGGGCTATTTTTGAACGATCACTTGTAAATCTAGCTATTTTTGAATTTCTCTTGATGGACTAGGGGTGGCAATCGGACGGGTCGGATCAGATATATGCATGTTGGAAATGGGTAATGCAAAAATTATTCTATCTGCCCATATTGAATATGATCACTTTTGAGAGAATACCTACCTCCCAAACTTGAGAAATCTCAATTTGAGGCTTTACAAATATTAAAGTTAGGGGAATCTTACATAAATGTCCCAAATAAGTCCCAACTTACCAACCTCTAACTATTAACCATAGACTTACCAATACTAGCCAAGCACTAAAAATTAAAAACCCAAATAAATAAGGTTCTTTCTTTCCAAGAATCATACGCAAAGATCTCCATCTATATTTTTAAGTGTGATTAGCAACATTAGATGCAAAATGGAAAGGAACATTCATGGATGATGTAGCAAATAAAGTGATGAAATACAATATATATAGTCATTTTTCAATGGGTATAGTTGAAATTCATTAAAAACATATAGATGAGTCAATAGACAAAAATTGAGAAGGATTGGAAGTGATTTGGACTAATTTGGTATCAAAATTCGTAGTTAAAATCGAGTTCAAAACATTCTTCTGCGACACATGTATTAAATGTATCACACATGTATCTCACACACATGTATACATAGATGTGATACATATTTGATATAAATATGATACAAATATGATACATATGTGATATGCATATTTTTTTTTCTATGTTCATCTTCTACTTCGAATTTTCAATTCAAACCAACTTAAAGCTCCATCAAAGCATCTCAAAACTGATATTCGAGCTCTTTAAAATATACACAATCTATTCTAACAACATCCACTCAAAAGAAAGAAAATATTTGACCTTTTTGGGTTACAAATAACTAATTGGCTAATATTAGTAATACTTAATGAATTGGTCAAATTTTGTAATAAGCTACTTATACATGGACATAGCTGGTAATTTCAAAGTTAAACTCATTGGTTATCCATTTTTAACTGGATAATATGGTTCTTATTCATATTTGATCCGTTATCAAAAAGTTCATTATCAACCCATTTTTTAATGAATAATATATGTGAATAACTACTTTTTTTAAACTATTTTGCCACCTAGTCGTCCCAGATCGGAGGTTTGAAGTACCACTGGGGTTTGAAGTACCACTACATTAGTGTGCAATTCTTCTATCCTGTAACGAAATAATCCATAATCTTGGGTAGTAGGAAGGGGTTAAATTCTTTAAGGAAACACTGTGAATTCAATGTAATCGTATTAACTTCAGTTTCGTTTGTATGTTATTTTATTTTCTTCAGAATTATCTTACAAATACAGTATAATAACAGACTTTACTCGATTAGATAATGTTTGGCTCCAAAAAGTTAAATAATTACTTTAGAGGCCTAAAACAATCAAAAAGGTAACGAAGGGGCAAATTGTAATCAAATATAGTAAACCTAGATGTGGGATTGGTATAGTTATCGCTTATAAGATGTTGCAGAATGAAGAACTTTAAGAATAATTGCTTGACAAATTTAAAAAATAGAGAGAGAATGAGAGAGTTGTATTATTAGATAATAACACTTGCCCTTTTACAATGGGGAGACCCCCTTTATATAGGAAGGGGCCTCCTTTAAAATAATAATAAAAATATTGGAGCATAGTCAATGTCCTCTTAGTGGGGACGTCCGATCGTGAGTGACGTCATCTGCGTGCCTTTTTCTAAACTGTACCTCTATTATAAGGTGTATATAAGGGAGGCCGTACCCTCTGGTCGTGAGGGCGTGAAGGGTCACATTAGGCCCCATACAGTTAGTCCCTTCGCTTGTTGGAGGAATATGCGGCATACGTCTTTAACGGGCGAAAATGTCAATCCGAGCCTTTGAAGAATTTTGACCTTAGTATGAGGACAACGACATGATCAGGAAAAAGGGGGAGTACATGGCGTTGTTGACTCGTTAACACGTGGTCTACTTTCTCAACTGACGTCATGGCCGGCATGCGTCATGATCATATCTTCTCCCAAGATGGTTCAGAGGAAAATTTGACGTTTTGGTTCCCGCCCCTCTTCGAATCATGCCTCTTCGATTTCTGAGTATTTTAGCCCTATAAATAGGAGGAAGGTTCAATCTTTTCTATCTTTCGAACTTATGAGATTTCTTACCCCCTCTTTTCATATTCTTTAAAGAGAACCGATATATCTTGCTTTGAACCCTTTAGTTTCCATTGAAATTATTCATTTAGCTGTTAACACTCGATTCATATAAAATACCATTATGGCAGAACGTGGACACCACAATAGGAGGGGCCAAGATGATGCTCCTTCTAGGGTTCCATCATCTTCGGGTTGTGGGAAAAAGGCCCAGAAACCTCTTGTCCCTCTTTGTATGGACAATGTTCTCCCTAGAGAGCTTCATTCTCGAAGGGATTTCCCAACTAGGAGCCCGACTCCCCTATGGGATCATACTGAGCTTCTTTAATCGCATTTGGACGGCCTACGGTGGGCGTACCAAATCCCTGACCAGGTGGTTATGGAGCCGGCCGGAACCGATTATATTAATGTACATCGGCCAGGATTTTGCTCTTTTTAGGAGTACTCGTTCTTGGTCGGGTATGGTCTTCCGATTTACCCCCTGGTGGAGGAGCTTTCCGCTTCTATAATGTATGCCCGGCTCAGCTTACTCCCTATACCTGGAATGTGTGTCGCATTATGACCACTTACGCAACCAGGGCCGGACTTGATGTTTCGGTCCATCACTTGTTGTAGTTGTTTAGTCCCGGCTATATGAGGGGCTCTATACAACAATAACAACAACAACAAGAACAATAACAACAACAACAACCCAGTGTATTCCCACAAATGGGGTCTGGGGAGGGTAATATGTACGCATGCCTTACCTCTACCCCGAGGGGCAGAAAGGCTGTTTCCAGGTGACCCTCGGCTCAAGAAGGAAACAGGATACAAAAACAAGTGGCGATATATTGGTAATAGCACTGAACTCATAATAAATAACATAAAATACATAACATCAATAAAATGACATAAATAATAAAATGAGGAATATAAGAAATATGAGAAAGAGGAAAGTATGCTAATATCTATAATATAAATCCCTCCATCAGTACGAACTGCCTAGTCTCACTCTAGTGTGCTGTAGAAATATTCCCAACTTCCCACCAAATCTAACCTAACCTAAAATAATGCTCGACTTCCATCCCATGTCAAGGGCCATGTCCTCAGTAATCCTAAGTCGCGCCTGATCACCTCTCTCCAGTACTTCTTAGGTCTCCATCTACCTATCCTCACGCCCAGCACCGCTAGTCGCTCACAACTCATCACCGGTGCATCAGTGCTCCTCCTCTAAATGTGCCGGAACCACCTGAGTCTTGCTTCTCGCATCTTGTCCTCCATGGGCGCCACACCCACCCTCTCTCGAATAACTTCATTCTTAATCTTATCCATTCTTGTATGCCCACACATCCACCTCAACATCCTCATCTCTGCAACTTGCATCTTCTGGATGTGAGAGTTCTTAACCGACCAACACTCGGTTCCATCCAACATGGTTGGTCTAACCACTGCTCGATAAAACTTACCTTTGAGTAACGGTGGCACTTTCTTGTCACACAGGACTCCCGTTGCTAAACTCCACTTCATTTACCCTACCCCTATACGGTGTGTGATATCCTCGTTGATCTCCCTCATCCCCTAAATAACTGACCCAAGGTACTTGAAACTACCCCTCTGTGGGAGGATTTGGGAGTCCAATTTAAAAGCCATGGCATGAAGGGTCTAGTGGTGAGGGCCGATGACAAGAACAATCGCCGCTTCTGGCGTAAGTTTTTCTACATCACGACGGAGGACCTGGTGTCGAACCCAAAATGATTTCCGGAGAGGTGGAATCTGGAACGTGAGTACTTTTACCCGTATTTAGTACTTTTACAACTTTTGGCCATGCAATCATTGTAAATTCTCTTCGCATTTTTCTTCCTTTTTGTAGCGAGGGCCTCTCCACCCCGACTCATTGTAGACACAAGGTCGTGGGTGGAAAGGGTGATCCCTTTGGCGGAGAAGTGCTGTACATGGCCTGCATTCCGCAATCGATACGGCCCATCAGGTAACGTTTCAACCAGAGTTTGGAGATTTTGTTTAAGTGTTGTTGCTTAACTTATCTTATTTTGGTAGGCCGGGGAGCTCCCATGAGGATGAGGTAGAATGTTGCCGCATCGTCGGCAGTGGGGACCGACTCTGGGGATGAGTACGTGCCCCGAGATTCTACAAGTGAGGGCGTCCCCGAGGTTGCCCAACCTGAGGCCGTGCCTGTGGTTGAGTCCACGAGCAAATAGAACACTTCACCTCCGTCCCCTCAACCTATGGACAAGACTCCCGAAGGTGAGGAGCCAACGAAACGGAAGAGGCGTCGACTGATACTCTACAAAGGAATTGCCACGGAGGACGATAGGGCGAGTGAGCCTGATAGCATCACTGATAAGGATAGAGTTTTGGAAGCTCCAAGAAGGCCATTTACAAGATCTCTAGCTAAGGAATTGCAAACTAAGGTTGCTGGACTTCAATGGCAAATAAAGAAGCTTCTAACTATGGAGGAAGAGCTCATGCCCAAAGGAGAAGAGTTGTCTAAGTTTTACAACTATTTGGTTGCTCAAATTGAAGTCCAAGAGGAGGAAGATTTGGTTACACAAATCTGCCCATGGAGTCACCAAATAGGCTCAAAATGAGCTTAAAAGAGTCCAGAAAGAGGTGTTACAAGAACAGCCCAATTGGAGTCCAAACAAATGGCCCAAAACAAGTTGTTTTAAGGCCCAAATCTGCCCCAAAGAGTCTTGGCCGCCCCTCACCTACCAAAGACTTTTCTTAGACATTAGCAACCACCTACCTCATTGTAATAATTGTGTTTTCCACTACCACCACCCCACCTAGTTTTTAATGTTATTTTTATGCCTTTGTACTCCTATAAATAGTGTGTTCTTCTGCTTCATAAGGCAGATCATTATTTGAGTGAGTATATCATATTTTGAGAGTTCTTTTGAACCTTTGTTACTTGTGCTTTGAGATTTATCTTTCAACCTTTACTAGTTCATAGTTCAAGGTAGTAAGATTACTTCTCTTTTGTGATATCTTTGATTCCTTTGTGGTATTCTTAGAAGGCGATTAATACTAGTATTAATTGTTGTCTCAAGTTACTCGTAAAGTGGTCAAGATCCGAATCTATTGTTTTGATTTGCTTTTAAGTAAAGGCGTTTGATTTCTTTCATAAATCAAGACGTTGTTACTTTGATCTTGTCAAGGCTATAGAACTTGCGTTCTTGAAAGTTCTTGGAATTCTTTCCTTGAATCTTTCCCATATCCTTTATTTTCGTCTCTTTAATTCTAGTTGTTCAATTCCTGTTGTTATTGCTTCCGCATTTACTTCTCAAATTCTTACTCTAGTTTGGATTCCCGACCTAGTTATTATCAAGTGGTATTCAGAGCGGTTCTATCAAGATTTCGTTCTTGATAATTCTTGGGATATTTTGAAAACAAAAAAAAAAAAACAAAAAAAACGAAATCCAATTTAAAACAAGAAGAAATACAATTGCTTGCTCTCCAGGATATATCTTTTGTATCTAAGTGTTTCCAAAAATTAACAAAGGAAACAAGAAGAGGGGATCCTTGATTTTGTTACTCTCTGTATTCTACACATTTATATTCTTTCCTTTTTGTTCGTGTCTTATTTCAACCGAGCCTAAAAGTTCTAGGATTTGGTTCTTTCTTCTTTTAATTGTTCCCAAAAAAAAAAAAAAACAAAAGAAAAATCTGAGTTTTACTACTAAGAACTACATACAAGTTAGGTTTAACTATAAATCTATAAAGTACTTGTTCAAAGGTTATTTCGAGAGAAAAAAAGAAGCTAATTTGTGTGATACAATTTTTAAAGATGTCACATACAGGTAGTGATAATGAACGAATGGTTCTCCAAGAAGCTGAAATCAAAGCAAGGAATGATTTTACCTTGCAAGCCATGCATCAACAGTTTGAAAGGCTGAATCTCCAACTCCAAGAAATGAGGGATACCATTGCGGATCAAAATGATACAATAGCTGAACTTAGGAGGGATAATAATGTTAGGCCACCTGCTAGAAGAAATGTACCCCATGCTCCTATTGTAAATCAAGCAAACTTTATTGATGATTTTAATGATATTGATTTTGATAGGGTGAGAGGAGATAGGAGGGGACAAAGAGGTAGGATAGAGGATGATAATATAAGTAATATAAAGATGCAGATGCCATCTTTCAAGGGAACAAGGGATCCGGACTTGTATCTTGATTGGGAGAGAAAGGTTGAAGCAATCTTTGACTGTCACAACTACTCTGAAGGTAAGAAGGTTAAACTTGCTGTTGTTGAGTTTTCTGATTATGCTTCTATTTGGTGGAAAAAGCTTAATAGGGATCGACTGCAAGAAGGAGAAGCACCAATTGCTACTTGGACCGAGGCTAAAAGGGTGATGAGGAAGAGATTCGTACCATCACACTTTCAAAGAGAGCTACAACTACGTCTTCAAACATTGAAGCAAGGGTCCATGTCAGTAGATGATTACTTTAAGGCTATGTATATAGCTATGATCCAAGCTAATTGTATGGAGGAAGAAGAAGCTACAATGGCTAGGTTTTTAAATGGTTTAAATAAGGAAATAGCTGATGTAGTTGAATTACAACAATATGTAACAATAGATGAGTTAGTTGATTTGTGTATAAAGGTAGAAAATCAAAATAAAAGAAAGCAAACTGGCTCATGGAGATGTCGAACAAGCACCATGCCTAAGAAACCATGGCCAAATCATGAGATGAAGAATTTTTCTCGGCCTCAAGAAGACAAGGGAAAAGGTAAACTCGAGAACAAAGAGGGAGGTAAAACATTCAACCCTAAACCTTTTACACCTTCTAGTTCTATTGAGTGTCATAAATGTAAAGGAAGGGGACATATGATGCATGAATGTCCAAGTAGAAGGAACATCATTCTAAAAGAAGATGGAGGATATGAGAGTGAAAAGAGTGAGGGAGATGAAGAGGGAGATATGAGTGATGATGGTGATTTAGAACTACCTAATGATGGAATGGTTGGGGTAGTTAGGAGGATTATGACTATCAATTTAGGAAGCAATAGTGAAGCACAAAGAGAGAATATATTCCATACTAGGTGTGGGATAAAAGGAAAAACTTGCTCTATGATCATTGATAGTGGTAGTTGTGCTAATGTGGTTAGTTCATACTTTGTGGAAAAGCTGGGACTTGCATGCATGAAACACCCTACTCCCTATAGACTCCAATGGTTAAATGATAGTGGTGAACTAAAGGTAAATAAACAGTGTATGATTTCATTTAACGTTGGTAGATATGAGGATGATATTCTTTGTGACATAGTGCCTATGCAAGCTTGTCATATATTATTGGGTCGTCCTTGGCAGTATGACAGGAATGTTTTTCATGATGGGAGAAAGAATAGATATTCGCTTGAACTAAATGGCAGGAAATTTACTCTTGCACCTTTATCTCCTTCTCAAGTGTTTGAAGATCAGAAGAGATTAAAGGAAACAATGGGAAAGTCAAGGGGAGGGATAAAAAGTGAGCTTGAGGAAAAAGAAAAGAAAGAGAGAGAGAGCAGCAATTTGAGAGAAGAGATAAAAGAGGGTTCGAATAAAAAAATAGACAATCTTGGTGAGAGGAAAGAGGCTAAGGAAAGAAAAAGAGAGAGTTTCTATATAAAAGCCAAAGAGTGTTTAAATGCAAGAAAAGAGGGCTGCCCATAATACTACTTACTTACAAAGAGGCTTTGATTAACTCTGAGTTGCTAACTTCTTCTTTGCCAAGTAATATTTCTTCTCTTTTGCAGGATTTTGAAGATGTCTTTCCAGAAGATATTCCTAGTGGATTGCCACCTTTACGTGGCATTGAGCATCAAATTGATTTTGTACCTGGATCACAAATCCCAAATAGGCCAGCCTATAGGAGTAATCCAGAAGAGACAAAGGAACTTCAAAGGCAAGTTGAGGAGTTGCTTGAGAAAGGCTTTGTGAGAGAGAGCATGAGCCCTTGCTCTGTTCCGGTCCTATTGGTACCCAAAAAGGATGGAACTTGGAGGATGTGCGTGGATTGTAGAGCAATCAACAAGATTACGGTAAAGTATCGCCACCCTATTCCTCGTCTTGATGACATGTTGGATCAATTACATGGATCCAAAATCTTTTCTAAAATTGATCTAAAAAGTGGTTACCATCAGATTCGAATGAATCCAGGAGATGAATGGAAAACTGCTTTTAAGACCAAATATGGGCTTTATGAGTGGTTAGTTATGCCTTTCGGCTTGACTAATGCGCCTAGCACTTTCATGAGATTAATGAATCATGTTTTTAAGGATTTTCATGGAAAATTTGTTGTGCTGTACTTCGATGATATCTTGGTCTTTTCTAATACTTTAGAAGAGCATGTAGAACACCTAAGACAAGTTTTTGAAGTTCTTAGAAAGCACTTGTTATTTGCTAATCTTAAAAAGTGTACTTTTTATGTGGATCGTGTGATTTTCTTGGGTTTTGTGGTTAGCTCTAAAGGTGTTGAGGTTGATGAAGAGAAAACCAAAGCAATTAAAGAATGGCCTAAACCTAAGAGTGTAACTGAAGTTAGGAGTTTTCATGGACTTGCTAGTTTTTATAGGAGGTTTGTGAGAGACTTTAGTACCATTGCTTCTCCTTTAACTGAAGTTATCAAAAAGGATAGGATTTTTAAATGGGGAAAAGAACAAGATGATGCTTTTAACTTGTTGAAAGAAAAGTTATGTTACTGCTCCGTTATTACAATTGCCTGATTTTTCTAAATCTTTTGAAATTGAATGTGATGCTTATGGCAAGGGAATAGGTGTTGTTTTGATGCAAGATTCTAAACCTATTGCCTACTTTAGTGAGAAGTTGAATGGAGCCACATTGAACTATTCAACTTATGACAAAGAGCTTTATGCTTTGGTAAGGGCTTTAGCCACATGGCAACATTACTTGTGGCCAAGGGAGTTTGTCATTAAAACTGACCATGAATCCTTGAAATACTTGAAAAGTCAAGGTAAGCTTAGTAGAAGGCACGCTAAGTGGGTTGAATTTATTGAAACTTTTCCTTATGTAATTTCTTACAAACAAGGGAAAGAGAATGTTGTTGCTGATGCACTTTCAAGGAGGTATGTCTTAGTTTCTACCCTCACTTCTAAATTGATGGGTTTTGAACAAATCAAGGAACTTTATGCTAATGATGTTGATTTTGGCAAAACTTTTGCAGATTGTAAGTTGGGTCCTCTTGATAGGTTTAACCTACAAGATGGGTTTCTCTTTAAGGAAAATAAGTTGTGTATCCCTAATTGCTCTTTACGTGAAGTATTTGTAAGGGAAGCACATTGTGGAGGGCTTATGGGACACTTTGGGGTCCCAAAGACATTAGACATACTTGCTGAAAATTTCTTTTGGCCTGGAATGAGAAAAGATGTTGAAAGAATGTGCACACGGTGTTTGGAATGTAAACAAGCTAAATCTAAAGTGTTACCACATGGTCTTTACACGCCATTACCTGTTCCTACTTCACCTTGGATTGATATATCTATGGATTTTGTGTTAGGTTTGCCTAGAACAAGGTATGGTAAGGATAGTATATTTGTTGTGGTAGATAGGTTCTCCAAGATGGCTCGTTTTATTCCTTGTTTAAAGACTAATGATGCCTCACATGTTGCTAATCTTTTTGTAAAAGAGATTGTGAAATTGCATGGTATACCTAGAACTATTGTTAGTGATAGGGATGCAAAGTTTTTGAGTCACTTCGGCGTGTATTTTGGGGGAAGTTAGGCACTAAATTGTTGTTTTCCACTTCTTGTCACCCACAAACTGATGGACAAACTGAAGTAGTTAATAGAACCTTAGGAAACATGTTGAGGGCTGTTTTGAAAGGTAAATTAACTTTATGGGAAGATCACTTACCTATGATTGAATTTGCTTACAATAGAACAATCCATTCTTCTACAGGTATGTCTCCTTTTGAAGTTGTTTATGGCTTTAATCCCTCTACTCCACTTGATTTATTACCATTACCTACTAATGATATTGCTAGTCTTGATGGTAGGACGAAGGCTGAGATGATGAAAAAATTCATGAGCAAACAAGGCTTGCAATTGAGAAGAAAAATGAGCAAACCGCCTTGAGAAAGAATAAGGGTCGAAAACAAGTTATTTTTAAACCTGGAGATTTAGTTTGGGTTCACTTTAGAAAGGAGAGATTTCCTTCCAAAAGGAAGTCAAAGTTGCATCCTAGAGGAGATGGCCCCTTTCAAGTCCTTGAAAGGATTGGAAACAATGCTTACAAGTTGGACCTTCCTGGTGAGTTTCAAGTAAGTGCTACATTCAATGTTGCTGACTTATCTTTGTTTGATGTAGGATCGAATTCGGGGACGAATTCTTTTCAAGAAGAGGGGAATGATAGCATCACCGATAAGGATAGAGTTTTGGAAGCTCCAAGAAGGCCATTTACAAGATCTCAAGCTAAGGAATTGCAAACTAAGGTTGCTGGACTTCAATGGCAAATAAAGAAGCTTCTAACTATGGAGGAAGAGCTCATGCCCAAAGGAGAAGAGTTGTCTAAGTTTTACAACTATTTGGTTGCTCAAATTGAAGTCCAAGAGGAGGAAGATTTGGTTACACAAATCTGCCCATGGAGTCACCAAATAGGCTCAAAATGAGCTTAAAAGAGTCCAGAAAGAGGTGTTACAAGAACAGCCCAATTGGAGTCCAAACAAATGGCCCAAAACAAGTTGTTTTAAGGCCCAAATCTGCCCCAAAGAGTCTTGGCCGCCCCTCACCTACCAAAGACTTTTCTTAGACATTAGCAACCACCTACCTCATTGTAATAATTGTGTTTTCCACTACCACCACCCCACCTAGTTTTTAATGTTATTTTTATGCCTTTGTACTCCTATAAATAGTGTGTTCTTCTGCTTCATAAGGCAGATCATTATTTGAGTGAGTATATCATATTTTGAGAGTTCTTTTGAACCTTTGTTACTTGTGCTTTGAGATTTATCTTTCAACCTTTACTAGTTCATAGTTCAAGGTAGTAAGATTACTTCTCTTTTGTGATATCTTTGATTCCTTTGTGGTATTCTTAGAGGCGATTAATACTAGTATTAATTGTTGTCTCAAGTTACTCGTAAAGTGGTCAAGATCCGAATCTATTGTTTTGATTTGCTTTTAAGTAAAGGCGTTTGATTTCTTTCATAAATCAAGACGTTGTTACTTTGATCTTGTCAAGGCTATAGAACTTGCGTTCTTGAAAGTTCTTGGAATTCTTTCCTTGAATCTTTCCCATATCCTTTATTTTCGTCTCTTTAATTCTAGTTGTTCAATTCCTGTTGTTATTGCTTCCGCATTTACTTCTCAAATTCTTACTCTAGTTTGGATTCCCGACCTAGTTGTTATCAGAGCCCCATCCAGAGTCGAGGTCTATCTTAATGGCTGATGCCATTTGTTCGGGGTGGTCGGCTCCCCTAGGAGGGTCGGTTCCTGATATTGCCCCCGCATATCCCAGAGAGTGGTACGTCGGCCGCTAGCGAGAAGGCGGGTAATGAGGAGAGGGCAGGTCCCGAAATGGCCCCCACAGTCAAGGACACGCTGATGAGGGATCATGCCAGCGTAGAGATGACGATGGGTGGGCCTAACCGCCAGAATGTGAACCCAAGCGGGTACAAACTATTGTAGAATAGCGAGCAGGCAGCAGCAGATATGACTCTACTGTGTGCGGCCATTGAGAGTGAGAGTTTAAAGGATATCAGCGATAGGGACCTGTCAAAAAAAGTTGTCGGTGCGGCTTTGCAGGTATGTTTCATTCTTTACATTTTATAGAATAAACTCCAGGTGTATGCTGACTTGTTTTCTTCTTTTCAGACCCTCGTTTTGAAAGTAGAGAGGGGTCAGCGGGTGTAGAAGAAGGCTGCCACCCTTAGAAGGGTGGTGAAGAAATATAAGGAGTGTCGCGCCAAGCACCAGACGTTGGTGGAACTATATGCCCAGGACCCATAGTTTCAAGTTTTTCGTGTGGGCTTGGAGCAGTCGGAGGCTCAGCTCCGGGAGCGAATGGATCAGTTGGAGGAAGTGAATGATCGGTTAATGACCATCTTGGCTCGAAATATAGAACTAAAGACTCCTTTTCAGTCAAAGGAAGATGAGTTGGAGATCGGCCGCTGGGTAGCGGCGGAGGCTGCTAATTTGCATGTCGAGGATGATCCCCTAACTGCCGTGCTCAATGCCAGGATGGCTGAGATTGATGCTCTTAGGCAGGCTCCAGCGACTAGGTCTAACGACGGTGTGCCTAGCGAGGCACATGACATGTGGGTATATGCTGAAGCCAAGCTGGCAGTGTTTGAGGATTTGCTTGTCGCCGGTCGTGCCACTAAGGCAGAGGTCGAAGATCAGCGTCGTTTGGTTTGGGTCGCTCGAGAAACTTATGGGTACAGTTTCGATTCTCCAGATCGGACGAGCTATACCTCAGAAGACGTCAACCGTCTAGCTTCTGGGTCCTGGATTTCTGCGGCTTTTCAGACCGAGGGCTGCAGCGGGCGAGATGATGAGCCAGCTGGTGACGGCGAATGGGGTGATGACGGCTAGAACTTATATTTATTTCACTTTTATAATTTTTTGTGGGTGTATAAATAGATCCCCTTGTACATGCATACCTTTTTTGAGGAAAATAAAAGTTGTTCTTTTGCTATTTCTCTCTGTATCTTTTATTCCGTGTGCTTGCCCTTGTAATATATGTGGTATCGGCCATTGTTGAGTTGTCTTTGTTTATTGCGGTTGGGCTAGGTTGACATATTGTTAGTGTCCTTGGCCATTCATACGTTTAGAGATGGTCGTGACCATGTACATGATCTTGACTGTGTCGAGTTAACTTGTCGTGTTCGAGCTAAGTTGACTTGTACAAGGTAATCGTAGTAGTTTTGTTGACAAGCTACCTCACTTACCTTATTGATGCTGGTACCATTCTCTACCTTATAATCTCCTCTCCTTGTATACTAATTTTTCTTTTTTGTAGAAAGTGATATAGAGCGACGTTTCAACTATTAGGCTGCTGGATCATTTTAGTTTTGTGGTTTTTTGAAGGCTTGAACACGGACGGATCAATATATTTGATGGCATAAACCAAACTTTAATGTGAGGCTCTTTTAAAAAGATCATATATATTTTTAGATGAAGTAAATTTTTCTAGCTTTTTGAAAATAAAATTACTTAAAGTTATTCGCATAAACCATTTAATCTCTCTCATGTGCAGTGTGATCTTACATAATAGAACATGATTCAAAAACTTGATAACTTTGTATTAAAAGACTTTGTTGATGTTTCAATATACTTGTTGCAGTGATGAAAACCTGAGGAAAATAAGTTTAAAAGTGTATTCCATATTTTTTAATGATTAATGTAATCCTTTTTTTTAATATAAAATATTTTACTTTTCTACTTTGAAATACTTAATCTTTTTTTCAAAAGATTTTGAGCCTCACGAGAAGAGTTGTAGTGGGATGGATAGCATATCTCCTTCTTTAATTGGTGGAAGTATTCGATTTCAGTATTTGGAAACACAAAATCCCTTATAAGGAATGATCCCCACTTTAATGAATTTTACACTGTACGAATTTGAATTAATCAAAATGTCCCAAATTAAATATCGGACATCAAATAAGAATTTAAAAAAAAAAACTGGCAAACTAATCAACCAAAACTCAATCACGACCTTTGTAACCTCACGACCACTTTCTTTCTTAGAGCTTGCAGTCATTATCTTCACTTTTCAGATATGATGACATTACTTGTATGGGCAAGTGGGCCCCCAAAATTTCGGGGTCTAAAGCCAAGTGACTTTATCCTCGGGCCGCCTTGGTCTTTATATAAGAAGGAAATAGTTTAATCTGGTCGATCTAAAAATTGAATATATGATTACCGATATCATATAGAGAAATAAGCCAAATAAAATCTTTTGAAATATGTACAATTATCACCTATTGCTATTCTCTAATAATACACATTTATACTTTTTGGAGATTCTTATTTAAATCCACGTTCTTAGGCATATAAGTTGGGCGGGCATATCATATATATCGCACGACCTAACCACGTTAGCTAGGTCTTTTATACATACACATTTATTAATTTAAGTAACACATAGCATCATCAGTAATAAAAATTGGTTCAAGTAAGAGTTGTCATGATCAAGGTTGTTACAATATATAAAAATTTAAAAATAATCAAGCCGAAAAGAATAGTTTAACCAACTTATATTATTTTTTGGGCGCCTACTAGGGAAAAATCAATTGGCCATTTATCTACATTATTCCTATATAAGCATGGAGCTTTGTTGGAATCTGAGTACAACTTTCAAAAGGAAATTAATCATCAACTTTTGTGTAAGTAGTTAAGGTTGCAACATAATTAAGGAGAGGTTAAGCATGGGTTTTAGGGGTTCAGTTGCAAGTGTAGTTATTTTTTTGGCCATGGTTTTGGCTGTTGCTAATGCACAATATGGAGGTGGCGGCTATGCTGAATCTTCTCCCTCAAAAAATATTGGCTCCACCAATTCTTCTCCAGCATTTCTGTTAGGATTTGTTGCTCTCATCATTTCTTTCTTTGTTATCAGGAAAAGTATTTGATTCGAGCCTCTCAGTTGCAACTGATTTGAAGATGTTTCATTTGATGTAATTTCAATTTTTTTTTCGCTTTTCTTTTTCTCATTGGTGTGTAATTATATACTTGTATGTTATTTTCCCCTTCAGATTTTTCTCTCTCGATTGCTGTGTTTTAGCGATTGTGTTTTAATCAGCCTATGTTATTTTATTTACTTTACTTGTTAATTAATTTAGCTCTTTTTTAATACTGTACTAGCTAGGCTGTGAATTTTACGAGGTGTTATTGTCATGTTATTCGTTAATTTTCAGCAAATAAACTTGGGTGTGCGTGGATATAATATTTTGTTGGCTATTTCTATCTGACTTAGGAGAACTATTTCTTGAAAGAATGTTAAGTTCCTTTAGCGGACATCAAATATATACATGGACACATGGCTACCATGCATCAAACATAAAAATTGTGGTCTAATTCTTGAAACAAAAAGCTGGGTGAAAAACATATATATTGAAGGGCGTACTAAATGGTTATCATATATATGCCAATGAGAACGCGCCAGGTTTTTGTTTTTATAATAAGCTAATAACACATGGAATAAGCAATCAAATTATTTCTTCCTTTTTTACAACAAATCAAAATTAGTTCAAGTGAGAATAATCATGATCAGGGTTGTTACAATGTGTAAGAAATAAAAAATGAAACCAAAAATAATGGTCAATTCAACCAACTTGTATTGTATTGGCAACTAATATGGAAATTATTAAAGGGTCATTTATGTTACGTCGAGAAATAACAAATTCGAAATAAAAAAAATAAACAACATCAAATTTTCGCGTGAAAAACCTTTCAAATCGACGGTAAACACCACTGGGGTCATAAAGATTCAAAACTTCATTATAACAATAAGAGGGTTTCAAAAGTTTTTCAAATTGGCTACACAACAAGTGTCAAACACGGAGCAACAACAACAAGTGCAACAACAAATAAATCAAATAAAGAAAGAGGAAAAATCACAAAATAGAGCTATCGTAGGGGGCTCAAAATATGATACTACGGACATCCAAATCCGATCTTCACCATTCAAATCAACAAACAAGATACTATACAAACACTCACTAAAGTTTCAGGCCGATCCAAAGGTTAACGAATCAAAAAACATGATTTGAAGTTGGCTGGTCGGGATAAAATCGGCAACAAAACATACACTTTTTCTTCTCTCTCGATGAAAGCTCTCTAAAAAAAATCACTCTTAAGTGCTAAAGTCGTTCAAAGAGTTATACTAATGAGCATAAAATAATTCTCCAAGGTCGTCCTATATGTCGATAATGAGCAGTGCTTTCTCGCAAAGCCAAAACCAACTTTAAATAGGAATAAAACCGAATCCATTCCGAATAGGAACGTAAACAAATAGGACTAGGTCATTGGCCTTTTGGCTGGAAAATACGGGCATGAGCCCGACAAACTCCCCCTCCATTCAAGGGGCCAAATATGTCTTCAAGTAGAAGAACTATTGACAAGCTTCATGCCTGCTAATTTTCTGCAAAATGCATGCGTATCTATAAAGTCCTCAGACTGCTCCATATAAATCTCCTCATCTAAATCACCATGAATAAAAGCAATTTACATCCATCAGCTCAACCTCTAAATCTAGACTCGCGGATAAGCATATAATCACACGAATATAAGACATCTTCACAACATGGGAGAAATTTTTATCAAAGTCAACTCCTTTCTTCTGGCCAAAACCTTTAACAACTAACCTCACCTTGTACCTAAGCTCAAAGGTATGGTTATCTTGCTTTATTCCGGATATCCATTTGTTAGATAAAGTTCTCTTACCTTTTGGAAATTTCATTAACTCAAGTGCCATTCTTATGGAGTGACTTCATCTCATCTTCCATGGTTTATTTTCGCTAATCTTTATGTGTATGTGCATGGATTCATCATAACTCTTAGGTTCTCCCACTTCAGTCAAAAGTACACACTCATCAGGAGGATAGGGCATGTATTTTTGCTTCTCCCTGGTAGATATTCTAAGATAGGTTTCAGGAACATTCGAAGTAGTTACCTGAGCAGGAATTTATTGCTTATCAACTCCAAATTCATCAACTGGAGCATCTATAACATGATTATCATTTTGATCTTGATCGCAATCTTTATTATTGTCTTAGGTTCATTCATGTGCAATATGTGTCTTAGCAATAAACTAGATCAATATAAACTAAGCTCTCATTACTCTGAGAATCTATCTGCTTAATTTCATCAATATCTTCAATAGTCTGGCCTTCAAAGAAATTGCATTACGATTTCTAACCAGTTTATTGTCAACATGATTATAAAAACGATACTCAAACTCATCTTGGCCATAACCGATAAAGATGCAATACTTAGTTTTGACATCCAGTTTCGATCTCTCATCTTTAGAAACATGTACGTAAGATTTACACCCATAAACTCTCAGGTGATCATGAGAAACATCTTTGGCAAACCAAACTTTGTCTGGGACATCACCATCCAAAGTAAAAATAGGAGAAAAATTGATAAATAAGCAACAGTATTAAGTGCTTACGCCTAAAATGTATTTGGTAGTTTAGCCTGTGAAATCAAGCATATAACTCTCTTAACTAGAGTTCTACTCATCCTCTCTACCAAATCATTCAATCGAGGCGTCTTGGGCAGAGTTTTCTGATGATGAATTTCAATGTTCCTTGCAATAACTATCAAATGGATCACAATATTCATCACCATTGTCAGTGCGAATACATTTTAACCGGACTTATTGTGGCGGTTATTTTAGCATATACTGGCGGTTCAAAACCTCCATAATAAACATGGACGGCGGCTTTTAAAAGCGCCACAATCCCGCCCGCCAAAATTATATTACGGCGTGTACGACAGATCCGCCGTAATTTCATGTGAGAACCGCCGTATTGTAACAGTTGGATTGTAGTTTGCATATTACGGCGGTTTGAACCGCCATAATGATTTTTTTTCTGATTTTTCCTGCTTCAGCCTATTCACAATCCTATTTTTTTACATTTTGAGTCCTATTTATTGAATGGTATGCTTTGAAACTTCTATAACACTTCATAATCAATTAAATCCAATATAGAATCATTATATATAAAACACAAGTAATATACCAAAATTACTTCATCCAAATATTAATGCTTCAAAGTGTATTCAACAGTAATATCCAAAAGATTGATAGTTGATCTAACAAAATAATCACAAATTCACACTTACACAATTGTACCAAAATTACATCATCCAAATACTAATGCTTCAAATTGTATTTTGCACGGTAATATCCAAAAAGATCCATAGTTGATCCTATAAAATAATCACTAATTTACAGTTGGACGATCATCATTGTTACTTTCATCTAAAGATCTTGGTTCAACTGTTGATGGTGCATCACATCCTGAATTTGGTGCCTGAAAAAAAGGAAGAAAAAATAAAATCAATAAGCAAATAAGAAAAAGAACCAAAAGAAAGTAACTACAATATACTGTAGCAAGAGAACTTATACCTGTGGAGGAGTGGAAAATAAGTGAGCAAACTCCTCAGGGATATTTCCTACGTTCCTTTCATATAAGCTAATTAGTGCATCTAATTTTGATTTCATATTTGTCATCTCTCGCTGCCACGCCGGAGTTGGAGCAGTATTGCTAGATGAACCCACATAACCACGACGATATCTCGCAGATGTCTGTTTAAATGCTACAGTTGGAACTACACCCAAGCCTAAACCTCGAACACGACCGGGGTGCTCGGGACCGAATACTATGCCAAGAGCATCATTTGGTGAAGGTTCATCAAGACTTTCTGCTCTTTCACTTCGAATTTCTTCAATTCTTTCCTAAAAAAATTGAAGCATAAATTAATAGATTTATTCCAATCCAACATATGAATATACGTTTATTCCAGTCATGGCAATTAATAGATTGACATAGTGGTAGATTACGTTTATGCCAATCCAACATATGAATATACTAAAGACAGTCAAGCATTTGACTTGATGGCCACAGCCATGAGCCAATTGATTCAAAAGTTAAAACTCTGGCTCTAAAGTCATCCTGCCAGTCAGAAGAACACTTGATGAAATAATGGAAGGCATGCCGAAGATTACGATTTGGGATAGAAAATTCTCCTTACTTCCTACTACGGAAGGATTTCAGTTTGTCGGAAGGAGTCATAGATAGATCTACAGGGGTAAGGGGCAAACAATCCTCTCCGAAACGAGACAACAGGTCTCTATTAAATAATAGCACTTAAAAAACTAAAAGAAAAAAAAATAAAAGAGAAGGAAAACAAACAGACAAATACAGTAATCAACAAACAGAAGCTTGGATTCACTATGTTGGAGCAGAATAGAGGTGGTCTTGGCGTCGAGGCGAGTATTGATGTTGTTTAGGACAACACCAGCCATTGGGACAGCAAATTGAAGCTCAAGTGTTTGTGGGATATGTGTGGATCTAACAAGATCACAGAAGACAAACATTGCCAACTTTCGTACCTATGTGCTGTGTTTAACGAAATCTTGAGAAAACATAGTCCTGTACCTATAGTTCCTCTATGATACATCCACAAAGACACACAGCTAGGATTATGCACGAGTATAGAGTCACTGCCATTCAAAATTTAGCTGAAAGAGACATTAATGACTGGAAGGTAACTAACTATTCTTACTTTCTATATTTGTCCTAATCTAGTTATTTGGTTTATCAAAAGTGCCATCACCCACAAGTTCCCACTAGGTTTGGTAACTTCCCAAAAAGTTTTGACATACCATGGTCAACAACTAATTATAATGCATATGACTACCAAAGTATTGTGACAAATGAGAAATCTCAATATGCCCATTCCCCTTCACCTATGAAGATTGAACCAATCTCTTATATAGAACAAAAATATTATGAAATCGCCAAAAATATTACTTACCCCAATCACCCTAGCCTCATCAGTTACATAACTCCCATCTTTCCTTTTATGAGTCCTAGTCCACATTTTACCTCGATCAAAAGCTTTTCCCATAGCCTTCTGAAATTTTTAAAATGAATAATGTTAGTAATTAAGTGAGAACATATATCTTATCTAAGTTAAATTCTTAAATTACCATTGCAGCCCTTCTTCTAGCCAAACTCATAGCACCACAAGTATGAGGAAGTTGATTTTTTCGAATCTGTGCATTCTTCTTGCAACGCTCCTACAAATTAAATAGGTGAAATTCTATTATATAAGACTAAAATAAGCAAAAGCAGAAGCAAGAGAAGTAGTAGAGAAGAACCAGAAGGGTTGGCAAATCAAAGCTGCCGAGTTGTGCTCAATCTGGGAGGCTCATCTTAGGGACCCCAATTGGCATCCCTTTAAAGTTGTAATAACTGAAAATTGTCCTAAGGTAATACATTGCAGTTTCTTACTAATCAAAAAAAGAAATACATTGTGGTTGCCAAACATGAGTGAACCGAACCAGCAAACGTACAACCCATAGCTATAAATACTTTCGAAAATAAACCAGCTCTGATAGATTGTTTTGAGGAAGGTAAATGTAGCATATTTGTGGGAGTGTCTGCTCTTTGAGTGAATTAGTACTTTATCTTGAACTCTTCTCATGTACTGCATTTTCTAGAGCATGCAAAGGCATGTGTGTGTTATTATTAATCCTATGGTACATTGTTCTGTTGGTTTGTTAGGTTATTTGAAAGAGGATTAGCGTATGTTGGAACAGACTACATGTCTTTTCCACTTTGGGATAAGTACCTGGAGTACGAGTACACGCAGCAGGCTTGGTCAAATGTTGCTGCCATATACACACAGATATTGCAGAATCCAAATCAGCAGCTCGATCGCTATTTTGAAGGGTGATTATCTTCCTTGAAGCTTATTTTGCATTTTCCATTATTCATTCAAAGCTCTCAGATCAGCGGTTGAACTTCTAGATCAATCTCTTACAGTACCATTTTTTCCTGATTCCCTAGTGAATACAATACAACTTTACTTGGTTTTATATAAACAACTCTATTGTCAGCAGTGCACTTAAGTGGATATCTTGCTTGTTTAAGTATCTGGTTTTTGCAAGTTCCTTGTTTAAGCATCTTGATATTGATACAGGAAAAATAGTTGATGTGACTATTGTTGCTTTCCTGGTGCAATTGTATATACAGTTTTAATGATATTCTGCCACACCATTAATCATTTAAAGTTGCTAATGGTGCTAATCTTTCTTCATCACTTAAGTTATTCTTGTTAAGTCCAGCTGACTTAGTCTTAGCAACTACTACTATATGCTTGTACTAACAAGAATAACAACAAAATCAATTATAATTCTTGTTAAAATACAGTAGCAAAAGCAGCATAATTAGCAAAAGAAGCAAAAGAAGAAGCAGAATTAGCAGTAGCATAACAACAATAGCAGAAGAAGCAGAGGAAACAAAATAAGAAGAAGCAGTAGCAGAAGAAGAAAAGGCAACAATAGCAAATTAAGCAGGAGAAGCAGTAGAAAAAAAACAACAGAAACAGATGAAGAAGCAGAAGTAGCAATAGCAGATAGCAAATGAAAGTACCTTTGTCTCCTCTTTCATGCGATAAGTAACAAACAATGCCCATTGGTCCATCGGTATGCCATTTGGAACGTTCTTGATGATATCTTCTTTACTTAATAATGGATCGTCAGCCTCCTTCCATAGTTTTAGCCTATACTCCCTCCACTTTTTTGTTAATGGAACTGTTAAGCCATCCCTTTGCCTTTTGTTGATCAATCGTAAAAAAAACGAGGCTTCACAAATATAAAGTTAGTTAATTTACTGTAGTTTTACATATACAATTAAAAGATACAAACTAAACAAAAGAATTTAAATGGCATTACCACTATTATATCATTAAAAACACGGTCCAGAAAAGATTTGGGCATGGATTGCCATTTCTCAAAGCCAATAGGAAAGTACATAGGATTTGTTGCTAGCTGCCCTAAAACTCCAGCAATTAGGCCAGCCGATTTACCAATTGCTGCATCGTATTCATCAAATTCTACAATTATACGCAATCCTTTATCCAAGTTATGGACATCCTTAACCTTCAATCTAATTGTTTTTATTACTTGATGTTTATCTACAACAAAATAAAGTCAAGTTAAAATATTAAACGAGGAAAACAAAAAGAATACTCAATCACTTGAAATTTATATGTACCTATAACATCGACAAACCAATGAGGTTCTTCATTGCTAGTACTACGTCCAGTTTGTCGTGAAGAGACTGCACCAGATGATGAAGATGGAACGGCGGGCTGAGAAGATACTCCATCAGATGATGAAGATGATACAACATGCTGCGAAGAGACTCCATCAGATGATGATGGAACACCGTGTTGCGAAGAGACCCCATCAACTGCCATAATAGGCTGTGTAGGTTGTGGAGGCAGTGTAGAATGTAAAGAGACTCGATAAGATGTTGAAGATGAAGCTTGAGCCTGTGATGACTCCCTCGAAGCAAGTGAAGATCTCTCTCTCACTGATTTGAATTGATTTTTAACCATATTTTGCTTCGGCATCTCTACATACATAAAGGTATATAAAGCAAAACAAGAAAACCTTGATACCAAAATAGTTTAAACTTCAAGACAAAAATGAATAATTTAAGCTTAATTAACGAAAGAAAGTAACTAGATGCAACAACATAAAGCAAGTCAAGAACAAAAAAGGATATAGCTATAATCTGAACTAATTTGAAACGAAAATATATTAAGATGCTTCGTTCTAAAATGTGAAAAGAGCTAGCAATGACTCTTCAGATATGTTCATCGTCACCAATCTCATTTTCAATATCGTGATCACTTATTATTTCATCGGTTTCATCCTCCCTACACAAAAGGAGATCATTAACATCCCCAAAGTGTTGATCTAAGTCTTGCACCGGAAATGGCTCATTCTCAGGAAATTCATTATCTCCTTCTCCTCCCATATCATATAAGTCTCTTGGTTTCAAGTGAACAACAGTACTCCAACCTTTATTCACCTCATCGTCCACATAATATACCATTTGAGCTTGTGAAGCTTCAATGTATGGATCATGCTCTTCACGATCGCCAGTATGAATTAATCGTGAAAAATTAACAGAAGAAAATCCCCATACATCTGTTCTAAACCCCCTATCCTTAGTTGTGTCAGCCCATTTACACTTAAATAGTGTTACCCGAAATCGACCATAGTAGTTAAGTTCAATGATGTCTTCTAATTTTCCATAATATGGCAAATCCGCTTGCCTCAGGTTTCTATCAGCACCACTAGCAATACAAGATGTCGACGAAGTCAAAAATATTCCACTATTTTGAGTTGTCAATCCATTCTCTCGCTCTAAAGTCCGAAATTTGAACCCGTTGATATTAAATGATGTAAACCTTCTAGCATGTGGTGCTGGACCATTTGCTAAAAACTTTAAGTCATCTGGTACATTATTCGAAATGTCTGGGTTCACAATCTGAAATAAGAATTAAAAAATATGTTAGGCATAGTTTTAAATTTGTAAAATTCTAATACATTTGTAACAAACCTTTCGGGGAAGCCAATCAATGAAGTCTTTATTTACTATCTTCTCAATCTCCGTACTACTAGGCTTTCGACCCTTCCAGCGCCTTCGTACATGATCTTTAAATTCACTACATGAAATGATGATACAAATATTAATCATTCTACATATTTAATACAAGTTTTATTGATTTGCATTAAATACTCACTCAATGAACGGCATAACTTGTGGACAATTTAGTACCACATATCGATGTGCTTGACGTTTCATTAAAGGTGACAACTCAAATGTTTCTGTTGCTATTCCTTTACCAACCGGTGGAAAAATGCTAGATGAATTCATCGAGCCTCTATCCTCCGGATAATCATCAACACGACGAGGCCTATTAATTCTTGTCTCAATCCCTTCAAAATACTGAGAACAGAAAGTGAGAGCCTCTTCAGCTATGTATCCTTCAGCTATAGAACCTTCTGGTTGTGACATGTTTCGCACATAGGACTTAAAATGTCCCAAATACCTACACAAAAGATCAATGGTTAGTTAACAGTTACAATTTAACATTTGTGTCTTAAAGAATAAACTATAATTAAGCCATAAGAAATCTCTTACCTCTCCACAGGATACATCCATCGACAGTGTTGTGGTCCCCCAAGTTTTGCTTCACCAGCTAGATGACAAGTTAAATGAACCATGATGGTAAAGAATGCTGGAGGGAATAATATTTCCAAGTGATTCATAGTGAGAAAATGTCGAGATTGAAGCCTATCAAGGTCTATTGGACTTAAGCTTTTGGCACAGAGTTGTCGGAAGAACGAACTCAACTCTATTAGCACTGCAGTTACTTTGTCAGGTAAAATATTTCTAATGGCAATTGGTAACAAGTGCTGCATGAGAATGTGAAAATCATGACTCTTCATATTAAAGAGCTTTCGTTGTTTCAAGTCGATACATCTTGAAATGTTGCTCGCATATCCATCAGGCATTTTGACATTCTTTAAGGTCCGCAAAAATATATCTTTCTTGAATCCACCTTTCTTTGTATTTAAAATAGTAAACAAAGATGGAGGATAGTTTCCGTTCTCATCTGCCCAAAGCTCCTTCCTTATACCCATTTCTCTAAGATCCTTCCTAGCTTTAATATTGTCTTTCGACTTTTCAGAATCATTGAGTAAAGTGTATATCACATTCTCACACACATTTTTTTTGATGTGCATAAGGTCTAGATTATGACGTAACAAATTCGTTTCCCAGTAAGGAAGATCAAAAAATATGCTCTTCTTTCTCCACTGTCTTGATCTATCTTCATTAACGGTTTGTCTTCGAGCTCTTTTACCTTTATCATTCAAAACAGGTGTTTTTCCAAAATTGACATTAATGCCCTCTACTTGCTTCAAGATGTCTGACCCTGATAATGCAATTGGTGGCTCCCGTTGCTCGAATTTCCCGTTAAAACGAACACGTTGCAATCTAAACCGATGACCTCTTTCAAGAAAGCGACGATGACCCATAAAACACCACTTTCTACTATGTTTCAATCTAAATGAGTCTGTATCAAAGTTACATGTGGGGCACGCAAACTGAGTGTATGTATTCCATCCAGATAATGTACCAAGCCCAGGAAAATCACTAATTGTCCACATCAATGCTGCTCGCATTTTAAATATTTCATTCTTTGAAGAATCTAATGTCTCCACACCATTGTACCACAATTCCCTCAACTCTTGGATGAGAGGTTGTAAGTACACATCTATGTCATTGCCCGGCATTTGTTTCCCTGGAATGATTATTGAGAGTATGAATGAAATTTGTTTCATGCACTCCCAAGGAGGACGGTTATATGGAATAAGTACCACCGGCCAGATACTATAGTTAGTTGCCATTACTCCAAAAGGATTAAAACCATCACTAGCTAAGCCTAGCCGTACATTTCGAGAATCTGCAGCAAATTCAGGATGAAGCACGTCAAAAGTTTTCCAAGCCTGAGAATCCCTGGGATGCCTCATCAATCCATCTTGGCTACCCTCTAAAGAATGCCATCTCATAGACTCGGCAGTTTTAGAGCACATGAACAATCTTTGCAACCTTGGCTTTAGTGGAAAGTAGCGCAATATCTTTGCAGGCTTCTTCTTCTTATTATCCTTCCACCTAGACGACTTGCATATTTTGCATTCTTGCAAGCCTTCATCTTCGCCAAAATATAACATACAATCATTTGGACAAGCATGTATCTTGGTATAATTAAGACCAAGTTTGTTGATGGTTTTCTTGGCCTCATAAAAAGAACCAGGAAGCTTGGCATCAAAGGCATCTTTTAACAATTCTAATATCATACTCATCGCCTTGTCAGTCATTCGACAAAGACACTTTATATGATACATTTTGATTAGAAAGAATAATTTGGAATACTTCGTACATCCTTCGTATAATGGTTGATTGCCATCTTCGACCAATTCATAAAACTTTGTATAATCTTCATTATGCCCTCCAACGTGCCCTTCATCAAATAGTTCTTCTCTATTTATATGATTAGAAGACACACCAGGCTCGTTGACATTGTTCCTGGTGAACCCAAAAGCATCATTAATCATAATTTCCATAGGATCTTGATGCTGTAAATTATCTTCTATGATATGGGTGCTCTGAGAAATTTGTTGCACGGTTGCATTTGATTCTTCACCATGCCAATACCAAAAAGTATAGTTTTTTGGGAAAGGTTTAAGAATCAGGTGCTCTTCAACTACATCTCTTCGTTGCCACTTGTTAAAACCACATTTTGGACACGGACACTTAATTACGCGCCCATCAACTGACCCGTGCTCAAAAGCAAAATCCAAAAATTGTCTTAGACCATCTGCATATTCAGGTGCGTTTCGTGGTTTGCTAATCCAAGATTTATCAATTGGCATGGCTAGAAAGAAAGACATACGATAACATCACAATATTAAAACTGAAAAGATAGTTCAAAAGCTTATATGTGACATGAAGCATTCATAAACATAGATAACGTTACTCATATTCACATATATACTATATGTTGTGGAAATATCAAAAAAGAAAATGTCTTGTACGCTTATAGAAAGTAAAAAATTGTACAGTAACTGTTCAGTCTTTAGTAGTAGCGTAAACAGCTGTAAACTTTCAGTTATTGTGAAACATGTATCACGATATTAGCTTTCTGTTAGTAACGTGACTTTGTTGAGGCACTTCATCGGATTGTCTATAACGTTTTATAGTCCTTTTCTTTATTGCCCTTTTCACTTCTCTTTTTCTCTTTCTTTTTTTCTTGTGGTGGAGCTTAACAGATTTTAAGAATTTAAAGACCTTTAATTATGACACTGCATGAACCCTGCATTTTCACATAATTAAGTTCTCTAGCTGCCGTGGGTAAAAGCTTGTTGTCTTTACTTGCCAAAAGAAGTTGAACATCAGTGTAGCCAAATGTTAGAAAGATGAATATATTTGATTTCACTCTGAGTTGAACTAATCAAACATTTACTCCTATATACTTTGGGTTTATGTAAACTGAGTTAATGCCTATCTCCCTCGCCAGAGAACAAATGAGGGCTCAAGAATAACAGGTACCAGCTAAATGGAGAGAAATCTTTATAAGTTGCAGGGGAAAGTCGGTTTTAAAGAAAAATACATTTCATACCTGACGTTTCACAAAAGAGAAGAATATTACTAATATATATACATTCAAGGTAACATTTTTTTTTTTTGGTGAAACTTTAATTTCTCAGAGTATATATATGTCAACATATAAGAAAGCTGATGCTATAGAGTACTTAAATAAAGGAAAATAAAGTGAGAAAGTTTCGTTCGTGATTATTGATCCTAAAGTTCAAACTAGTAACTTTTTCTATTTTTAAGATTAGTCGAACTACGTTCACCAAATATAGAATTAGATTTGTTATTTAGTCTCTTCTTTAAGAAGTTTCATCATAATAACGAAAAGTTAATCATAAAAATCGAAAAGGAGCATCAGAATATTTTGCATTAATGATTTGCATTAAATACTCACTCATTCAATCCTACAGTAGATTACAGTTCATTCTGTAAAGCACAGCTAGATCTTTTACTTGATGCTCAATCCACCAATAGAACAGATCCGTAAAATAGAAGAAGATAAAGAGAGGATATATGTAGGTTGAAGAAAAAATGTTTCAAAAGACCAACTGCGCTACAAAATCAAAAGGTTATATTACATCCTAGTATGTGCATACTATTAAGATTATTGCAAGACAATAAGAAGTGCATTTGCAACAAATTACAATGTTTACAATAATATCATAAAGTAATTCCTCAGGATAGTTGGCACATAGGACACCACAGGCTATCTATAACCTTTTCTTCACTTTGAAGCAAATATGACCTTTTCTATCCAACTCATCTTTTTACATATAATCCTTAGGACCTGTTACATCTTATAATACTGAAAACAAGCCGTCTAGCTTACGATATATAATTCACCAAAACATAGATCGATTTGCGAGAAAATTTCACAACAATACACTCAAATATAATTTTAGGACACCACGTCTAATGTTTCTAATAGTCAGAACATAATGTCAAAATATGCAGCAAGTATTGAACTAACCTGTGAAGGATGGAGCAACAGTACCCAATGTTAGCTTTGAAAATTTGAGAGCAGCTAAGATAGACGATCTACTGTACGAGAAACTGCAGGCAATTGTGGAGCCACATATATGAATAATATATTATCGGACTGAGGAAAAACAATTAGAACAAAATTAGGGAAAATCTCTACATGCATGAACCCTAATAAAGAGAAAAAAATTTTTGGTACTAAACATGAACCCTAATCGCTACATTAACTGATATTATTGAAGCAGTTAAATTATTCAATAATATAAAAAATCGCAGCACTAGTTGTAAAGAAAAAAGCAGAAAAAGCAGAAATTGCAGAAATCGCAGCTGAGCTTTGTATCATTTTTTCTCAACCCGTCGTGTTGATGATTATCCGGAGGATAGAGGCTCGATGAATTCATCATGCATTTTCCACCGGTTGTGTTCATAACCCAATTTTATACAAAATAATCATCAACATTATAAAGTTGTTGTTCATAACCCATCATTTTTACTCAACCCGTCATTGTTGCTTTCTTTCCAACTCATGAAATACCAATATTGCTTTCCTAACCGCCGAGCAAAGAGAAAAGAAGAAATTGCAATAATAGAGAAAGCTCATATTCTTACCTCACCTGCAGACTTCAATAGAGATTAGGATTGAAACCGAATAGAGAAAAGCTCATATTGAAACCGAAGAGAGAAAATCGAATAGGAATTAGGTGAAATAGAAATTGGGGGAAATACGGGCTGGAGGGAAATTAGGGAAATTCTGGAGGGAAAGTGTGGGGAATTGGGGAAATTCTGGGATACTAAAACTTTATATTTTTATTGAAATATTACGGCGTTTGGAAACCGCCACAATATAAAAATATTCGCCGTTATAAAAAAAATTAATTCGGCGGCCGGTGAAATGCCATTTTTAATTATATTTTATGGCGGTTATTTGGAACCGCCGTAATATAACCGCCACAATAATTCCGTTTTTTTGTAGTGCTATGCTGAATCTTCTCCCTCAAAAAATATTGGCTCCACCAATTCTTCTCCAGCATTTCTGTTAGGATTTGTTGCTCTCATCATTTCTTTCTTTGTTATCAGGAAAAGTATTTGATTCGAGCCTCTCAGTTGCAACTGATTTGAAGATGTTTCATTTGATGTAATTTCAATTTTTTTTTCGCTTTTCTTTTTCTCATTGGTGTGTAATTATATACTTGTATGTTATTTTCCCCTTCAGATTTTTCTCTCTCGATTGCTGTGTTTTAGCGATTGTGTTTTAATCAGCCTATGTTATTTTATTTACTTTACTTGTTAATTAATTTAGCTCTTTTTTAATACTGTACTAGCTAGGCTGTGAATTTTACGAGGTGTTATTGTCATGTTATTCGTTAATTTTCAGCAAATAAACTTGGGTGTGCGTGGATATAATATTTTGTTGGCTATTTCTATCTGACTTAGGAGAACTATTTCTTGAAAGAATGTTAAGTTCCTTTAGCGGACATCAAATATATACATGGACACATGGCTACCATGCATCAGACATAAAAATTGTGGTCTAATTCTTGAAACAAAAAGCTGGGTGAAAAACATATATATTGAAGGGCGTACTAAATGGTTATCATATATATGCCAATGATAACGCGCCAGGTTTTTGTTTTTATAATAAGCTAATAACACATGGAATAAGCAATCAAATTATTTCTTCCTTTTTTACAACAAATCAAAATTAGTTCAAGTGAGAATAATCATGATCAGGGTTGTTACAATGTGTAAGAAATAAAAAATGAAACCAAAAATAATGGTCAATTCAACCAACTTGTATTGTATTGGCAACTAATATGGAAATTATTAAAGGGTCATTTATGTTACGTCGAGAAATAACAAATTCGAAATAAAAAAAATAAACAACATCAAATTTTCGCGTGAAAAACCTTTCAAATCGACGGTAAACACCACTGGGATCATAAAGATTCAAAACTTCATTATAACAATAAGAGGGTTTCAAAAGTTTTCCAAATTGGCTACACAACAAGTGTCAAACACGGAGCAACAACAACAAGTGCAACAACAAATAAATCAAATAAAGAAAGAGGAAAAATCACAAAATAGAGCTATCGTAGGGGGCTCAAAATATGATACTACGGACATCCAAATCCGATCTTCACCATTCAAATCAACAAACAAGATACTATACAAACACTCACTAAAGTTTCAGGCCGATCCAAAGGTTAACGAATCAAAAAACATGATTTGAAGTTGGCTGGTCGGGATAAAATCGGCAACAAAACATACACCTTTTCTTCTCTCTCGATGAAAGCTCTCTAAAAAAAATCACTCTTAAGTGCTAAAGTCGGTCAAAGAGTTATACTAATGAGCATAAAATAATTCTCCAAGGTCGTCCTATATGTCGATAATGAGCAGTGCTTTCTCGCAAAGCCAAAACCAACTTTAAATAGGAATAAAACCGAATCCATTCCGAATAGGAACGTAAACAAATAGGACTAGGTCATTGGCCTTTTGGATGGAAAATACGGGCATGAGCCCGACAAACTCCCCCTCCATTCAAGGGGCCAAATATGTCTTCAAGTAGAAGAACTATTGACAAGCTTCATGCCTGCTAATTTTCTGCAAAATGCATGCGTATCTATAAAGTCCTCAGACTGCTCCATATAAATCTCCTCATCTAAATCACCATGAATAAAAGCAATTTACATCCATCAGCTCAACCTCTAAATCTAGACTCGCGGATAAGCATATAATCACATGAATATAAGACATCTTCACAACATGGGAGAAATTTTTATCAAAGTCAACTCCTTTCTTCTGGCCAAAACCTTTAACAACTAACCTCACCTTGTACCTAAGCTCAAAGGTATGGTTATCTTGCTTTATTCCGGATATCCATTTGTTAGATAAAGTTCTCTTACCTTTTGGAAATTTCATTAACTCAAGTGCCATTCTTATGGAGTGACTTCATCTCATCTTCCATGGTTTATTTTCGCTAATCTTTATGTGTATGTGCATGGATTCATCATAACTCTTAGGTTCTCCCACTTCAGTCAAAAGTACACACTCATCAGGAGGATAGGGCATGTATTTTTGCTTCTCCCTGGTAGATATTCTAAGATAGGTTTCAGGAACATTCGAAGTAGTTACCTGAGCAGGAATTTATTGCTTATCAACCCCAAATTCATCAACTGGAGCATCTATAACATGATTATCATTTTGATCTTGATCGCAATCTTTATTATTGTCTTAGGTTCATTCATGTGCAATATGTGTCTTAGCAATAAACTAGATCAATATAAACTAAGCTCTCATTACTCTGAGAATCTATCTGCTTAATTTCATCAATATCTTCAATAGTCTGGCCTTCAAAGAAATTGCATTACGATTTCTAACCAGTTTATTGTCAACATGATTATAAAAACGATACTCAAACTCATCTTGGCCATAACCGATAAAGATGCAATACTTAGTTTTGACATCCAGTTTCGATCTCTCATCTTTAGAAACATGTACGTAAGATTTACACCCATAAACTCTCAGGTGATCATGAGAAACATCTTTGGCAAACCAAACTTTGTCTGGGACATCACCATCCAAAGTAAAAATAGGAGAAAAATTGATAAATAAGCAACAGTATTAAGTGCTTACGCCTAAAATGTATTTGGTAGTTTAGCCTGTGAAATCAAGCATATAACTCTCTTAACTAGAGTTCTACTCATCCTCTCTACCAAATCATTCAATCGAGGCGTCTTGGGCAGAGTTTTCTGATGATGAATTTCAATGTTCCTTGCAATAACTATCAAATGGATCACAATATTCATCACCATTGTCAGTGCGAATACATTTTAATTTCTTCCCCTGTCTGTCTCTCAGCTAAGGCCTAAATTTTCTTAAACGTGCCAAGTGTTTGATCTTTAGATTTCAAAGGATACACCCAAATTTTGTGAGAATGATCATCAGTGAAGGTCAGAAAGTAAGTGCACCACCTTTCGACTTTACTTTAAAAGGACCATACAAATTAGAGTGTACTAGCTCCAATAATTCGGGCTTTCTTGAAGGAGGATGGCTTTGAATGGAAACCCTTTTCTGTTTTCTAGCTAAACAATGGATACTCCTTTTCAGCTTTGCTTGCTTCACTCCATAAAGTAAACTTTTCTTAGCCAAACACGTAATTTCCCTCTCTCTCATATGACTCAATCTTCTCTTCCACAATTCGGATAAAATATCACTTTCCATCATATTTATGGAGTCATTAAGAATAGAGGATAAAATGTCACTTTCCACCATATTTATGGAGTCATTAAGAATAGACCCCCGTGTCACATATAAATGAGAAGAATTGACTCCTCAAACCGCTACTAATGAGACCTTTGTGAGCTTTCATTGATCATTAAAGAGGACATTCTGGTAACCTTTATTGTCTAATCTTCCTGCGGGGTCAAATTGAAAGGAAAGTCTGGAGAATGCTTGACATTTTAAAGAACTAATGCTGAACCATTATTAGTTTTCAAATAAACTGTGCCAATACTAAAAACCTTAAGTTCACTAGCATTGCCCATCTTTAACACTCCAGAGTCAATATGAGTATAATATAAGAAAAAATCTTTTCATGGTGTGACATGTCGGATAGCTTTAGAATTTACTATCCAGCTCGCCTCATGGAATACCAAATTTATGGCATTTTCATCATAAGAAAAAAGGTCATCTTGAACAATAACATCAACATTATTCTCGTTATTTTTAACTTTCTTTCCTTCTCTAATGTCTTGCTTCAACTTGTTACAGAACCTTTTGATATGCCCCCTCTTGCCACAGTGGTTGCACGTAATGTTATAGTATTTGGACCTTGACTTACTTCTACTTTTACCTCTATTCCTCGAAACCTTGTTCTTTCTCTCCCCCGGTCTTTTGTAACCAAAATATCTGCTTGTGAGGATGAACCCCGAGATTTTCTCCTTACTTCCTCGTTTAACACACCACTCTTGGCATATTCCATGGTTACCTTACCTCTAGGAGCTGAATTTATCTAAGAAACACGAAGAGTTTCCCAAGAATCTGGCAGAGTATTAAGAAGTCAAATTCCTTGTATCTCATTATCAAAATTAACTCACATCCCAGATAGTTGATCATGGACGTCCTAAAAATCATTTATGTGATCAAGGATAAGGCTGCCCTCCTTGTATATAAAGTTCTTTAATTGCTTTAGGAGGAACAACTTGGTGTTCCTAATTTTTTAAGCATAAAGAGTCTCTAACTTTTCCCACAACGATCTCGCATGTGTCTCATTCACAATATGGGCGCGAACATTATCTTCAACCCATTGTCATATATATCCACATACTTGCTGGTGCTCGAAATCCCAATCTTCATAGATATACTCTTGGGTTTATGCCCTGCAAAAACAGATAAATGCATCTTCTTTACGACAACAAATCTTTCATCTTGCTACTCAAAACATTATAATTGCTCCCATTTAAACATACCATCTTGTTGATAGTTGTCTTCATTGAGTAAAAACCTGGATAAATAATCAAAGATCGGATACCATTATTATGTCGAGTAATAGGCAAACCCAAAAATAAAAAGGAAAATAAAACCAAATTTTAACATCGAAAATCCTTGAATTTCTCCACATTATTCCTATATAAGTATGTTTCTTTATTGGAATCGTAATAACGTTTCAAAAGGAAATCAATCTTAAGGACTTATTTTAGTGCTCCAGCAACAATTATGGTGGTTGTTTTTTGGCCATATTTGTATGTTATTTTCAAGGACTTTTGTATTTCTTTTAATTAAAGCCAAACACCCAGGTTCTTATGGGTTTGGCGAGACCCTTACTATGTCTATATCGGTAAAAAGAAGATTACGTACAATGGAGGGAGATATGAACCTTACCTTCTACAGAAAAGATATGAAAGGCAAGGTAATAAAATTATATCCTACCTTTCATATGCACATACAAAAGAATATACATCAACTTACAAAAAAAATTGACCCTGTCATACTTAATTCTAAAGCTAGGTAATTACCTTTTATCAAGCTGGAAACGGAAATAGGAGGTCTTTTGTATTTTGTTTACTGATTCCTAGTGTTAGTTTTTACTGATGCCCAAAAGAGTCATATAACTACAAAGGACAACAAAATAAATTTTGTTGCAGGTTGCATTTCCCCAAAAGCAAGCTCTGATTAAGAGTTAACATTGGTTTTCATTTTTTACAAGATTTAAAGTTATAATGCATGTCAATGCTTAAACAATATATACAACGGCATGAAGTTCAATGCAAAGCAATATGTACAACAACCAGGGGCGGCCCTATCCTAGAGTAGGTAAAGCAATTGTTTTATACCCATATTTGTGGGGAGTCCTTTTTTTTTACACCTAATATATTATATACTCCATATGTTTTTAGATGAGTTAGGTTGTTTGACTCGCCGCAAAGTTTAAGAAAAAAAGAAAAAGACTTTTAGAACTTATGGTCTTAAAAGCTTAACGGGTAAAAGGATTTGCAATTAGTATGATTTCTGCCAATGAAATTGCATCTGAAATGAAAATCAAACCCGAACTTTATAAGAAACGTGTGATATATAGAAAAAAATAATTTACCAAGAATATTGATATTGAAATCTCAAATCTCTCTGAAGAGTACTTTAGAGTTAATTGGTTTTTTATACATAGGAGACAAGATTATTTTTTCACTTCAAAATAGATATGAACAATTAAAAGCATATGAAAAATATTTTTGGTTTTCTATTTACATAAAAAACTAAGATCACTAGATGAAGAAAATTTATAAAAATACCGCCTTAATCTTGAGTGTTCCTTGAAGCATAATAACCAATATGATATTGATGATTTTTTTTTTAAAATTAAAATTGTTAAGAAAAATAGTCCAATTAAAAGATAACAGTTTAATTGATGTACTCAATCAAATAAAAAGATTTGATTCTATTTCAAATTCTTATATTGCTTATAGAATCATGTTAATAATTTCTTTTACCGTTACTTCAGCAAAAAAAAGTTTTTCGAAATTAAAATTAATAAAATCTTAACTAAGCTCAATAATGTCTGAAGAGAGGTTAATGAACTAACCATATTGTCAATTGAGAAAGAATTATTAGAAGAAAAAAAATTGATTATTAAAAAATTATTAATAATTTTGTATTTAAAAAAAAAACTAGAAAAATGGACTTCAAACTAAAAGAAAAAATAATAATTCAAAAAAATCAAGCCGCCCGTAAATTTATTTTAGGCCATAAGGGCCGTCGCGTTGACAACTACTTTTTGAACTGTGTAGACATTCAATCAATTCAAAGTTCATAATAGCTTTCCATTTCTAAGGTAGCTGCCATGCATGCTTATTGCTTTTTTTGAACAATTTTCACTGGCTTCTGCTTGGTAAACATTTATGCCAAACATTCTAGTTACCTTAGTTAAGTGATAAACTGATATGAAACTATGTGTTAGTTAATTACTCATTGTTTAGTAAACATGAATGTACGTGAATTCTACTAGTACGAGTAGTAAATGATTCAACATAAACCTTTACAATTTGTTCATTTACATCTCTTGAGAGATTTAATATAAAACTAAAAAATAATGAACTACAAAACCAATTGGCCCGTTGGCAACACAAAAAAGGAAATAAAAAGAAAACTGAAATAATTTGTTTGTTAATTATCGTGGAACTGTGGAAGATAGTTTCTAAAGTGTTTATCAAAAAGACATATAATTTGTTTGTTAATGGCGTCCATGACAAAATAAACTAATCAGAAATGGCCAATTTGACTATGCCAGCACAAATGCTATCATCGCGCTATTCTTATTCATTATTGAGGGCACGTTTTCTCCACACGTTGAAGTTGTTCTCTTAATTTATTTTTTATTTTTTTTGCCAGCCCAAATGCTATTTCCTTTCTTTAACCAAAATAATTATCTTAACCATGAGTTTTAATAAATTATCTGAAGAGTTATTTTGTCAGGTATAAGAATTAATATTCAAGTTACCCCTTCTTCTTCTTCCTTCTATTCTATTCCTCCCGATCAACCATAAAAAATAAAAAACAAAGAAATAGCAAAATATTACAGATCAGCCGTAGCATCGGGATGTGATTTACAAATAATTTTCTTATTTCTATTTGAAATAAATTCAAGATATATCATACCTATACATTAGGAAAACTAAGATTAGTTATTTGATATTTATGTAATTGTTGCACATATATATAAGTGGTTAAAAACCCCTTCAAATATAATACGGGGACAGACATCTAATTATCCCTACAATTTAATTTTTTACACCTCTATTATGAAATAAAAATGGGATAATTTCACATAAATATAACTCACACATCCGGCTTGCAACATAATAGCTCAGTCATAACCATTTTACAAATATGTAACCCAAAAATAATCGACTAATATTTGAAAAAAGAGTATTTTCTAGCTTTTTAATTTGGCAACAGAGTTTAATCAGGAAAATTATCTTATTTAGATGAAGTCATGCGATTTTTTAATTCTTCCATCGTATAATTTTGATATTTCTCCCCCAATTTGTCTTTATTGTTGCAAGTTGTCCCCCAATATTTTGTTGATTCTACTTATATGGTAAACTTTAGAAACAATTGCTGCAAGTTTGTAATTTGGCGGAGAATCAACAAGGAAGGTAAATTTATACACGAATTATTCCAGAAAAAGGAAGAAAACATAAAAAAAAAATTAATTTGGTTATAAATATGCAGTACATGTATAATGATGTATAACTATGTATATGAAATGTATAATAATGTATATAAAAAGAATAAGAGAAAGAGAAGAAGAAGATAGGTGATGTTATGAACATATATATACACACTTATATACAATTATATATATTTATACATAATTTTACACATTTACACAATTATACAATAATATATAAGTGTGTATAAATAGTGGTTATATAGTATTTATACCAGAACACATCGTATGTTCTATATTACACTTCTATTTCAGTATCAAAATATCAAAAGAGAGTTTTTCAGAGAAAGTTAAATCTGAAAATTAAAGAGGAGAGAAGATGTAGATGGAATTGTTTTATAAAAGAAAATAAAACCGGAACATCATCTAAAGAACTTGAAAATTGTCTGAATAAAACACAAGACCTCTTTTTCATTCTCCGATGACTTCACTGACTTCATCGTCGACCTATTTACCTTGAAAATTGAAGGAAAAAAATAGAAGATGTCTGCAACTCTTCAACATCTTTCCAGCAATTTGAGAAAAAATAAAAAATTATTAATGGAGGATAAACGCATTTTGTCTTAAAAAAATTCATATAGCACAAAAAAAAAAAGAAAAAAAAAAGAGGACTCCAAATAGAAATAGCGATTTAGTCTTCTTGAGAAGATGTTTATTACAGTATGGAAAAGGCCTTCGTGTTAGGTTGAATGAGGGAATGGCTGCTGCAGTTAAAAGAGCAAGAAGCATTTTGATATATGTTTTGGTGAAAAGTTAAAGAAAGAAAAAAGAAGGATAAAGGAGGCTGTCGCTAGGTTAATCGATGAAAATGGGCAATGCATTATCTGCAAAATAGGCTATACCGGGCAAAGTTCCAAAACATAGGCTATTTTTGGTTCTGAAATTGGGCCGACTGACACAGGATGTAATTCCGTCAATAAAAATTCACTTCTTTAGTTGATGATAACAACATATGCTATTGTAGCCAGACATGTTTAATTATTGGCGGAAAACATAATTAGACCCGTAAACTTGGTCTTTTTTATTACTTGAACACTTAAACATAAAGTTGTTCTTATCAAACCCTTCAGCTAAATGATATTTGTGCCAATTAGACACTTTGTAGACTATATGCGAATTTTTTTTATAAAAATTAAACACGTATATTACAGTTGCCTCTAACATCTTAAAATATTTCATCTTACATAATTAACACCCAAAACAAATTGAAACTCATTTTCAAAAAATGAAAAACCTGACCATCGGCTCTGGCGACTTAGCGGCCTTAAAAATTCACTGAAAATTTCCTCCGTTCAACTTCATCTCACTTCTTTTTTCGATTTTACTGAAATATCACGCTATTCTCACTATCCCTCGTCTACGTTGGTGTAGCTTACAAGTATCATGTAAAGATATAAGTATGCTAAATGAGAATAGTCAAATTCATGTATAATAATCTTTTTTTTTAAAAAAATTAAGAGAAAAAATGATGGCTCACGGGAAGAAGAGAAGTAGATTATAGGACAAAAGTTAGCTTTAATTGAAATAATACATTAGAATATAATAATAATATAATAATTATCAACAATAATATTTTTCTTATGTTCACGCGACATTTCTCACGCGCTCAATCTGTTATTACAAAGTGTCAAATTGGCACAAACATGATTTAGTTGAAATGCCTGATAAGAATAACTCTATGTTTAAGTGTCCAAGTGACAAAAAACCATATTTAAGGGTCCACTTATGTGTTCTCCTTAATTATTTCACCGAGCCTTTCTTTTCTTTCGTCTTAAACTAGAAATTGGGTTAGCATATTCTAATTTTTAAAGCGTAGAGACAATTACGATAATCCTCGTCAGATTTATTTTGACCTTGATTATTTTTCCTTAATATTGTCTTTTCAATCGATAAAACTAATATCCAATCTTCATCATCTGACCGACGCTGCTTCTTTATTGTTCGCACGTTCTTAAGCACCATTAATGCTGAGGCATTTGGACTTTGTTAGTTCTTACAACTCCGTCAGTTGTTTGATTTTTCTTTGGTTTATTAAACATTGAGCCCTTATTGGTGTCATTGTACAAATATCATGTACATGTATTAATTAAAAATTAACTTAATTACTATAATTGTTGAAGTGATCTCCACCATCCAGCAACTTACAAAAAATGAAACAAAAAGTCAATGAAAGAATGATAATACGAATTAGTCCATGAAAGATACCATCTTGAAAAAATAAAACTTGTATATAAGTGTAGATTTCACAACATAGAATTACAACACAAACACTTCTTACAAAACATTCTTCTTCTCACTAACAAATTGAAGGCTACATTTGAAACTTGAATACACAAGACAATGGCTTTGAAAGTTTCAGCTGCTGCTTTCAACTTCATTGCTTGTGTTCTATTCATGGTGGCGGCCGTGGCGGTAGCCCATGAGGGCCACCACCACGCCCCTGCCCCGGCTCCGTCAAGTGCCATCATCACTTCATTCCCTTCACTGATGGTCGGATTCTTCGGTTTGGTTGTTTCTTTCCTTGTTATTAAGGAAAGGGTTTGAAGAGAAGTAAGAATAACCCACATTCATTCTTAATGCATGTTACGTTTATCTTTGTTCCTATGTTTTGAGAAGCCTTGTATTCTTGTTTTTTTCCCCTTTTGACGTTGCTTTTCAATTGTTCTATCATGTCAAGTTATTTGTACTCCTTTCCCATTGTTGTGAAAGTACTTTTGAGATCATTGCGTTAAATAATATGTTGTGACGAGTCATTAATTTCTATGATTATTGTTGTATGACGACAAAGTTGGATCTTGGTTTTATACAACTAAATTTATTGAAAATAGGACTAATCATACCCAATATTAATGTCCAATGATAGATCTCGTAGCATTGAAGAAGACAACTTGGAAAAATAGTTGAGCACTAGGACTTGACCAAAAATGACTTTCAAACAGTAGATGAGACATAGAATATAGTCCGACGACAAAGATGAGTTCCCCAAATATCTTTTTGATAATGATGTATGATGAAGAACGATCATATATTTCGATCCTTCTTGGACCTGAGGAGGGAATGGTAAAAGTAAAGTGTAAAGTCAAGCTTTGTTTATATTCAATAGAGTGAGAATCTTGTACAAAAAATGTTGCTGAAATCTTTGACAAAAGGTCCAAATTCCCCTTTCTCATCTATATCTTTTTTCATTTGTAGGAGCGTATGAGCCACAAAATCCTAGATAGTACAATAAAAAAGAATATCCCTAAAACATTACGAGAAAAATCTTAATTCTAAGGCTGGTCATTGCTTCGTGTCTAGAATGAGAGCTCGTCCTAGTTCTTGTCATCTGACAAGTTAGTTCGACCTCGGTACCGCTTTACCCTTCACCCTTGACCTCGATCTTTTAGAGCCATCGCGATACGTCACCACTATTGGGGCTTTATTACAGTTGACTAGGTCAAATACGTCAAGTGAAGTTTTCACCCATACAATTGTCTCACTACATCATGGTGTTGAGATGTGTGATTTCCTAATTTACTAGCTGTAAAGCTGTTAATTTACACAAGCTAGCATATATGATTAATGTGACAAAATTAGTAGTTAGGTTTAACCCAGAAAAAGTATGTGGATGATTGAGGTCTGGTACTTTTAAGAAGAATTTCTAGTGTTTCGACTTGCGATAGGTCAAACATATTTCATCCATTTTCTTCTCAAATCTGGATCTAACGGCTCATGATTATCACTAAAGTGCACCCTGTGGCACTGAATCATCTCTCATTTGATTTTCACCGACGAATGAGTCAAGTGTATCTCCACCGTTGGATTAAGCTCTTGTTCTAACACTTAAAATTGAAAATTCGAAATCTTAAATTTTACGGTCCTGATGCTCATTTTTTCAGAATTTTCCTTATTCTAGAAAGATATAAATACCATCTCATTATTAAGATCTACAATGACTAAAACATCCCTTTAACGTTCAAATCTAGCCGTTCGAGTTCCCTACAATAACAACAACAACAACAACAACAACAACAACAACAACAAAATTAAAATTTCACAAATGGGATCTGCAAGGGTAGTGTGTACGCATACCTTACTCTTATTTCCGGTAGGTTGGAGAGACAGTTTTCGATATACCCTCGACTTAAGAAAATAAAAAAAAAAAACCATAGATCAGTAACAACAACAGATGTCGGAAAAATAATAGTAGAATTTTAAGAACCAAATAATAGATGAAAACACAATATCAATGATTGGTAACAATGGCAAGGTACTAAAAAAATAAAAAAAGAGTATGAAGACAACATGAACCACTAGCTGTCTAAGACAAGATACTATCAAACTAGCCTCACACCTAGTACGGAGTAGAAAAATACTCAACTACTTCTTAACCTTCAAACCTAATGTTCGATCTCCACACATTTCTTTCAAGGGCTATATCCTCAAAAAGTTGAAACTCCGTCAAAATCTCTCATTTCTCTTGGTGTTAGGTTATGGTTAGTATATTCTCAGGCTCACATGCAATGACAATAACTAATAAGTTTATAACATAAATAAGAACAAGGAAAAATTTGATGATTAAAGTTTTAGTGAAGAAAAAAAGAGTATACATAGCTTAATATATGCATTAATAGCTACCTCACAAAAATCTTTACAGGGAAAATCCAAAGGGACCAAATCTTCATTAAGAAAAAAAAAGTTTAAGACGTATTTACTCCCCTAATAATAACTCACTTAATGTCTCGAAGACAACACATTCCAATTTTATTTACCAACTTCTTGAATGTTGAGGTTGACAATGCTATAGTGAAAAGGTCCGTCAAATTATCATTTGAAAGAATTTGTTGAACATCGATCACACCATTCTTCTGAGGATCATGAGTGGTTTTTTTGTTAGTGAAATATGTTTTATTCTATCTTCTTTAATATATCTTCCTTTCAATTGAGCTATGCACATTCATTTTTTTTATACATTATTGTTCTTTGAGTATCCCTTCTCAAAAGAAGACCAAATAATTTCTGGATGTGTTGTGTTATTAATCTCAACCAAACGCATTCGCAAAAATGACTATTATCTCTGCATAATTTGAAGAAATATCAACCCTAGTTTATTTTGTTGAATATCATGATATAACAGTACCTCCACTTTGAATATTGAGGTATTGATCAATATATACTAAACAAAAGCAATTCTGTTATAGATAGAATTATATTTATGGTGAATGTCTATATTTAAAGAGATTCTAGGATTTATTACTTGGTGGATAAGTCACCATCTCCCTATATATAGAGGGTTCTATTCCATTGTAATTCATCCCAATATCAATAAGAATTCCCCCTCTCTCTACTTTGCTCTGCAATATTATTCTTCTTCTTTTATTGCTTTATAACACGTTATCAGCACGAGACTTTAACCAATTGAGTAGAAGCTTTGGGATTGATCATAATGATTTTCAATTGTTCTATGAATTTTCTTCATGCTTAAATTCTGGATTTAAGGTAAGTATTTTACCGTATTTTTCTCTTTTATTCTATAATTTGATTTTAAATACAAGCAAAGACAATAAATTTTGATTACAACTCTAATGGAGTTTGTAAGAAATATAACCATCCGAAGTGGTAAAATTTTTATGTCTTGCCATGATTAAAGTCATGTATGATTGTGAGCACAAAAAGTGAAAACCTGTCCCATTGAATTTGCTCCTTACTTATTCCCTTAAGAGAATGTGATAGAAATATGTAATAAGTCTGAAAGAAGAAAAAATTATTATCGTAAAGGTATCAATGGATGTGAATGCGGCAATAGACGAAATTATAATTGTCATCATTGTGATAATAAGAATTATAAGGATTCACAAAATAATCATTCACTCTATGAAAGTAATATTTATCATCGATTTGACATGAGAATTTATAAAGCACATATATATTATTATGGTCCATTCATAATGTGAATGTGACAACATCTTATTTATGAATACATATTCATTCTTGGAAGAATATGAACATGCTAGTGGTAGTGAATATACCACACTCACCTCTAGAAGGAGGTTTGAGATGATATAAGAAAATAATGTTATTATTATGTCATGAACGGTCCTTGGTCACGTACCTATTGTACGCCAAAATATTTTGAAAATGTGATTATTAAAAGACAATAATAATGCAAGAAACACATCTTGCATATTATTTCGATCATGACCATGATGGTATAACTTTCTCTTTAAAGAGATATTCACGATATGAGTGTTGATGAATATGTGGTAGTACCAAATTAACGGAGAGCTCTAGAAGAGCCAATTATTACTATTTTGGAGAAACATAATTGATTACCAATAAGGTATTGTGTTGTAGTAAGTCTCAAAGAAACTTATTCAGTTTCCAAAGTATACGCGAAAGTGTTTGATTATATTGAGACTATAAATAAAGGAAATATTTAATATCTTCTATTACTACAACTTGTAGCGGTGTAATATGCATGTAAAAAGTTACCCGCTTAATTCTCCAGTTTGTACTACACAAATAAAAGAATACTACAATAAAGTGGATGTTTATTGATATAAAATCCATATCATAATAAACTTGGAGTTTATTGATAATTGCACACGTCCGGGCGTAAATCTGAAATTTATCAATATTGATAATTTATTCAGTTGGCATAATTAGTTTACCCATATTAATTTAAGTATGATGTGCAAAAATAAAAGTGAATTCACATGGGTAAATATTAAAGAACGGGAAAGTTCTTTACGGATTCTCTTATGTTGTCTGTTCTCATTAATTAATATACCAACTAAAATTGGGATTGAATCCCATGAATGCTGAAAATATCAAAGGTGAATATGAGCCATTCACCTGCCATGTAGACCACATAAGATGCATCTATGAGATAGTTTCATGTGCGATTCTTAGTAACCCGCAACATGATGTTTGCGAGGTAACTTGCTCAATAATTTGATTTAGACCATAATTTACAATTTTTATATTCAAGATAGTTTATCTTGATAAGTTGATTTATATCACAGTTGGTTTAGCAAAATGATTTATTGAGTGCCTCCACTTAATAGCTAAACTATTGCTTATGAGAACAAAGATATCTATATCAGTTTGATATATGTTATATACGAAAGTATATTACATTCTCCTCTCACAAGTGGTTCAGGGCCAGGAACCAAAAAATTCCATCTTTTTATTAATATTGATGAGCGATGTAAATTTTGATTAACATCATAACACACAAAGATGATGAAGCAAGTTAGTATTTCTAACATGATGGGGGAGAGATGATAACATTCGAGAAATATTTACGCGGAATGAATTATTATTTTTACATCTAGATTTTCGAATAAAATAATATGAACTTGAAGTTCATAAAAGATAATTCATCTGCAATATATTGCAAAACATACTAGACGCATTTGATGACCCAAAGAAAATTATATTCTCACTGCAAATGCTCCTATTAAGTCCTAGAAGGACAAAGTCTTTGGGACGCTTAAAGCGCATAGACAAAACAATTTCAAATAAACTTCTTGACAAAGAAGATGAGCAAATGATCAAAATGATCATAATAAAGGAAGCAAGTGATCTAGAAGATCACATGACATAACACTTCATAATATCTCATGAGAGATTCAGGTACCTGAATATTCGAATGAAGAGATCTCTATATTATGTTTTTATGAAAATATACTGAAACTGATATAAAAGTTTTGTCGACGTCAACCTCCAAGAGCTAGTGCACAAGATTGGGATGTGAAGGCTCAAGGATGTGAATTGATGCTCTCAACAGGGGTAGTTAATGCGTGTTGCACTCTTTTTCCCTCACATGATTTTGTCCCACTGGGTTTTTCTTGCAAGGTTTTTAACAAGGCAACCAAAAGGCATATTGTTAGAATGTGTACTCTTTTTTCTTTTCTAGAATTTTTTTCCCACTGGTTTTATTTTAGTTAAGATTTTAACCATGCACAATATTTGTTGATTAGACATTTAAGGGGGAATGTTATAAATAAAATTCTATTTATGGTGAATGTCTATATTTAGAGAGATTCTAGGGTTTATTACTTGGTGGCAAGTAACTATATCCCTATAAATAGAGGGTTCTATTCCGTTGTAATTCATCCTAATATCAATAAGAATTCTCCCTCTCTCTACTTTGCTCTGCAATATTATTCTTCTTCTTTTATAACAAATTCTTTAATTTTAATTGTTCATATTTTATTAGAGAGTAGGTGGGTCCCCAGCCTTAAATACTTCTAACACTTTCTTTTAGAATATTACTAGATGGCCGGTGCCCGTGCTATGCATGGGCATATGCCCACAACATTATGTTTGTATCTGTATAGCCCAAAAAGTACCAAAAAGACTCAACACTGCAAAGACATGTACTTGTTTCAACAGTTTATGTACTCAACACTGCAAAGATCTCTATAGGCAAAATGGTAATACTCTTCTTTTAGCTTTCCCCATATCGTTTCTTCTCTGCAATTTGAAAGGAACACCCCAACTTTTTCTACTTTTAGTTCCCCTCTCATTTCTCTTCTCTTTTTTTAGTTTGCTAGACAAACATTTGTTATTAGAGAACCTGCAATGAGAAAACTTAAGCAACACTGAAGAAAGAATATGTCAATTAAGCGAACTATCAAATACCAGCCGATTACTAATTCAAATATATCAAATGTAGAATTTCCAAAACTAACAGACTTGCAGAGCACACTGCCACCTAACACACAAGGGGATAGAAGAAGATAATTTCAGCAGTACATAAAGAGAAATTGATGCAACAACTATAGTGAATCGGAGATGTTTTTGAGTAACTACAGCAGAAGAGGTAATAACAAAATAACACCACCAAAAAATACTTAAAGAGAGCACAAGTAAGATGCATCAGAAAAAATAATTTGCAATTGGAATTTTACGTTAAATAAGTAGTTGCAACAACAATTCTCCTAACCTACTTCAGCATAAAAATCATGCAATTTTATGTCATTCCTTTTTACACAATTTACTAAACAAGTATGCTTCTAGATTGTCTTTGTAGTAATGAACTACACAAAGACTTCCGAAAATCTTGACAACTACGCACCATAATCGCAGATATTATGATTGCATCTGTACTAAGGTAATTTTCATAGGAACCCACTGTACTTTTTTTATTTTCATATGAATCTTAGGTAGGCAAGGTTTATCATCCCTCCTATGTAAATTAGTTTCCAACTTGTTCAATTTTTGATAATCTTAAAATCCCATTTTTATGACAAAGTTGCACTTTTTAGTACTTAAGAATCTCCCCAACAAAAAAAAGAAGCAAAATGCATACCTTAGGGTCTAGCTCAGTAGTATAAACAAGCCAAAAATCTAAAGTGAACTGCACCATGAGCTTATATTAAATGCAGATATTTTTACAAACAAGACAAAGGTCGCATAATCTTTAAAGTAAAAAAAGAAAGTGACAACCATATCAGCCTAGAAAAACCTATATGATATTAATCTCAAGATTCACACCTGAGACGTAAGGAATAACATGGTGCACAAAGCATTACACGTTCACGCAGGGCTCGATAAAGGGTCATACCTAATAAAATAACCAACAAAAAAGTACCCCACCACTTCTCTTTTGGATGCACATCAATCCCATGATCAGTTATACTAATCAACTATTACACGGAAAAGAATGATCATCTAAAAAATATTATATCGTTTCTAATTTAATATCATGTATACTTATATTAAATAAAATGAAGTTGACTAAATTCAAATTTGAAGGAGAATTATTTGTCCACAAAATAACCACTTTCGGTTTCTTCCTCTGTATTTTGTTCCGATTGCTTCTTTTTTAACTTTCGATTTAAAGTTTTTTGGTTTTTTCTTTCAAAATTACCACTTTAACTAAAAATAATTTTTAAAGAAGAACAAATATCATAGAAGTTTCAGAAACCAAAAAGTGAAAAACAAAGAAAATCAGAGAGTGTCATCTCCTAAGTCAGAGACCACGACAACATGTAATTCATCCTCAACTTATAATGTTGTACTTGACTAAGACATGAAGCTTCAAATACAGGACTAATAGAGCCCCCAATCATAAGTAATTACATAGGCAGAATTCAAGAACACCTTGAAAGGTTGTATTCAACAAGAATTTGACGCTGGGCCTCCCAAGGTAACCATTCGATGGCTCGACGCACAAAAAGTCAAAATTTAACCAACACGCAAAAACAAGAAAAGCCTAAAATCTTTGAAAGTTTGCTTAGTTACTAAGAATTTTCATCAGGGTATCTCAACGGATAGGCTAACAACAAAATTTTCTTACCAAGATAGCTCACAAAAATTTATCGAGGTAATTCAAGAATAACATTAATCGAACATGCTAATGGTACAAAAAGTAGAGTCAAAGAGATCATAAGAACTCACCAGCCAACATTTGAGACCTCACTTTTCCTTTGTGACAGTAGGTTGGGCTGCCACCCAACAGGATATTTCTTCAATATCTCCATATTTATAGGTCATATTATGGTACAATATCAGTAACCTTTCAAATAGACCACATGGATAGAGTCAACATCTGTAGAAATTGAGGTCCTTAATCAAACAGTTAAAACATGGCAGAATGTAAACAGAGAATGACCCCAAATCCAAATGCTAATTGTGAAAAAAATATAACATGTTAGTACCAATGGAGACGGACACAAAAATCCAAAAGCATGGGATATACCAGCGACAATAAGGTTGTCGGACTGAAGTAATGGAGAAAAACCAGAGCAAAAGCACAACTCTAAGGCGCCTGAAGGGGGACGTGGAATTTCAGCGTCTTTTTCTTCTTAATCTCTATGCATGGAACTCTGAAACAAAATAAAAGGTTAAGCTTATATCTCATTGCATAGCAGTTAGTAAACAATATCACGTTTAACCTTTGCTCTCTGGGGAAGTAAATGAGTTAATATATATAATAAGATTTATTGTTCTAATTAAGTGAATAGGCATTTAGCAGATAACAGTAAAGAGAATACATAATTATAAGGACAATACCTAGTTTTGTGTAATTACTAACTATATCATTCTCATCTCAAGTATACCTACTGATTTAAGAACAACGTAACATAAAGTAAGCAGAATTAACAAGAATAAAGAGCAAAAAGTATTAGTACAAATTGTCTGTCTTATCGCTTATTATGGAGTTTCTCTATAGGTGGTAGCTTTTTTGTCGATTCAGTAGTCTAATTACACAAATAACAGTAGTTGATATTACAACCACCAACACCAGCTTCAACAATAACCAAATTAAAACAAAATGCCTTTGAAGGAAATTCGATAAAAGAAAATAAAAAACTTTACATTTCAATTCAACCAATCATTTCGGGAAGATGTAGAACAATTTGTATAATAAAAAAGAGTTGTTGGGAAGGAGTACCTTAGATGAGGAATGAACTAGAACATATTAGCATAATCAAAGTTGTATTAAGCCTCATGTATATCGCACGCGCAAGGGAGGTGGGAGGGGACGATCGATTACCTTTGCAAAATTAATTATATTTGTGTTCACCTTAAAATATGGGTAAAATTTTGGGGTGCTGGAAATTTCGCAAGGAACTTGAGAGCTATCAGGTTGATTAATAAATTTTTTACATAACCCCAAGATCGCTCGCAGGACAATATGAAAATGTCGACTAACCGACTCCCCAGATCGTCAAAAGATAAAAGCTAACTCGCGATTCATCGTTTATGTGCTAACAGGTAAAATATTTTTTCAACTTGCTCTTCAATTGTAGCTTGAAGTGTTGGTCTAATATTACCTTCTATAACTAACATTTCACATAGATCCGTAAAAGCTAAAGGGGTCATTCATATAATATTACGACAAAGTTCAGTTGAGAATAAATGACTCAATAATTCGTGTCTAACTTATTCACTTTCGAGTCTTATATCATGTGTGATCGTACGTCAGTCATTTTCAATTTCTCGTACATAAGTTCAAAACCAAATAGCTACTAAGCAAGCATCATATGTGGATATAGAGATCACTTATTTCAATATCTGTCTATTATTTTAATTATTTTGATCAACCATCTACAATAAAATTAAGTGAGATACATCAACCAATTAGCTACATAAAATAAATATGAACCAAAAATAAAGTCTTCTTCATAGAACACGTTGTGAAGTATGAAGGAGAATTTATATACATACTAATAGGATTGTACAAAAAAGAAAATTCTAGTCAAATATTTTATCACATTACACTAAATTGATAAAGTAAACAGAAAAATATAAGCCCTAAAAAAGTAGATTTAAGCAAATTTATGTATTCAATATACAAGCAACAAATAAGCGACGCTCCAACTTTGCATTGATAACAAGTGTCTAATAGAGCAGTTGTTTTATTTGGACGAAATCCCACAAACCCTTAAAATATATTCTTCGCTAATCCTACTTTATATTTGTTGAGCTTGCTGAAGATATACTTAAACTAAACGAATGAGTATGGTTTGGTTTATAAAAAAAGGGCTGATATACATGATGTTGCTGAGAGTTAGTGGCCTGGAAGGTTTTATCGTCCAGGATTAAAAGATCTTGCTCGTGAAATATGTGATCATTATATGTCTAAGCCAATACATGTTTGTCAGAGTAATTGGGAGGTAATAGTTAAGTTTTATGATTTTCTACCATGTAAACAAGATATACTTCCAGAGAAATAGATACCATGATTAATCATTAATCTAAGTTCTTAATCTTAATACATTATTCGACATTAAAAATTATTATAGTGTGAATTAAGAAGATGTATGATTGTTACAATAGAAACCACACATAATTCTTATTTTATATTTATTTATTTATTTTGACTGTATCAAACTAATAACTTGATGCCACACTTTAAACCATGATATTAACTTGATAAATTATATCACCAGACCATATAGTTTGCAAATATCATAGATGAACTAACCAGAAAAAATACACAAAAAAAGAGATGAAAAACTAAGCGTATTGTTTGAGAAAAGTGTTATTGATAAGTTATGGAGAAGACAAGGTACAAATCTTGATTAAGTAGAAGAAATTGAATAGATATTTAAAAAAACAAATTTCAACCAAATGTCACTACATAAATTATTTCAGATTTTTAGAAAAGAGAAGTAAAACTATCCCGTAAAAACTCTTGCTGGAAATAGATGAAGTAACTAGGAAACTACGTAGTTGACTAGTTGTATGACAGAAAGAAGACGGAGACAAAGTACTTATTAGGTTGGTGAATATAATATAAATAACAGGGCAAAATGTAAAATTAAAATATCATCCTATATTATAAGTATGAACAATTTTAGGTGGAGTTAGTTTACTAAAATGTCCTTTAAAAGCTGAAAGACCAATTTATTCTTCCTACAAACACTACATATCTTATAATAATTTTGTACCAAAAAGTAAATTCACATTCCAATAAACGATAAATATCTTAGAAGTAAAATAAATTATTATTTCAAAATTATATAATATTTACACCTTATTGAATTCAAAATGCCATGAGCTCATTCTGTTACTCCAAATTTGAAGTGTTTATTCATCCTCTTTTCTCCCTTGTATTCATGCATAATATACGCAACACTCACTTCTACTACTTAAACAATTTTATTTATAATGTATATGGTCATTAACAAAATAGTTGGTAGGATGAGCAAGAAATTCGATTCGTAGCAAGATATATCAGTAAAATAGAAATCTTTATTTATCTTAGACTTGAATGCATATTTTTTTGTTTTTTTTTTCTAATTTGCTTTGCCTTTTCTCCTATTTTTTCATTTATGGGCTACCTTAAAACAACCAATTATGATTTTTCAGATTCTCTTTATTACACCTTACTCTCTTCATCTTCAGAGGAATAATATTATAAAATTAAATATCACAATAATAATATTGTAATAATTATTGTATTAACGTTGCAAAACTCTTCCACTACTCTTGATTAGTTTTTCGGGCTCTGTCTTTCTTTTTCCTTTACATCCACACATCATAAAGCCTAGATTCTTTCCTAAAATCATGGTCTATGGTCACTAGTGATATTTTATTTTTTGTTATTTAGTGTCGTTTTGGGATTCGTCTACCTTTTTATCAATAAAAAAAGATATTTAGCATTCCAAGTTCTCCAAATTTACTTGTCGCTAGGTCTACCTTGGGCACAATGAGATCCCCAAAATTAGGACACACTTTATATTTCAGCACTACGTGTTTAAATACTGCAACATCCTTTTCTTATAACCCTTACTGACTTTTCATCTTTTGCTTTTACTTTTTGTTTATTCCCCTCCCCAAAAGTTAGTTTGTGAACTCTGGAAGCATCAACGTGCTTTACAAGATTTACGGGCCCTCCACCTACTCCCCATCCCAGTCCTGTCAGGCACAAAAGCAAAAGAAAAATGGAAGATTCAAACAACTCAGCTTAATGGGTAGAGGTCACTCGCGGTGCTATGGTCCTCAAGGAAAATGCCTCTCAGATAGAACAAAAGCTACTGAAATTCCAAGAAGAACTTGATCAAGTTCGGAATTTGGCAAGTTTGTCATTTTCCTTTACCACTCCGAAAGTCACCTTCCCAAATACTAAGAACCCCATACCTCCAGAAAACATCCCAAAGCAACCCTCTCCTCACCACCACTGCAATACTTGCCATACTCACAACAATGCTCCACTGCTCGTCCCGGAGCCTTTGAACTCTACAAATGACCTCTGCCACAACACCCCCATCTACATGGAGACCGTGCAACACTCCACCTACCTCATATCAAGCACACCCGAGTCCGATGATAAGGAATTGCTCATCAAAAATCTGGACGAAGAGCTTAAAAACTTGACCACCAGAATTCAAGGCGTTGAAGGAAGTAAGGGAATTGATGGTTTAAACTAGGGGTGTACATAGGTCGGGTTGGTTCGGATTTTGCAATTACCAAACCAAACCAATTGTATCGGGTTTTTAAATCTATAGATCACACCAAACCAACAAAAGTCGGGTTTTTCAATATGGGGTTTTCTCGGGTTTCTCGGGTTTTTTCGGGTTTTTCGTTCCGATAAACTTGTGCTCCAAACTATGTATAGCTGCCAAGCATGGAATGGTAATAAATAGACTTAGTTCATATGGGCAAGAAGTTTCATTGCCTTTCAAGGAAATATGTTTTCTCTCTCCAATCAAAGAATAGGGAACAAGTAGCAAACATTGAATGGCAGTAGGTGTTAAGGAAAAATTACTCCTTACACAATGAAAATGACTTTTTTCCAGTAAACATGTTGTAATGACTCTATTAATCGTATATGACGTCTCATCTTTATTATTCCCCCTTTTCAAATGGCAGCCCACTGATGAACCATATAGGGAGAAGTATAACTCAACTGAACTCTTGATTTATTAGATTCATAGCTAATACAAAAGTATAACTCAAAATCAGCAAGAGCTCTCTTTTCACAAAATGAAAATATCTTCGTGAAAACTAGTGAAAATTTCGCCACAGCAGCCTTCCTTCTGTACTCTCTCAATTCAGCATAACCTGCTCATAGCAACTTGAACTGTTTTGAGTTGAATTCTGGAGCTTTGGCATGATCACACTGTTCTAGCGTTGGGCGTATTCAGTTAAATTCCCAAAAGTTTGTATCCGAACGTCATATTTGCAAACCATCTAAACCACTGGAACTGTACTTCAAGGACTACAATTCTCCTTAAGATATCATAATCAAACTGGCCACTTGATTTTGAGTTATATTTTTGCGAGGTTAAGAGTCATGTAACAGAAAGAATATGTGACCATATACCTTATTTTCCAGCTCTTCTTGTTCCAAATTACCAATTCAGAATTCAAACTCAAATAAACTATTTTCAAAAAGTCTAAAACATGTTCTTTGCATTCAAAGGTACATTCAAGCATTTTTACCATTCAATATTACTAGTTTTGCACATATGTATATAGACCCTGAACCCTTTTTCTGGAGCAAGGATTAACTTGAGCTTTTCTATTATACCCCTTTTATACGTATGTATCTCTCTCTCTCACACACACAAAAAGTTTCCACCTTTAGGTTTCTTACTTCCAAGCTCCCTCACCTGAGTATGCCAAGGCAAAACCTCATTACAAATGAATGGTGTTTCTGGAATATTGACCATCGAAATGGTTGATACAACCAAAATTACAGGACCAGTAGTTTCACTGGATTTGTTAAAAGTTACCATCTTCTTCAGGTGATAGAATGGATTTCAATTCCAACTCCTGTTGATGCAAAAGATATATTGAGGCAATAACCATGCTGATTCCAAGGTGGCTGGTAGTAGCATTGTTGAAGATGCCTTAATACATTAATCATGCGATTTGTAGTTTCTTTTGTATCAAGATCGGTTTAACAACATAGAACCTACAGGAGTAAGAATCAATTACTGAATGTTTACATATAGTTTGATCGAATGTCACATTGCGTAATTCAATTGAGACAGTCGCATTTGGCAGATCGATCAACTATCTCCATGAAGTTTAAAGCAAAAGGGAAAGAAACATAGAAATGTTATTTAAAGTTAGATTCTTGAATAGTATTGTTGTATACCTATTGGCTTCTTAAAGTCTGGTTTTTGCCTTTGATGCGGATGAGCTTATGAGTCTGCTAACTATTTTTGTTGAGCAACAAGTCAAAAAACTTGTGTCATCTTCTTGGTTTCACAGAGAACATCCAGAATCTTGAAGTTGTTAAATTTGCTTTTGCTTTTGAGCTTGTGGAGCGTTTCCCACCAACAGAACAAAAATCTTGAAGAGGCAAAATGATTTCAATAGTTTGTGTGTTTCAGAACACCTTTAGGACAATGTATCTGCTATAAGATTAGGTTTTGGTTTGGGCTCAATTATTTTTTTATGGGCCAAACAAAAACAAACATTTACATGGGCTATAATATCAATTTAAATATTATGCTATATAAAGAAATTATAATAAAAATTAAGAAATATTTATAACTTACATTCTAATAAATATTTTATCTATCTAATATATAAAATATGTATACATGTAATGTCGGGTTGGTTTGGTTTCGGTTTGACTTTTTTTAGTTAATACCAAACCAACCCTATTGTGGTCGGGTTTTATTTTCCAATACCAAACCAAGTCAAACCAAACCACTAGTCGGGTTTTTTTTTCGGGTTGACTCGGGTTTTCGGGTTGGTGCGGGTTATCGGTTTGGTTTGTACACCCCTAGTTTAAACTATGAAGATCTATGCATACAGCCAGATGTCGAATAGCCCGACGGGTACAAACCTCCCAAGTTCTTAATATTTGATGGTACATGGGATCCCAGGGTTCATTTGAGAACATACTGTGATAAGCTGATTGGAGTAGGAAAAGACGAGAAGATCCGCATGAAGCTTTTTATAAGGAGCCTGAAAAAGGATGCTTTGTCATGGTACATTAGCCAAGACCCAAAGAAGTTGTAAACCTGAGTGAGTATGGCGTCCGACTTTATGGAGATATTCAGGTTCAATACGGAAAATGCACCGGATGCGTTTTACATTCGGAATTTAAAGAAGAAACACATAGAAACATTCCGCAAGTATGCCACTCGTTTAAGATCAGAGGCTGCTAAGGTTCGACCTTCTTTAGGGGAAGAACAAATGAACAAGTTTTTTGTTTGGGCTCAGGATCCGCAATACTATGAAAGACTGATGCTGATCGAAAACCATAAATTTTCTGACATCATCAAGCTAGAAGAAATGATCGAGGAAGGTATCAAGAGCAGTATGGTTACGAACTTTGAAGCCTTGCAAACTACTAATAAGGCTCTACAGTCTGGTGGTACGTCCAAGAAGAGGAACCTAGGTGCCTTAATGGTTACACAGAGAACCAAATCCCCTGTCAAATACCAAACTTACCCAACACTTCCACTTACATATCAGCCCATTCCAAATTTACAAACACCGGCACCTTCCTACCAAACCACACCGGCTACCTATCAATCGCCTCCACCTCCTACATACCAACCTGCTTCACCCATATATTCCCAAACCACACACTTCTACCAAGCCTACAACACTCAATAATACCATTATCAATCACCTCTTCCTCACCAAAACTTTCCTAGACCCCGACCAAATTTTGACTGTAGACCTCCCAAACAATATACTGCCATTGCTGAACCAATCGACCAGCTGTATGAAAGACTCAAAGCTGCTAGTTATGTCACCCATATCCCTTCCATAACCCATGCAAAACCCTTCATAATAGGTCAACCCTAATAAAATATGTGCATACCATCTGGTATGAAATGGCATACCATTGACGAGTGCCTCTCCCCGAAGGATAAGATCCAGGCTTTGATTGACAACAAGAACATCGTGGCATAAGAGCCTACTCTGAATGCCTGCAATAACCCTCTACCAGACCACAAGGGTGTAGGTGTTCACATGATTGAAATAACAGATGATTAGTATCCCAAGGGATTAATTGGTTGGATCGCAGAAGGTGACGATCCAAAGAAACCAACAGTCACCCTTAATTCGATTATAGTCTAGACTCATCCTTCTGAAGATACCAAAGTGAATGTGTCGATACCACTTGAGTTTGAAACATCAGCCTCTACGAAGACACCAACACCAATTGAGGTCGAGTTTAGGCCCCAAAGGCACCCATACCATTTGAAGTTGCTTTATTACATTCCAAAGAAAGGGTTCCCATTCCGGTATCAATGACAGTCGTAACAGCATTCCACTTAAAAGCCATACCATGAGATTACATAGCCGAGGCAAGAAGGAATGGGACAGCCAAGTTCGGGGAAGCAGTTGTAGCATAGGGTATGACAAGAACCGACAGAGTTTATACCCTAGAACATCTGGCTGAGTCGAGTAAGCAGATCTCCTGTTGAAAAACCATCACTACAATCGGGCCCGATGAACTCTGGAGAAAGATACAAGTGAAGGAATACTAAATCAATGATCAGCTGAACAAAACTTCTGTGCAGATTTCTATCCTTGCTTTGTTATAGATTTTCGATGCACACGAGAATGCCTTATTAAGAGTACTGAGTGAGGCGTATATACCAAGCAACATCATCGGAGGAGAAATAGAAAACATGGTAGGTCAGATATTGGAGAGTCATAAAATCACTTTCTTGGAAGATGAGCTTCCATATGAGGGATTGAGTCAAAATAAGGCATTACACATCACCGTGCACTGCGAAGATTAATTTATTACCCGGATCCTGGTCGATGGGGGGTCCAGTATCAATATTTGTCCATTGGTAACACTCAGGACATTGAAAAAAAGGGCTGCATGATATCAAGGATAGACATCAATGTTAAAGCTTTCGACGGTTTTCAAAGGTCCACTATTGGGGTGATTAGCTTATATTTGCAAATGGGGCCTAATTGGTTTGATATTGATTTTCAAGTGATAGACATGCCAACGTCTTACATTCTATTATTTGGACAATCATGGATTCATGCCACCGGGACCGTGACATCAATACTACATCAAGAAGTGAAGTTTGAGTGGAATTACTAGGAGGTGATCATTCATGGAGACGGTAGCAATCCCATATATAGTTGCCAGACCATCCCAACAATTGGAGGAAGAACAAGGATAGGCGGGGAAACTTACCACCACATCGAACGAGTCAACGCTGTCGATAAGGACAAATGGTGGAATAACATTATCTAATTTTGCTTATTTTCTTATTCAATTCTGGGTTGTAATAATCTTGTAATAACTATTGGGGCTTTTAGTGAAAAGGGGAGGGTACATCATGAATAAAAGGGGGTAGATATCATGTTCATAGGGACTTAATACGCTTCACCAATCATGCCCGACTTTCACTTCTGCATTTTCGTGTAGAAACCATGCTTATAAGTTTCTGGACTTCTGTATTATCTAGAAAACATGTTTATAGGTTATGTATTTCATATATAAATCCTGTTTATAGTTTCTGCATTCCCATATAGAAACCATGTCTATAAGTTTCTACACCTCTGCATTCATAAAAACCATGTCTATAGCTGTCTGCATTTCATATAAAAACTATGTCTGTAGGTCTTCCGTATTTCTGCATATCACATAGATAACAAGGATATAGGATTTCTTGAATTTTGCATATGTATCAATCACTAGGCAAACATATTTATAGGTTTGAATAACAAACATCATTCTAGACACCATGCCTATAGGACTTCTGTAATTTTATTTCGACTGTAAACATTTTAAATCATTTAGCACCTAAAAAGCATGCCTACAAGAGCTATCAACTAAATCTAAATCGTCCATTTTTCCAATAAATCTAAAATCAGTAAATAGCATTGCTTAATATCTACAGAGCTTATGCTTTTGTGTAACCAACAAGTCATTTTCTTTAAAAATTAGTAAGCTCTTGTATTGTTAGATATCATGGCTATAGGTTTTGCCTAGGTAAGCCATAGGATGAATTAGTTAATGGAATCAGACTTCCTTAAATTCCAACCAACATGCAGGTTTGATTCGGGTTTCTTATATAAATATGTAATAAATCAGTCTGCCTCCCATTTCCTTTAAGTTTAATTAAGACCATAACTAGTATGTGCAAGACATGCTAAATGATCTGTCTTTAAGTTGAGAAGGCATGTTTGAGCCTTTAATTTTTATGTGTTTCCCCATATCTTCTCTACATGTTTTGATTGCCGCATTAAAATTTTATCCTTTTAAACCACAAATACCAAATCTCCCCTCCCTTTAGGACTAGTAGTCCAAAATGCCTTCGGGACTGATAGGATTTGGGACGGGTAGTAGCATGCAGTAGGAAAATGAGACCTTCCACGTTTAACACCTTAACAGGGTGGGAAAAGGTAGATATGGATATGATGATCACGTGATAACACCACGTGTATAAATAGTTATCGGGTGTTGTGTGGGGTGATCCATATTATTTATTAACCTAGGACCCCCTTCCCCTTACTTGTTTATTTTCAGAATTTTAAAAATTGCTTGATTTTTAGCTTCTTTAATTTCTTGCAGCAATTATGTGAAAACCCCTTCCCTTTACTAGTTTATTTTCAGAATTTCAAAATAAAACTACTTTCTTCCCAAACTTCAGTTTCTTTAATCTCTTTTACTTCAATTGCTCACAACCATTTTGTGAAAACTACCCCGTATTTATAATTCTTGCTTGTCTACTTGTTGTTTGCACTTAAAGTCACAATTATAGCATGACCGGGAACCACACTAGTGGATCTTAAGGGGTGCCTAACACCTTCCCCTCGAGATAATTTCAAGCCCTTACCCATTCTCTGGTTTTCTAAATCAAAATTCTTATTAGTTTCCTAATGCACTTAATCATTAAGTGGCGACTCTTCAATTCAAACCCAATTCACAAAAGGAAATGAGTTGTCCGCCCAGATGTCATAAACCCGATTTTGTGAGAAAAAAAAGGGCATCGACACTTGGCTAGAAGAAGACACACTTCAAGGATATTTAGATAAAGGTCTAGGTTTATGTAAGGCACATATCGATGATGATTCATTTATCTCATCAGGTGAAGCAACAGATATTGATGTGTGTAACTGTAAAGCATGCTCCATTGAGTAAGAAGAATGTCCACATGAGGCATCGCATGGAGCTTCTAAAAGATGCTGGTCGTGGATCGAGGATGGCACCTAGACAATGATAGTATCGGTTGTATGCGTTGATGTATTGGGCATCATAGCATCATCTTTAGCCGCAAATGGGAACACATGTCCATAAAAAACAACATGACACGAGACATAAAACTTTCCGAAAGATGGATCAAAACACGTGTAACCTTTATGAATCTTACTATAGCCTAAGAAAATGCATGATTTAGAATGAGGTGAAAGCTTAATTTTTATATATAGATGAAGCCAAGGAAAGTATAAGCATCAAAAAATGCGCAAAAAAGAATAATCAGGATTCATGTTAAACAAGACTTTAAAGGGAGATTTGTGATTCTAACGGGGAGTTGGAAGTCTATTGTTAGTGTTAACAGTAGTTTCAAAAGCATTAGTCCAATTTTTTTTCTGGAACATTAGCATGTGTTAGCAATGCACGTCCCGTCTCAACAATATGATGATGTTTACGTTCAGCACAACCATTATGCTCTGGGTTGTAGGGACATCAAGAGTGTTGTGTAATATCATTATCGCTTAAATAAGTAGTTAAGGCTTAAAATTCATCCCCTCCCCAATCAGCTTGAAAGGATTTGCTAGGGCGACCAAAGTATTTTTTCAACTATTGTCCGAAATTGGATAAATAGGGATAATACTTCAGATTTAATCTGGAGAAAATAAATCCAGGTATATTTGATAAAATGATCAAATAAAATAACGTAATAACGATATCCATCATCAAAAGTAATAGGGGCCGGACCCCAAACATCATAACAAATCAAATCTAAAGGGCCATTGGCCTTAAAACTAGACTCAAAAAAAAAAAATTGTGACTCTTGCTAACAACACAAGCTGGAAATAAAGTAGGAGACTTATAAGTAAAAGAACAATAATGATAAGATGGCAAAGCCCGAAGAACAGTAGGATAAGAGGCATGAGCTAAGCAAGCATGCTAGACACCAACTGAAGGATCATAAAAAGCGAGTAAGAGGCAACTTCAGAGCTGGGAGTGCATATAAACCATCATCTTTCGGCCCTTTGTGAAGAATGCCCCTCGTTTTCAAATCCTTAATCAAAAAATAATTAGGAAAGAATTCAGTAGAAACCTAATTAGAGGTAGTAAAAAACTAACGGACAATAAATTTTGTTTGGCATCTGGAACATAAAGAATGTTATCAAGAGAAAGTTTATGATTAGAAATAGATGTAGAACCTTTTCCAATATGAGAGATGGGCAATGTTGAACCATTACCTAAGGTTACTTCTTCTGGACCTTGATACTCGGAATAGATGGCTAAATTGTCAAGATCAACTGTTAAATGATGCTTGGTGCCACTATCCATTAACCAATTCTGTCTAGAATATGTTGGAGTGCTTGGTAAATTGGAAGAAGGAAAACCATTAACTCTAGGACCATTACTAGACTTAGGTGAAGGTAAAACTCGTGCGATATGGCCCTTGCCTTCGCAATTGTGACAAAAATTTCCAGAAGTGTCCTCCACAGCTTCTACCTCGGCCTAGTGTGGATGATAATGAGCTTTGAGTTTAATGAGTAGTGGGAGCTATAACGTAAGGGATTTATCCCTTTTTAGTTGCCTTTCTTCATTGAATAACATGCCTCAAAGGGCATCAAATTAAATATCTTCATGACGAGAATCAAGGGCTCTTGTGAAGGGACGATATGTAGGGCCTAGACCGGAAAGTACAAACTCAACAAGTTCATCATTATGGACTGGGTATTGCAGGAGCAACAAGATTATCTGAAATCGCCTTGGCTCCTTGAACATAGCTCGCATTGGTGGAATTATCTCAACGCAAAGTATGTAGTTGTGTCTTTAGTTCACGAACTTATGGCTTGGAACCGGACGTATAGGCTGTCAGAAGTTTATCCCAGGCTTCATGAGCAGTTTATGCTCCAACCAACTGTGGTAAAACACTTTACGAAACCGAAGTAACAATCCAACTCAACACGAGTTGATCTTGACGAACCCATGATTTATAGTCTAAAATAGATTGTTTATCATGGAGCCAAATCCGCTCATTACAATAAAAATATTGAATTTCGATCGTAAGCACGTTACGCGCATAATACCATCCATGAGAAATCAAACAACACTATAGGCTACAAAACTCAAGCACAACTAAGGTGCGGTACAAGATCCGATTCTCAAGAGTCATTTCGCTTATATAACATCATATCCACGCGGAACCTTAACATATAAGAATTTACCAAGCCGTCTCCAAACTCATACGGCGCAATACACCATTACCTAGATTAGCTGATGACATAATAACACCTTGACTGTTCCTCCATAAGGGACACTCGCTGGAACTAACATAACTAGCCTGATATAAAGCTCTGTTCACATATAAGTCAATCCACTGATCTCAAGCCGATTTTCGATTGCACCAACTTGGCTAATAAACTTTCAACGATCCATAGTAACCCACTTTCTTCATAATACATAAGAACAACCATCATAACCGGAGCAACCTCCTCGGTTCATAACCCAATAAACAAGGTTCCCTCCAAGCATCATTTCTCAATTTAATGATATCACACCCATCCCCTTACTTGGTCCAAATCTCTAGCCAATCAAGTGACTACATGTTACACATATAAAATCTTCCTATGGGACACGCCCTTACAATCCTCCGAATAAATATCGGGTCCACACATCTACACCACCGGTCGTACTAACGCTTTAAGATCGATAAGGAAATCCTTAACCAGGATACAAAGCCCCATTTTTCACAAAACATCGATCTCAGGTGGCGCTGAAACCAACACCAATTTAATTAATCATTTAATCTTTTTCCTCGCTCATCCGATCCCTTGACATCCTTGCCAACACCGAACTGCAACCTTAATCCTCATGTCGTATTTCCATGCTACTCAATGCACCCACGTGCCAACATACGATAGAACACGATTTTCATCATAACTTTAAAATCATTAATATTTTAACACTTTAAGAACATTGCACTTTAATAACTCCAGGAGAACCAAAACAACACACGGGTAAATTCCCATAACCGTAGAATACGTAAATCTGTAAGTAGTGGTCCAAGGCACCATAACCCTTTTCGGAATCTATTTCCACACAACAAGCCATAACAATAGAAGGCTTCGGAATAACATCAACTACAGTGGTAGACAAGCCTGATATGTACCATCACAAATCATACACATAACCTGATCATGCTGAATGAACCAATTACAGATCCCAACATTCCCAAATTCAACTGTGGCTAATCAATCCATTTCCGTCCAATTTATCCTTGAGTCCTTTGGAAATATTACTGACTCTCTTCAACACATAACATACTCCATCTACAGTCATCCTGAGTGACCTTGAATCACGAGACCATGCTGTCTCAACCCCTATGCACCATTTCATACTTCCCAATTTTCACATCACAAGCCAACCATCACAGAACATGCTGTGCCACTTCTCATAAGCTGCTTTCCAAGCTTGATTCTTAATTGTACTCTTAGGCTCGAAATTATTAAGCACCATACTTTACCTCTCTTGAATCCATTAGGACCATTTTTTATATCATTTTGGTGTGCCCATACGTGTTTTCTTATCGATAAGATATTATTCTCTCTTATTACCACTCAGTTGGAAGTACTCACTTTACTCCCTGCACCTTGCGTGCAGTTGCATGTTTTGTTCACCCAATAACGGGTTATTAGCAAGACTGAATGCCATAATGTGGTAGTTGAGCAAGGTGACCGCCAGCGTTCACGGCACCGCATTATGTCTTTGAAATTCCAGTTTTATCTTTTATATATATACTATGTTGGCCCAATAGTAGTGTCCCTACTCATTAGATGCTCGTGACTTGTGATACCCAGGTCGGGTTGTATTGGGATGAAATTAATGGTTTTAAATGCCCATACATTGAAATTTCTATTCATTTATGTTTTATTAGCAGTTAAAAGAGGATTTGAGGTTATTGGGTGGCCTTGTCTTCACGAGAGGCGCCATCACGACCGAGTACGGAATTTGGGTCATGACATATATACTATATATAACCTTCCTTATTTACTAGAATCAACTTTTCTCCCAAGAAAATAGCTTCTATTTACTTAATTACGTTATTAAAAAAAATCCACAGGCTAAATAATTTATTTTGGTGATTATTTTTTGCTACAAAGAATAAAGAATTACTATATTGTAGTGGATTTGGAATGGTCTTACCGGTATGGCGCGTGAAAAAATATGGAAAACAAATCAAATTAGGAAACAAAAAGTAACTTAAGATGCAAGTGTGATCTACTAATTAAATATTTCAAGTTTAACCGCTTTTGCAATACCAAAATTACCATTACCTATTTTTTTTTTCTTTTGGTTTATTAAACCTGCTATATTTAACAATAAGACCCTTTCTCCAAAATCAAGTAGGAAATATATATATATACTATGAATAGCCATTGGCATTGGCATAGTGCAGAATTTTACTTAAGTATATCGGTTTTACAATTCTAAACAGGTTAAGATTTAAGGATTTACTTCCTATTCCAAATTGATGCTTACTTTATGTTTTGCTCGAAAAGAAATTAACGAAGCTTACCCAAGAATATCACAACCAGTTTGTAATATAGTTGGAGTATTGTCAAGCAACAAAAATAAGAAATTGATCCTAAGAGTATGCTGAATAACTAGAGATGAAGTTAAATATATATATATATATATATATATATATATATGATCGTTGGGAAAGTTATAGCAAAGTCACATGTATAAACTACTTTAGGATTTAATTTTAGAAAAATTGTGTTCCCTACATGCCAATATGTCATATACTAGTAATATTTTGAACACATTATTGATAATTGTTGTTTTTGTTCATAAATGACAGTTTTTTTCTTTATTATCTGATTAAGTTTGTGAGACTCTTTATCTAGAGATTATGATAATAAGAATCACGCCATTCGATTCAAATTAATATTGTTCTTGTTCGTAAGATTAATTATTAAGAATATTTCATTAATAATCTGGTTATATCAATGTATATGTAATGTTCTTATTTGATAGAAATTAGTAGATCATTAAAATTAGAGGAATGGGATAGGCGTATGAATGAGAATCATTAAGTCTTTAATTTGCTCAATAAAAGGGTTGTACAGTATGAAGCATCTTGCATCCGTACAGGATCGGGGAAAAGACTGTACCTCAAGGGAGTGTGATTCTACGGTTCAATACCGTGACCTATAAAAAGGGCTCTTTCAATTGCTAAAATTATGTTATAGCACTCTGCTAATCAATTTAAGTAACTCCCTATGGACATACTTTAATACTGAATAGAAAGAGAAATCATACACCTTACTCTGTATCTTAATGCATGTGGCAATTGTAATACTGCTTACAACAGGTAGATCTATACTAGGGCGGTCCTACTAAGGGTCAGGTGGGTTTAGTTGAATCCGCTTCGTTGAAAAATTGTACTGTGTATATAAATAAATTGTATTTAAAACAAAAAAATTCTTATACAAATAATAAGTTGAACTCATTTGGCACAATTGTACCGTCTGTCGAGTTGGTCCAGCGGGCTCAAAATGTATGGGTGGTACTAGTAGTAGATCCACTTGGATAATTGTGGTACTTAAGCACCCATTAAGTTGATCATATATATTTAGTAAATTTATATAGGCAATTATAAAAATATTTAAATAAATATTGATTTAACACCAACAAACAAATTCATTTTTCTCTTCTCTTGGAGTTTTTATCAGCAAATACCCATAACATTAAAATCCTGATTCTGCCACTTCGTGGTACTAAGATCGAGTCCATTCGATGCTTGGTCCAATATAGGTTTTTGGACAAAGGAGTTTTACGTACCATAAAGCAAAGACAATTTGTCTCATCTGAACTTATTAGTCTCACGGATGCTCACCAGAGTAATAACCAGATCCACCTGCCCCAGACCTTGTACATTCAAGTACATAAACGTAGCATGAGTACATAAACAATGTACCCAGTAAGTATCCCGTCTAATCTCGAAGACGTATAGATGAGAGGTCGACTTGATACTCACCAGGGTCAGATAATATATTAAGTATGATTTTAACAATAAAAATATTCAATACGCAACAGGTTACAACAGGTATGAAATTCATAATCTCACTAGAATTCTAACTAACCAAGTATCACAGTTACATTTAGCAATTCATTTCAGCCCATGAAAGGCAATATCAACATTTAACATTCTCACGGAAAGCTATATAAGCATGCGCAAATATGCAGAGGCGACGATCCGAACCAACAAAAATAAATTGTGCACTTGCCGATGGTCGACGACGTGCCTATATATAGATGCTTCTATTTATAAAGAGGCGATCGGCCCGATCAACAAATAAGGAGAAATATCTATTCATACTGAGGCGACGACGTGCCAATAGTGCATAATACAATGTAACCATATATATTACACATATACAAGCCATATTCGATATAATATACATGAAATTAGTCTAACGACCAAAGTTGTTCGCCAAAATTAAATCAGATTTATTTGTATTTTATAATATAACTAAATTAAATATATAATTATTAAAATTTATTACTGAGTCCCACTTTAGCGACCAAACTTGGTCGCTACCTGCCTAACCTTTATTTAGCGACCAACGCTGGTCGCAAAATTTCAAATTATATATATTTTTTAAAATAATAATATAATTATAAAAACATTAACAGTGGGTCCCATTTTAACGACCAACTTTGTTCGCTAAAACCTTTGATCAAGCAAGTCTGACCAGTCGAGTTAATATTTTGACTAATTTAGCGACCAAATGGTGACCAACTTTGGTCACTAATTTGTTTCATTTATTTATTTTATTATTTTCGCTTTTTTAGCGACCAACATTGGTCGCTTTCTTCCGGATTTCTAGTAGTGAAATTAGTCTCTATTTACTTAATCATGTTCTTATAATAAATTTAGGCTAAATAATTTATTTTGGTAATTATTATCCATTTGTTACAAAGAAGAAAGAATTATACATTTATACTATGATGATATTAGGTAGTTGAATACCGGGAAAAAACAAATTAGGAAACGAAAGAAATTAAGAAACAAAAGTAAGTACTTAACTTAAATCCCAATAACTTCAAGTTTAGCCGCTCCCCGCGTGTAACAAAAAACCATAACCTTTTCCTATTATGTTTTGGTTTCCTAAACCGTTCTCCTAAATTTAGTGGGAAAAGGCCTACAGCTAATATCTATATATAACTCTTGATCTTTAGTTGAGTAGCATATGTTTAGGGTTTTGATTCACAGGTTATATAATCTTCTGTTCCATTGCCTTTCTCTTGTTTGCTTCACTAAATTCTGCAGTAGTACTATGCCAATGCCTATGGCTATGATAAGGCAGAATATGCCCATTACCCATAACGTTTCGAATAGTAGAAAAAGAAAATACACTAAAGACGTGAGTTGTTGCGACAAGAAATCGATGGCTTCCGAACAGAATTCAAGTCTTGCAACAGGAGTTCGGACAATGCAGAGCTTTGATAGGTTTGATGATCAGAGTACTCGCAAATTGAAGAGGATCGTGAAAACTCAAGATTCAAGATTAAAAAAAGTAAAGCAAGACGATGTCGCATTGCGCTCTGTCAATAAAAAACCAAAACTAAGTTGTAGTACTAAAGTTGCTGATTCAGAAAATTTTTCCAATAGTGATTTGGGTCGAGCAGTGGCACTACCTGTTAAAGTTAAGGCGGTTGTTCGAGCTACGGGCAGAAACGAGGTTTTGCAGCAATGTGATGAGAAAGCCAGGATTGACGAAAAGGCAAAATTAAAATCGCAAGATCGAACCATTGCAGAAAGGATTGAAGAGGCAAAGAAGTCAAAGTTGCAGAAACGAAGAGAAGCTGAAAGGAATGCTTTAGAAAAGATGGTAAAGACGGTTGAATTTAATGACGATATGCAAGTACTGAAAGATTTTGAGAGACTGATTAGCATCCGTGAGAATGATGTGCATCACGTATCCTCTGGAAAGTTTTGGCTAAATGGATATTTTGTCTCCCCTTTCATTCCAGTTGCTACAATATAGAACAGAAGGCTTTTTCACATGACTCTAGGATTTATTAATTGTTAGAAACAAGTGTATTCAGATGCTATTATATAGTTAGCACTCTTGTAAAGACTTATGTAATGATGTTTGCTTTAGTCAAAGATTGATATCTGTTATGGTTCATTAGTTTGGTATTATTGATATCTGCTAGTGTTTCTTACCGTTTCTATTCGAGTCATTCGATTTTAATTCTTATATAGTGTCTTAATGTATTCTGGTTGTGTTATTGCTATATGTTTATTTTTCTGAGAGACTTAAATATAAACTAGTAGACAAATGTAATGTTGATTGCAACAGCTAGATTGATCAAGTAGTAAGTTATATAATTCTTTTTATCAAGCTTTAGACATCAGTTTGTTAAGTACACACTACCAGAAAATAAACCTATTGCAACGGATTCTATAGCAACGGTTGTGTAACCGTTGCAATAGATAGTATATGGCAACGGTTAGAACCGTTACATAATCCTTTCCACCCTATTGAGACAGTTCCAAGAATAAACCGTTACTATAGTACAATAACCGTTGCAATAGATGAATCTACGGCAACGGAACTGTAACCGTCCCAATAAATTCATCTACGGCAACGGTGATTTGGAATATTAGGCTATTGCGTCGGTTTCACAAAATATTTTCCTCTTTATATTTTATTAAATTCGATTTTTCCTTCTTTTTTGCCCTATGCCTAGCCTTCTTTCCTTATTGCTCTAAATCGTCTCTTAAACTTAGAACCTATCCATTCCCTTCTCTTATCCTCGAACCTTGGACAATGATCTATCTTACGAGGAGGAGCCGGTGGCCATTCTAGACCGGCAGGTTCGACAATTGAGGTCGAAGAGTTATCCTTCTGTGCGTGTTCAGTGGAGAGGTCAGCCTCCTGAGGCATCGACCTGGGAGTCCGAGTCTGATATGCGGAGCCGCTACCCACATTTGTTTCCTGACTCAGGTACTTCTTTCTTTTGTCCGTTCGAGGACTAACGGTTGTTTTAGAGGTGGAGATTGTGACGATCCAAAGGGTCATCACTTGTTTTATTAATCATTTCGAGCTTTTGAGGTCTTGAAAACCTCATTTATAATTGCCTCGATTTGCGTGCACAGTCCGGGCACAAAGCTGGAAAACTTTTATGTTGAAATATGTCAAAAATGTGAAAAAGTTGATGAATTTTGATATTAATATTGATATGGTTGACTTTGGTCAACATTTTTGGTAAACGTACCCGGATCCGTGATTTGACTGTCTCAGAAAATCCGTAGAAGAATATGGAACTTGGGCATATGCCCGGAATTGAAATCCGAGGTCTAGAACCCCAGTAAAAGAATTTTTCTGTTAAATTGTTTTCTGAAAATGTTTAAGGAAAATGAAACTGAATTTTGATTAAAAAGTACCGGTATCGGGCTCGTATTTTGGTTCCGACGCCCGGTACAGGTCATATATATTGGTTAAGCGCTTCCTGTAAAGTTTGGTTGAAAACGGACGTCGTTTGACGTGTTTCGGCCTTAAATTGGAAAGTTTGGAAATTATGGAATTTTAAAGAATTCTTGAGTTTTAAGGCTCAATTCATTGATTTTGATGTTATTTTAGCGATTTGATCGCGCGAGCAAGTTCATATGATGTTTTTGAGTTAGTGTGTATATTTGGTTTGGAGCCCCGAGGGCTCGGGAGTGTTTCGGAAGTGGTTCGGGGTGTTTTTGGACTTAGGAAACTGGCAGATTTTCTGCAATTTTTACACAGACATTTTACTCTACGCGATCGCGGCCTTGTACACGCGATCACACTGCCTTGTCAAATTACTCAACGCGATCGCAGCCGTCTGCATGCGATCGCGTAGTTTCGTGTTCTTCTTCAACGCGATCGCAGCCGTCTGCACGCGATCGCGTAGCCTTCCGTTCTCCTTCAACGCGATCGCGACCCTGTTCACGCGATCGCGTAGTACAAATAAGCCACCCCAGCGAAATTCTTCTACGCGATCGCAGCATTGACCACGCGATCGCGTAGTGTTGAATATTTGCCTTCCGCGATCGCGACCCGGTTCACGCGATCGCGTAGAACAAAATCGCTGCCCAGTGAATTTAATCCCAAAACAGAACAGAAACGGGATAAAAATTCCATTTCTGTTCAACTCTCTTCTCCACACCTCCTTGGACGATTTTTGAGCGATTCTTCATCAAACTTCTTGGGTAAGTGATTCTTAACTCGTTTTCTTCATTTTCCATCAATATTATTTGAATTCCTAAGCCTAATTAGGTGTAAATGGGTAGAAAAATTGAGAATTTAGTATAGTAAGGGTTTTCAAAGAATTTGCGATCTAGAACTCGTTTTGGAGTCGAACTTAAGAACAAATTGTATATTTGAACTCATGGAAGATTGGGTGAACTTATTTTGGTTCGAAACTTGAGTTTCGATTATGTGGGCCCGGGGTCGATTTTTACTATTCCGGGCAGAATGTTGTAAAAACCATATTTAGCAATATGAACTAGTTTGTTAAGTAGAATTGATAATATTAAATCAATTGTGTATAGATACGATTGTATTGGAGTCAAATTCAAAAGGAAAAGGCATTGCGACGGATTGAATCGTTCGTAAACTTTCGAGGTAAGTGTTTGTTCTATCCTAGCTTGTAGGAATAGGAATTCAGTTATGAATAAATTGTTGATTAAGAGTTATTGGTGTTATACCGGTAATGAAGATAAATTGTTGAAATTATTATCAATTATTGGTTTAAAACCGGTAATTATAAATATTGTTGATATAGAGATTATTGGCTAAATGCCGGTAATGTATATATTTATGAATTGGGATCGTGTGGCGCGCCGACCACTTATATATTTATGAATTGGGATCGTGTGGCGCGCCGACCACTTATATATTTATGAATTGGGATCGTGTGGCACGCCGACCACAAAGTGACTTAAATCTTGGCATTGGCCATAGTTGCCGGTAGCCTATTGATATATTTGGGAGCGGGTGGTACGCCTACCACAAGATATAATTACTGTGATAGTTGGGAGCGGGTGGTACGCCAACCACGATATATGAAATGAAAGAGGAATTGAGACATGAAAGTAAGATTTATTCTGTTGATTAGATTATTCTGGATATCGTGAGTTATTGACTGTTATTTCAAAGAAGAGTATATCTTTATAAATGTATTGTATATATATATATAAATGTTTTGTATATGTATATATATTGCAACTGTACAGGTTTATGTGGGTGACTGGCCTTAGTCTCGTCACTATTTCGCTGGGATAGGCCAGACACTTACCAGCACATGGGGTCGGTTGTGCTGATACTACACTCTGTGCTCTTTTTGCGCAGATAGAGGTTACGGACAGCAGCAGCGGCAGTAGCGATTGTGGATATTTCGACTACTGAGACTACGAGGTAGCCTTGCAGGCGTCCGCAGGACCCGTTGTCTCTTCTATCTATGTTTTTCATTCCATTATCTCATATAATCGAGATAAACAGCTTGTATTTTCTTTCAGACAATTATGTGTATTATTCTTAGAAGTTCGTGAGTATTGTGACACCAATCTTGGGTAGTGTATCATGTTTGGGTTTTCTTTATCATATTTGACTAAGTCTTCCGCTAATTTTGATTATTCCGCTGTAATTTATATGTTTTTAATAATAAGTCATAATAAGAAATTGGTAATTAATGGAGATGTAATTAATATTTGGCTTGCCTAGCTTCCATTTAGTAGGCGCCATCATGACCCCGATGGTGGGAAATCCGGGTCGTGACAAGTTGGTAGCAGAGCACTAGGTTGCACAGGTCTCACAACTCACGAACAAGCTTAGTAGAGTCTGAGGGATCGGTACGGAGACGTCTGTATTTATCCCCCAAAGGCTACAGAGTTAGGAAAATATTCCCTTCATTCTTTCCTATCGTGCGAGTTTGTTCTTCAAATGTTAAGTTGAATTTCTACTCTTGTCTTCCCACGAACGGCGAAGGCATGTATTGCTTCTTCAGCCGACATTGGCACATGCCTGGTGATAGATCAACAATGCCTTCAGAAGTTTTACGGAGTTTCGGATAAGTTTCACCAAACTCTTCGCTATCTCCTTCAGTGGTGCATCTTTTGAGAACCCAAGGTAAATTATTGACTGTTGCTATGAGATATTGCAGAATGCGGGAATAGTTGAAGGTGAGAGGGTTGATTTCTATTGTGTTTCAGGTAGCGAGTGAATTAGTGGAAACATAATGTATTTACTAACCGGCTGTGGTTTTAATGGACCTTGACGTCTGGTTGATTTATTCGAAGTTGTGAAGGATAATTATTGTGGACTATCAGATGTTGTGACTTTGACTTATAGCCAAAAGGGGGGAAAACCACTATTAGTGAATGGACCGAATGGCCATGTTTTATGTTAGTTTTGGCTTGGAATGTATACATATGGTATGGAAAGGTCCCCCAAATAAGTTATGCATGTTTGAGGCTTAGTACTCTGCAGGGGGTAAGAATCGGCCCAAAGAGTAATAAAGAGTATATGAGCAAAAGAGGTAATTGGTCGTCAATGTTTGTGACAAGCCTATGAAGAGGGCAGACTGGCCATGCGACATTACCTACTCAATCCTATTTGTAGAAATGTTTGGAGGAGTTACCTCCCTGACTCTTTGAAAGGTGTGGTATGTATGATCTGAACGATCATGTCAGGTTATTATGACAGTGTCTGAATATGTCGTCATGTCCAATAAGTTAACTGGGCCTCAAAGGAATTGTTGTGAATGTGGCAGATTGGAGAAATATAATTTATGAAGGCACTCAAGCTACGTGCCCAATTGCAGTCAATACTAAACTCACATGACCAGCTAGAGTTAGGGGTCAGGATGTTAGAGGCGGAGGTGAGACTCCTAGAGGTGGAGATCTAGTTGTTGACATAATTTCTATGGTGTGACTGAGGTTACTACACCAGATGATGTTATCACATGTACAATTCTGATTGTTATAAAAGGAACATTTTTCCTCAATTTGATTTGACCTTTGAAGAATTGAGGCAAGTCCTCTTAATATGCTCCGCTCACGAGTGAGCTTCGTAATCATCAAATCTACATATGTGAATACTCACGTTGTGCTATTAAATGGAGGTAATTATCTCTATTATTATGTATTGGTCACTAGGAATATTGATGAGGTCAAAAGTGACTTTATATTAATTATTACAATGGGAATGAATTCCTGAAGTAACTATTTTAAATGGTTAAATTGTATACCATGTCGGTATGAGGGTTCTTTTATGCCGAGATACTCTTTGACGGACAATAGTTGAAAAGAAAAAAAAAAGGAAATGAAAAACATCAGTGGCACAATGTGCAAATACTTGTGATTTAGAGTGGAGGATGAGATCCTCAAAATTTGTATAACGTGAAAATATTTGTTTTAAAAACCGAGCTGCAAGTTGCGGTGAATATAATATGAGGACAAGGTCCTGGTGGTGAAAAGTTTGTGTTTAAAATTTTCCCTTTTTGGAAAATAAAAAAAAAATAAAAAAAAATCTAGCATAATATCCTAAATTTGAGCCATGGCTATAAGGATTATTTGACAATCCTTGCACAGTTTCTATTCATATTTAGCCGTTTTCATTTTGTGACCGTTGAGTTCTAGACTTTGAGATGAGTATCAGGTAAGGATAAATATGACGCATTAATTCGAGAAAGTAATCATGAGGTTTCCATACCTCACTGTGAGTAAAGTGGGAGTTTTGGAATAAGATATCTGATAAGAGGGTTAATTGACAATGTTGTAATTTAAGAACAACTCTTATAGCCAGACTTCAGAGTCATGGATATGTGCATACGCATGAGGTGTTCGTGCCTTATTTAGACTTGTTCGTTGTAGTCTTCATTGTTTCCATATTGACCTACTCCTGCAGTCATGAGGAGCATGCGCAACATCTCAGAGTGACTTTGCAGACTCTGAAAGATAGCCAACTATATGCAAAATTTCGAAGTGTGAATTTTGGCTAAGTTCAGTTGCATTCCTGGGTCATATTGTGACGGCAGCAGGTATCCAGGTTGATCCGAAGAAGATTGAGGCAGTCAAGAACCGACCTAGACCGACATCAGCCACAGAGATTCGGAGTTTCTTGGGATTAGCGGGTTATTATCGGCGACTCGTGGAGGGGTTTCATCTATTGCAACCCCACTGACCAGATTGACAAAGAAAGGTGTTCAATTTGAATGGTGCGATGAATGTGAAGCGGGCTTTCAAAAGCTCAAGACAACCTTGACCACAACACCGATATTGGTTTTACCCACAGGTACGGGACCTTATACTGTTTATTGTGATGCTTCCCGTATTGGGCTTGGTGCAGTGTTAATGCAGGATGGCAAGGTTATTGCCTATGCTTCGAGGCGGTTGAAGATTCATGAGAAGAACTATCCAGTGCATGATCTAGAATTGGCGGCGATTATTCACGCATTGAAGATCTGGAGGCATTATTTGTATGGTGTAGCATGTGAAGTATACACCGATCATAAGAGTCTTCGGTATTTGTTTAAGCAGAAAGAGTTGAATATGAGGCAGAGAAGGTGGCTAGAGTTGCTAAAAGACTATGATGTTACTATTTTATATCACCCAGGTAAGGCCAATGTGGTGGCCGATGCATTGAGTAGAAAGTCGGCCAGCATGGGTAGTCTTGCATATATTCCGGTCAGTCAGAGACCATTAGCTATAGATGTCCAGGCCTTAGCTAACCGGTTCGTGAGATTAGACATTTCTGAGCCTAGCAGGGTGTTAGCCTGCACGGTTGCTCGTTCTTCCTTATTTGAGCGTATCCGTGAGAGGCAATTTGATGATCCTCATTTGCGTGAGTTGAGAGATACGGTACAGCGGGGAGGTGCCACACAGGTAAATCTAGATGATGATGGGGTATTGAAATTGCAGGGTCGAGTTTGTGTGCCCAATGTCGAAGGGATTCGAGAGTTAATCTTAGCGGAGGCCCACGGTTTGCGGTATTCTATTCACCCAGGCGCCGCGAAGATGTACCAGGACTTACGACAGCACTATTGGTGGCACAGGATGAAAAAAGATATCGTTGCGTATGTCGCTCGGTATCTAAATTGTCAGCAGGTGAAATATGAGCACCGGAGACCTGGTGGTGTATTCCGGAGGATTGAAATTCCCGAGTGGAAATGGGAGCGGATCATAATGGACTTCATTACTGGACTTCCTTTGACTCGGAGGAAATTTGATACTATTTGGGTCATTGTTGATAGGCCGACCAAGTCAGCACACTTTATTCCAATGTCTGTCTCCTACTCGTCGGAGAGGTTAGCGGAGGTTTACATTAGGGAGATTGTTCGTCTCCATGGAGTGCCGGTATCTATTATCTTTTATCGGGGTACGCAGTTTACCTCGCGGTTCCGGAGAGCGGTCCGGCAGGAGTTAGGCACTCATGTTCGGTTGAGTACGGCATTTCATCCTCGGACGGATGGCCGGTCCGAGAGGACTATTCGGATTCTAGAGGACATGCTTCGAGCCTCGTGTTATTGATTTCGGAGGCTCGTGGGACCGGTTCCTGCCATTAGCAGAGTTCGCCTACAATAACGAGTTACCAATCTAGCATCCGGATGGCTCCGTATGAGGCGTTGTATGGTAGGCGATGTCGATCACCGGTTGGATGGTTTGAACCGGGAGAGGCTCGGTTGTTGGGTACGGACTTAGTTCAGGAGGCCTTGGATAAGGTCAAGACTATTCAGGAGAGATTGCGTTCAGCTCAGTCCAGGCAGAAGACTTATGCGGATCGTAAGGTTCGAGATGTAGATTTCATAGTTGGTGAATGAGTATTGCTCCGAGTGTCGCCTATGAAGGGTGTGATGAGGTTCGGGAAGAAGGGCAAGCTCAGCCCTAGGTATATTGGTCCATTTGAGATTCTAGATAGAGTGGGAGGGGTGGCTTACAGATTAGCTTTGCCGCCTAGCTTATCAGCCGTGCATCCAATTTTTCACGTATCTATGCTTCGGAGATACCACGGCGATCCCACACATGTGTTAGACTTTAGTACTGTCCAATTGGACAATGATTTATCCTACGAGGAGGAGCCGGTGGCCATTCTAGACCGGCGGGTTCGACGATTGAGGTCGAAGAGTTATCCTTCTGTGCATGTTCAGTGGAGAGGTCAGCCTCCTGAGGCGTCGACCTGGGAGTCAGAGTCTGATATGCAGAGCCGCTACCCACATATGTTTCCTGACTCAAGTACTTCTTTCTTTTGTCCGTTCGAGGACGAACGGTTGTTTTAGAGGTGGAGATTGTGACGACCCAAAGGGTCATCACTTGTTTTATTAATCATTTCGAGCTTTTGAGGTCTTGAAAACCTCATTTATAGTTGCCTCAATTTGCGTGCACAGTCCGGGCACAAAGCTGGAAAATTTTTATGTTGAAATATGTGAAAAATGTGAAAAAATTGATGAATTTTGATATTAATATTGATATGGTTGACTTTGGTCAACATTTTTGGTAAACGGACCCGGATCCGTGATTTGACTGTCTCAGAAAATCCGTAGAAAAATATGGAACTTGGGCATATGCCCGGAATTGAAATCCGAGGTCTAGAACCCCGGTAAAAGAATTTTTCTGTTAAATTGTTTTCTGAAAATGTTTAAGGAAAATGAAACTGAATTTTGATTAAATAGTACTGGTATCGGGCTCGTATTTTGGTTCCGACGCCCGGTACAGGTCATATATATTGGTTAAGCGCTTCCTGTAAACTTTGGTTGGAAACGGACGTCGTTTGACGTGTTTCGGCCTTAAATTGAAAATTTTGGAAATTATGAAATTTTAAAGAATTCTTGAGTTTTAAGGCTCAATTCATTGATTTTGATGTTATTTTAGCGATTTGATTGCGCGAGCAAGTTCGTATGATATTTTTGAGTTAGTGTGTAAATTTGGTTTGGAGCCCCGAGGGCTCGGGAGTGTTTCGGAGGTGGTTCGGGGTGTTTTTGGACTTAGGAAACCGGCAGATTTTCTGCAATTTTTACACAGACATTTTACTCTACGCGATCGCGGCCTTGTACACGCGATCGCACTGCCTTGTCAAATTACTCAACGCGATCGCAGCCGTCTGCACGCGATCGCGTAGTTTCCTGTTCTTCTTCAACGCGATCGCAACCGTCTGCACGCGATCGCGTAGCCTTCCGTTCTCCTTCAACGCGATCGCGACCCTGTTCACGCGATCGCGTAGTACAAATAAGCCACCCCGGCGAAATTCTTCTACGCGATCGCAGCATTGACCACGCGATCGCGTAGTGTTGAATATTTGCCTTCCGCGATCGCGACCCGGTTCACGCGATCGCGTAGAACAAAATCGCTGCCCAGTGAATTTAATCCCAAAACAGAACAGAAACGGGATAAAAATCCCATTTCTGTTCAACTCTCTTCTCCACAGCTCCTTGGACGATTTTTGAGCGATTCTTCATCAAACTTCTTGGGTAAGTGATTCTTAACTAGTTTTCTTCATTTTTCATCAATATTATTTGAATTCCTAAGCCTAATTAGGTGTAAATGGGTAGAAAATTGAGAATTTAGTATAGTAAGGGTTTTCAAAGAATTTGCGATCTAGAACTCGTTTTGGAGTCGAACTTAAGAACAAATTGTATATTTGAACTCATGGAAGATTGGGTGAACTTATTTTGGTTCGAAACTTGAGTTTCGATTATGTGGGCCCGGGGTCGATTTTTACTATTCCGAGCAGAATGTTGTAAAAACCATATTTAGCAATATGAACTAGTTTGTTAAGTAGAATTGATAATATTAAATCAATTGTGTATAGATACGATTGGATTGGAGTCAAATTCAAAAGGAAAAGGCATTGCTACGGATTGAATCGTTCGTAAACTTTCGAGGTAAGTGTTTGTTCTATCCTAGCTTGTAGGAATAGGAATTCAGTTATGAATAAACTGTTGATTAAGAGTTATTGGTGTTATACCGGTAATGAAGATAAACTGCTGAAATTATTATCAATTATTGGTTTAAAACCGGTAATTATAAATATTGTTGATATACAGATTATTGGCTAAATGCCGGTAATGTATATATTTATGAATTGGGATCGTGTGGCGCGCCGACCACTTATATATTTATGAATTGGGATCGTGTGGCGCGCCGACCACTTATATATTTATGAATTGGGATCGTGTGGCGCGCCAACCACTTATATATTTATGAATTGGGATCGTGTGGCGCGCCGACCACTTATATATTTATGAATTGGGTTCGTGTGGCACGCCGACCACAAAGTGACTTAAATCTTGGCATTGGCCATAGTTGCCGGTAGCCTATTGATATATTTGGAAGCGGGTGGTACGCCTACCACAAGATATAATTACTGTGATAGTTGGGAGCGGGTGGTACGCCTACCACGAGATATGAAATGAGAGAGGAATTGAGACACGAAAGTAAGATTTATTCTGTTCATTAGATTATTCTGGATATCGTGAGTTATTGACTGTTATTTCAAAGCAGAGTCTTTCCTTATAAATGTATTGTATATATATATATATATATATATTGCAATTGTACAGGTTTATGTGGGTGACTGGCCTTAGCCTTGTCACTAGTTCGCTGGGATAGGCCAGGCACTTACCGGCACATGGGGTCGGTTGTGCTGATACTACACTCTGCGCTCTTTTTGCGCAGATACAGGTTACGGACAACAGCAGCGGCAGTAGCGACTTGTGGATTTTTCGACTACTGAGACTACGAGGTAGCCTTGCAGGCGTCCGCAGGACCCGTTGTCTCTTCTATCTATGCTTTTCATTCTGTTATCTCATGTAATCGAGATAAACAGCTTGTATTTTCTTTCAGACAATTATGTGTATTATTCTTAGAAGTTCGTGAGTATTGTGACACCGGTCTTGGGTAGTGTATCATGTTTGGGTTTTCTTTATCATATTTGACTAAGTCTTCCGCTAATTTTGATTATTCCGCTGTAATTTATATGTTTTTAATAATAAGTCATAATAAGAAATTGGTAATTAATGGAGATGTAATTAATATTTGGCTTGCCTAGCTTCCATTTAGTAGGCGCCATCATGACCCCGATGGTGAGAAGTTCGGGTCGTGACAATGACCTTGTTTGAAGCTTGTTGTGGAAAGTGATTTAGTTGAGACGTTGAGTGTCAGATTTGCTAGAATGTTACCATGTTTGAATTCTCTGTCTGAGTGTCATTTGTATTAGATATCATGCCTATAGGATCTTTAGTTGGGCCGTGGCGAAAAATAGGGTGCATAAATGAAGTATACAAGAGAAAAGACATCAGATCTTATATGCCCATTGTGTAAAAAAGATGAAGAAACTACTCAACACCTTTTCTTTGGGTGTGAGATAACTGGTGGTATTTGGAAGAAGATATTGATGTGGCAGAACATAAACAGAACCAACATGGTATAGAATGATGAAATCCAGTGGGCTATCAATACGTGCAAAGGAACAAGTATAGGAGCTAAGGTTTATCGTACGTATTACATTTGCAGCAACAGTGTACTATGTGTGGCAAGAAAGGAACAATAGAATATTCCAAAAGTAAATGAGGCCAGCAGAGAATATGGTTCGACTTATAGTTCACGGGGTCTAGTTTAGAGCAAGTTTGTCAACAAAAGTTTATATAATGCTTGAGGAAGTGATATTACTATAGCAACGGGTGTCACAAATGTTGCCGTTGTGCAGGAACCGTTGCCATATACATTACTATAGCAACGGGTGTCACAAATGTTGCAGTAGTTATATCTATTGGCATGATATTGTTGAAAATTTACCTATGGGGACGGTTATAGTTTTCCTCCTAATTTTCTCTCTTCTATTTCGCCAAACCCGCCAATGTATATTTTCATTAGTATTTTTTACTCTTTATTCTTATTAAAAAATAAAATAAATATAAAACCACATAACCATATCATCATAATCTAAATTAAAACTATCGTTCCTCTTTCTATGGCCACCTTCGTCACTCCCAATTTCATCTCCAACTTTCACTCCCAATCTCTCTCTCTCGTCCAAATTTCCAATATAAAATAGTGCAATTAGGATTCCTAGCCATGGGTGAGATTTAACTTTCTTGGTATACATAAGTAAATTAAATACCCAATAGATTCACAAAGTAGCAGAATCGTGAGGTCCTAAGTTCAAAATCGTGGGGTGCCAACATAAATAATGCTTAGGGTTCTTTTGTTGTGATTTAAGTTTCATTTTCTGCCATCTATGTGAGTTGCCCTATTTCAATCTAGTTTCAGAATTTCAATTTTCTTTGTGGTTTTTGTTTGAAGGGCCGGCTTGGCTCAGCGGTAAGCTTGCTTGCCGTGGTGTGTCAGGTCGCGGGTTCGAATCAGCTTCTCTGCAAAGCAGGGGGAATGCTGCCTAGAGTATTCCCTTCCCCAGACACCCACGAAGTGAGTATTGAACTGGGTCGGCCCTTTTTGTGGTTTTTGTTTGCATGCCCACAAATTGGTGGTCTTACTTTTTTATTTCAATTTTAAATGCATTTTTTATGAAAGTCTTTGGTTTATTTAGTAACTATATTTAGAAGCAAGTTTTTTGTTGGCAGATTCTCTGAAAAGATTGATTCCTTGAGCGTGTTTATACAATTAGTTTCTTAGTTAGCGTCAATTTCGAGAAATTACTATCGCTAAAGGCACACACTGTGAAAAATTGCTACCCGAAGAAGTTGTAAGTATTTGTTTTCTAATTTAGCTATTTTTTGTTTTTTTAATCATTTCTCTGTTCTTTAGTATTTTGCGTATAAGTGGTGTATATGTTACTTTAGATTTATTATTTGAACCAAAACTGCTATTTTTTACCAATAGGGTGTTTCTAGCATACTATAAGATTTATCAATTAGCCATGGTTCATTAACATGTATTATTTATGTTATTGCACTCGTTCTGTTTCATACTCTCACTTTTGTTGCAAATTGCGATCTTTATTATGCTATAATAAACCAAAGAAAATTCAATAACCAATTAATTGGTGGGAATGTTATAAACTCTCTGTTTCTTGCTCTTTACAACATATTGCGTGATTGTTTTTTTTCCCCTTTTCCTCTGAGGTTGTAATGTATGCCTGTATGGATGCTTTTAAACAATATACCGACATTATATTCTTCTTTGATCATGTCTATAACTTAATTAAGTTTATGGTACTATTAATTTTTACATAATTTATATCGTTGAACTTGAAGTTAATTTGTTGTTGTAGCTTAATCAGAGCATTGTCAGTTTTTTAAAGTTAGTTTCAAGTCTAATTTTCAAACCGTTCATTCATTTGTTGTATATAAATACCATACTTATATCATTTACATTCTCTGGTATACCATTTGAGTTTTTTAGTTTCTAAAATTGGTAATGTTCTGTCGAGTTCTTTCATTGTTGTGTTTTCTTTATTTGTGATTTTTCACTTGTTTGATAATCTATAGTAAAGGTCATGCCTAATAGATATTTTTATTCAACTATTCTTTTTCATTTACATATTAAATTCGGTTTTCTTCAGACCCCACCAATGAAGATCATTGGATTTGTTCTTGTTGTTGATGTACATTCTGTTTTCCAAATATGTGAATTTAATCATGACTTTTTTTCAAGTATCTTTTTTTTTAAAGCATGTTTGTCTTTGATCAAATTAAGTATATAAATTCTAAAAAGAAACAGTATTAATAATTTCTTATCACATGAAAAGAAAAATATTGCATGATTGTGTTTTTTTTTTTGTGTGATAATGTGTGTGAATATTAACATAACAAAAATTATTTTCTTACACGAAAAGAGCACCTCATACATAGATGGGCCTTAGTAAAGCAACATATTATGACGATCCAACCGTCGTCTCAGGTATTACCGTCATATTTTTTCCTTATTGTGTTGCTTTATGTTTCATTATCGGTATTGGGTGCGTTAGAACTTAATTGGAGTAATTTTATTAAGAAATGAGACACTTAGTCTCTCTTTAAGAAGGCTTAAATTGGAAAAGTCAATCGAATATTGACTTGTGAGTTAGAGGGCTCGGAATTGAATTCTGGGTTAGCTCCGGGTGACGATGTAAGGCTTAGGAGCGCAATCGGAAGTAATTTTGGAGGTCCGGTGAAGAAGTTATCCTATTTTGGCGAGGTTAGTATTTTGGCGACTTCCGGTTGATACAATATTTTGATCCGGGAGTCGGAATGGAATTCTGAGAGTTGCTGTAGCTTCGTTATGTCATTTTGGACTTCTGTGCAAAATTTGAAGTCAATCGGGCATGATTTGGTATGTTTCGGCATCGGAAATAGAGGTTGGAAATTCTAAAGTTCATAAAGCTTGGATTGGAGTTTGATTCATCATTTTACTGTTGTTTGATGTGATTTGATGCCTCGAGCAAGTCCGTAATATATTATGGGACTTGTTAGTATACTTTGTTGGGATCCCATGAGGCTCAGATAAATTTTGGAAGAGTTTTTGAAAAAATTTTGCCGGTTTGAGCATAAATGTAATGATCTAAGGTTCATTTTTAGTTCTAAAGATCCAAATTTGATTATGAGACTTTCGAAATTTTGATAATGTGTTATAGGAGTGATCTAGAAATTTTGGTCTAATTTAATAAAGTCGCGATTCGGTTTTTGACGTGAAATATGAGTAATTGTTTGACGAGCGAAATGGATATTGAACTGAGCAAATGAGCTCCAAATTGTGTTTCGATTAAAGGAATATGTTCGTATTATTATTTGTGACTCATAAGAATAGGAATCATTGAATTACGAGTACGTATGACGGAGTTATAGCATTTTTAGTGAAATAAAAAGCTGCTCCAATTTTCTGGGGCAAAACTGGTATTTCCGTTTCTGCGATGAACAGTAACTGCAAAAACGGATGAACAGTGTTTTCACTTCTGCGGTGAACAGTACCGCAGAAGCGGTGAACAGTAAAATTGCACCAGCGGTGAACAGTAATCGCATATGCGAAAATCATAGACAATGTATATTTCGAGCAGTCCGCAATATTTCTCTCTTTTTGGTGCTATGAAGCTCGTATTGAAGCGATTTTTGAAGCGATTTTCACCATATAAAATGAGGCCAGTGTTCTTAACTCAATTTTGGTTGTATAACTTGAATCTATTACGAGTTCTGACGTTTTATCTGAGAATTTTTTTAAAAAAGGGTAGAAAACTGTCACGACCCCAAAACTCGGTCGTGATGGCGCCCAGCACATTGCTCGGCTAGCCCGACCAATCAACTATAACATAGAGCTATCAGCTCACACTTTACCCTTTTTAAGCATAAACAATGATAGTATAATGAAAATAATATCCAACACATCGGGATTAGACATCCCAAAACCAGTATAAACCTCCCACCGAATCAGGAGTCATAAGTTATGAGCCTCTACAGAACACATAGCGGTGATAGTGTATACAACTGTGACTGTAAGTGTAGAATAGTCTAATAAAAACAAAATAGACTGGAGAGTCAGGTCCTGCAGATGCTGGCAGCTACCTCGATTGTCCAAGTAAAGCTCTCCGAGCAGCTATAGAATCAGCTCTACTGTGATGTACCTGGATCTGCACACAAGGTGCAGGGAGTAGTGTGAGTACTTCCAACTCAGTGGTAATAAGCAAGGGTAAGACAACGAAGGTAAGAAAACCCAATACAATACTAAGTAAAGCTATACAACAATATCCTGTATCAGTTATCAACATGAGCAATATCAGAAACCAGCGATATCAGCTATCAGAATAACAGGTATAGCTAAATGCAATGCATGAATATGACTGCTACGACGCGTATCCCGATCCATTTGGGTACCCGTGCTCACTGTGAGGGTTCAAACTTCGGAGGGGCTCCTACAGCTCAAGCACAATATCATGATATGTTGCGGCGCGCAGCCCGATCCACTACCAGTCATCTATAATGTAATGCAGCCTCACAGGCACAAAAATAGTATTTGAAATCTCTTTGTATCATTTTCAGTGGAAAATAGTGTTTCGTAAATTCCAGAGTTTAGAAAACCATTTTAGACAGTAATATCTCACGACTGGTATCAAAATAGCATGTCAATATCATAGAAACAATAATATCGTAGAAACAATAGCAACGATCCTCGCGGGATCCCAATAACTAGCTCGTAGCCCAAAGATATCCACAACCACCCAAGTAGGAGGTTCACCGGATCAATAATAGCCAATAACACAGTATAGTATTATAAGGTCGGACTAAGTCATAGTCCCCAATCACATTCGACCCCGCACTCACAGGAGAGTACGTGTCTCGCCTCAATACAACGTCACATAGTGATATACCGGGGTTTCGAACCCGCTGGTCATCACCCACACCCATTACTCACCTCGACTCGGCCGAAGACTAGTCCGCAATGCCCTTGCCACGAGAATCGGCCTCCACGGGTGTAGAATCTGATCAAAATCAATAGAAATGCATCAAAATAAGCTAAAGGGACATTACCCAATCGAAACAACTCGAATTACACCAAAAACCACAAAGTTGCCAAAACCCCGACATTCGGTATGCTTCTCAAAAAAATTCAAAAATTACATTTTTGGAATCCCCATCTCAACATGAGTCCATGCATATAAAGTTTATCAAAATCGGACTCCGTTTGCCCATTCAAATCGATGATTTTTAATAACCAGGCTTAGAGCAAAAATCCCCCATTAATCCTTCCATTTTCAGTGATATAGATGAATATTCTAGGATAAAATCATGTATTTTGACCATAAAACTTACCTCTAATGAACTCCCAATGAAATCTCTTTCAAATCCCGTTACTTAGCTCTCAAGGAACTCAAAAATGGAGGAAATATACTATTAGTTCGCGACTGAAATGTTCTGGTTTATACTCTTCTGTCAGCCCAGTTATCTCTATGCGATCGCAGCCCTTGGCTTGCGATCACGGTGAACAAATTTTAGGAATCCTCATTTCCTTTTACGCTATCGCGTGGACCCTTATGCGATCGCGATGCCCAGCTGAATAAAACTACGCAACCGCGACCCCGCTACTGCGATCGCAATGCACCCAATTCCCGCCTTACGCGATCGCACCCCACACTTCGCGATCGCAAAGAGTAAAAATTCCTGAGCTCTCCAGTACTCTATGCGATTGCGTAACTGCTATTGCGATCGCGATGAGTAAATGTCTGCTGCACTTATGACAACACACTTGATCCCTCATTTAGCCAAAAATGGTCTGTTTGGACCCCCAGATTCATCCCTAGACCCCAACGAAAACCACCAACCTACTCCAAAACATGATACGAACTTGTTCCAATCATAAAAACACACCCTTAAACATGGAAATCATCGAATCAAGGCGAATTCAAGCCTAAGTTTCAACTAGAACTTTCGAAACCAACATCCAATAAAAAACCCAACCAAACGATATCTGAATGACTTGAAAATTTGCAAACATATCCAAAGTTACCTAATGAAGTTACTGCAACTATCAAAATTCCATTCCGACTCCCGGATCAAAATCTCACCTATCGATTGGATTCCGCCAAAATTCCAACTTAGCCAATTTAAGCCTATTTCTATACCGGACCTCCAAATTCAATTCCAATCGCTCCCCTAAGTCACAAATCAACTCCCGAAACTAACCAAATCATCGGAATTTGATTCCGAGCCCTCTAACCATATAGTCAACTCCGAGTTGACTTTTCATAAACAAGCTTCACTCAAAAAGGCTATATGCCTCATTTTCGAACAATATCACTCCCAATTCACACGATAGACTCTAACACAGATATAGAAATATGAAACACATAAATGAAGGGGTAACGGGGTGGTAATTCTCGTGACGACAGGCCGGGTCATCACATTCTCCCCCACTTAAGCAGACACTCGTCCTCGAGCGGGTCAAGAAACATACCTGGAGACTCAAATAAGTGAGGATATCTGCTCCACATCTCCCGCTCGATCTCTCAAGTGGCCTCCTCCACGGGTCGACCTCTCCACTAAACTTTATGGATCATGTATATCGATCGTGCCTTATTACTATTAGGGGTCTGGAGACCCGATTTGATTTGTTGTTGTTGGGTATGGTAGACTTTAATGTGATTCTAGGTATGGATTGGCTATCCCCGTACCATGCTATTCTGGACTGTCATGCTAAGACAATTACGTTGGCCATTCCGGATATTTCGAGAATTGAATAGAGTGGTTCGACTGATTATATTCCCAGTAGGGTAATCTCTTTCTTAAAAGCGCAGCGGATGGTTGAAAAGGATGCTTACCATATTTGGCATTTGTGAGGGATGTGGGAGCTGAGACTCGTAGTATTTATTCTATTTCAATTGTGCAGGATTTTCCAGATGTATTTCCAGCAGGCCTGTCAGGCATGCCACTGGATAGGGATATTGATTTTGGCATTGATCTGGTGTCGGGCACTCAACCCATTTCTATTCCTCCTTATCGTATGACACCAACTGAGTTAAAAGAATTGAAGGAGCAGCTTCAGGAACTCTTAGATAATGGATTTATTCACCCTAGTCTGTCACAGTGGAGTGTACCGGTATTGTTTGTTGAGAAGAAAGATAGCTCAATGAGGATGTGTTTTGATTATAGACAGCTGAACAAGGTAATGGTAAAGAACAAGTATCCTCTACCGTGCATTGATTATTTATTTGGTCAGCTCCAGGGTGGGAGGGTGTTCTCGAAGATTGACCTTCATTCAGGCTATCACCAATTGAATATTAAGGATTATGATATTATGATAACAGCTTTCAGAATGAGATATGGGCATTATAAGTTTCTAGTTATGTCTTTTGGGCTTACTAATGCCCCAGCCGCATTTATGCACTTGATGAACAGTGTGTTCCAGCCGTATCTGGATTCCTTTGTCATTGTATTTATTGGTGACATTCTGGTGTACTTGCATAGCCAGGAGGAGCATGCTCAACATTTGAGAGTTGTATTGCAGAGATTGAGGGAAGAGAAGCTCTATGCAAAAAATTTCAAGTGTGAGTTTTGGCTTGAATCTGTAGCCTTTCTAGGACACGTGGTGTCTAGTGACGGTATTCAGGTTGACCCAAGGAAGATAGAAGTGGTGCAGATTTGGCCTAGACCGTCATCAGTTACAGAAATTCGGAGTTTTCTAGGTTTGACAGGGTATTACGGCAGGTTTGTTTAGGGATTTTCATCTATTTCTTCGTCCTTGACAAAGTTGACGCAGAAGGGAGAACCATTTGTTTTGTCAAATGAGTGCAAGGAGAGCTTTCAGAAGCTCAAGGCAGCTTTGACCATAGCTCCAATATTAGTATTACCATCAGATTCAGGTTCCTATTATGTGTATTGCGATGCTTCAAGAGTTGGGATTGGTTGTTTATTGATGAAAGAGGGTAAGGTTATTGCTTATGCTTCTCGACAGTTGAAGTCTCATGAGAAGAACTATCATGTTCATGATTTAGAGTTGGCTGCCATAGTTCATGCCTTGAAGATTAGGAGGCACTATTTGTACGGCGTGTCCTATGAGATATATATTGATCATCACAGTCTCCAGCACTTGTTCAAACAGAAGGATCTCAGTTTGAGGCAGCGGATGTGGCTTGAGTTTCTCAAGGATTATGACATCACAATTTTATATCATCCGTGGAAGGCCAATGTAGTAACCGGTGCTTTGAGCCGAAAGGCGATTAGTATAGGAAGCTTGGCGTATATTCTAGTTGGGGAGAGACCCTTCGCATGTGATGTTCAGGCGTTGGCTAATCAGCTAGTGAGCTTTGATATTTTAGAGCCCAGCAGGGTGTTGGCTTGCGTTGTTTCTCGTATTCTTTAAATGATCGTATTCGTGTGCGTCAATATGATGGTCCACACTCGCTTGTCTTTAAGGACAGAGTTCAGCATGATGATGCCAGGGATGTTACTATTGATAGCGATGGTGTGGTTAGGATGCAGGGCCGGATTTGCGTGCCCAATGTAAATGGCCTTCGTGAGTTGATATTGGAGGAGGCCCATAACTTGCGGTATTCTATTCATTCGGGTGTCATGAAGATGTATCAAGATTTATGGCAGTATTACTGGTGGAGAAGAATGAAGAAGGATATTGTGAGTCATGTAGCTCGATGTCTCAACTGTCAGCAGGTCAAGTATGAGCATTAGAGGCCCAGTGGCGTGTTTCAGCGTATTGATATTCGCGAGTGAAAATTGGGGAGGATTACTATGGACTTTGTTAGTGGTCTCCCTTGGATAGCGAGGAAGTTTGATCTTGTTTGGGTGATTGTAGATAGGCTGACCAAGTCTACACACTTCATTCCTGTGTGTACTACATATTCCTCGATGCGGTTAGCAGAGATATTCATTCGTGAGATTGTGAGATTGCATGGGGTCCCAGTTTCTATTATATCCGATAGAGGTACTCAGTTTACTTCGTAGTTCTGGAGGACATTCCACCGAGAGTTGGGTTCACACGTTGAGTTGAGTACTACATTTCATCCTTAGACGGACGGACAGTCCGAGCGTACCATTCAGATCTTGGAGGACATGTTGTATTCCTGTGTTGTTAATTTCGGTTTTTCATGGGCTGATTACTTGCCTCTCTAGGGATGGCAAATGGGGCGGGGCGGGGCAGGGCGGGGCAGGGCAAGCCTTGACACGCTAAATTTTTGACCCGCCCTGCCCTGCCCCGTTTAGCCTTTTATCAGAATTTTGCCCTGCCCCGCCCCGCCCTATTAAGCCCTGCCCTGCCCCGTTTAGACTATTTCTTTTATATTTTTTAAGCCTTAATGTAAAATCGTTAATAAATAATTTGATATTTGAATCCTCATCTTCACATGAACTTCTTCAATTTGCTGATTTTCTTCATGATTGGAATCATCTTCTTTGTTTGTACTTAATGTACGCCAAAAATGACCGAAAAACTTAGTGTCGCGTTCACAAATAATGCTTCTTGGAATGCCCTGTTGTATTTCCATGCATCACAGGCTTTGGGCAAGCTTTAATCTACGAAAATAATTGAGCACATAAAATTAATTTTCCAAAGACATGAAACAAAAACTACACGTAAACCATCATGAGGCATCAAGAAAATAAAAATAAGATTTAAGAATGATATATCCACCAAAATGATATATCAGATAATACCAACATATATCATAAATCACAAAAAGCAGTAAAACAAGACTATATAAGTGAACTTGTTAACTAAAGCTTCAAATCACATGATATCAAGCCAATAATAAAATCAATAAAATATTTTTTTTCATTGTTGTTATTGTTCCTTTAACAACGTTAAAGCAACACGGCTGGGAAAGCAATAGAATTGTAGCCAAACACATTCTTTTTATTGTTATGGTTCTTTTATGTAGGTATTTTTCTATTTTAAGTAGATTTTTATTTATTTCCTCGATTATGAATAGAAGTGTTATTGTACTAATTTAATGTTAATGAATTTTTGAATTTGATATAATAATAGTGATAGAAAATAATTATGTCTTAAAAATTAATTACATTTACAATGCACATGGTAATAAATAAGAAATCTAAAAGTCCTACAACTAAAGGAAACAAACCTAAAAGAAACAAAATTCCGTAAGAAAAGATATATTTATTAACCAAAAATTCATTTTTCTTCTATGGCCCTTATTTTAGCCAGTAAACCAAACCCAAACCTGCCCTGCCCGCCCCATTAAAATTTTTCAAAATTTAAGTTTTACCCTGCCCTGCCCCGCCCCGCCCTGCTTTAAAATTCCCCTGCCCTGCCCCGTTTGGAATTTGCCCTACCCCGCCCCGCCCTGCCCTACCCCATTTGCCATCCCTATGCCTCTCGCAGAGTTTTCTTATAACAACATCTACCAATCCAGTATTTAGATGGCGCCGTATGAGGCTTTATATGGGAGACAGTTTAGATCTCCAGTTGGTTAGTTCGAGCCTGGCGAGGCTAGGCAATTGGGGACAAAGTTGGTCCAGGATGCTTTAGATAAGGTGAAGGTGATTCAGGAGAGACTTCGCACAGCGCAGTCGCGTCAGAAGAGTTATGCAGACCGGAAGGTTTGAGATGTATCGTATTCGATGGGCGAGAAGGTTTTGCTGAAGGTATCACCTATGAAAGGCGTCATGGTTTGGTAATAAAGGGAAGTTGAGTCCGAGATTTATTTTTCCTTTTGAAGTACTCAGGAGGGTTGGAGAGGTAGCCTATATGCTTGCTTTGCCACCCAGTCTATCAGGAGTTCATCCGGTATTTCACGTGTCTATGCTCCGAAAGTATGTTCGGGACCCATCTCATGTGTTGGACTTCAGTACAGTCCAGTTAGATGATGACTTGACTTCTGATGTAGAGCATGTAGCTATTTTGGGTTGACATGTTAGGAGATTGAGGTCTAAAAAAATAGCTTCGGTGAAAGTGCAGTAAAGAGGTCGACCCGTGGAGGAGGCTACTTAGGAGACCGAGTGGGAGATGCGGAGCAGATATCCTCACTTATTTGAGACTCCATGTATATTTCTTGACCCGGTCAAGGACGAACTTTTGTTTTAGTTGGGGAGAATGTGATGATCCGGTTCGTCGTCACGTGAGTTACCGCTTTATTTTCCCCGTTAAATGCTCATTCATGTTTCGATATATGTACTTGGTGAATTTGAGTCAATTCAGATTGAGGTTGGTAGGAAATGAGACAATTAGTCTCTTTAATGAAGGAATAGTTTGAAAAAGTCAACTTGATATTTGCTTGAGAGTCAGAGGGCTCGGAATTGAATTCCTGTGGTTCGGTTAGCTTTAGTAGATCAACTTGATATTTACTTGAGAGTCAGAGGGCTCGGAATTGAATTCCTGTGGTTCGGTTAGCTTTAGTGGATGAAATATGACTTAGGAGTGCAATCGAAATTGAATTTGGAAGTCCGGTGTAGAAATAGGCTTGAATTGGCGAAGGTTAAATTTTGGCGAATTTCGGTTGATAGGCGAGATTTTTCTCTTGGAGTCGGAATGGAATTCCGAGAATTGCAGTAGATGTGTTAGGTGATTTTGGATATGCCAACTAATTTTTAGGTCATTCAGACGTCGTTTGGTCACGTTTTTTATCGAATGAGAATTGTGAAAGTTATAGTTAAACTTAAATTTGAATTTGTCCTAAATAGACGATTGATATTAACAATAGTGATTTTATGATTCGAGCAAGTTTAAATGATGTAATAGATCATATCTGTGTTTTTAATTGAGGTCCCGAGAGCCTTGTGCTGATTTTGGTGGCTAACGGGCAAGTTTGGTTTGCAAAAATGCAGCAGAAACTACAGATCAGATTTTCTCTCTACGGTCACAAGCCAGGGGCTGGGATCGGGTATAAGGAATTGGAGGAGCACAAAATTTGCTCTATGCGATCCCGTTAAGTGGGTTGCGATCGCTTAGGCTTAGACCTTTGGTCAATGCGATCACGCGAGTTAGATTGCGATCGAGTAGAGGCGGAGTGTTAAGCAGTGCGATCGCGTAGAAGGGGTAGCCAGTGCTCTGCGATAGCGTAATAGAAATTTGGGGCCTGGAATTTTTGGCCTATGCGATCGTAGGAGGTAGTGATGTGATCGCTTAGAGTAAGCTACAATGATCCGGACAGAATGTTAAAAACATTTTGGTCCGTGACCCAGCTCATTTCTTCACCATTCTTGAGCGTATTTGGGAGCTTTTGGACGGGAAGTAAGAGGATTTTGACTGGGTATTGTTGGAGGTAAGTTATATGAGTTAATTACATATTTTTATACAAGAATCATCCATGGAATTCATGAATTTAAGGCAAAAAATTCAAGAAATTAGGGCTTGGAGCAAAAATCTTAAATTTATGATTTTGAAGGCGAATTTGTCGTCCAAATTTGGAGTTCTTGGTATGTACGGACTCGTGGCGAGATGAGGAGTCCGGGAATGTAAATTTTGGAATATTTCGAGACGTGGGCCCCAGGCTCGGATTTTGCCAATTTCGTATTTTTGAGTATTTTTCGAGTTCTTTCGACTGGGTTACGTCCCATTAGCACCTTGTAACATATTCCTTATGGTATTGAGCATATTCGACACGCGAAGAAGTGAATTCAAGAGACAAAGGCATAGCGGAATAATCTCGCGGCAGGTTTTAGGCGAGTAATAGATGTAGATGCTGACCAAAGGGTTTGAAACCCCGGTATATCACATTGTGACATTATGATGAGGCAAGACACTTACTCTACAGTGAGTGCGGGATCGATTGTGATTGAGGACTGTAAACTAGTCCTACCGAATGATGTTGAACTATAGCAATGTCTTGAAATTAGCCGGTAAACCTCCTACTTGGATGGTTATTGATATATTTGGGGCTGTATGATGACTATTTGAATCCCGTAGAGATTGTTATTATTGTTTCCATAACGTATATCATGTTTCCTGGTGTTAGCCTAAATTGGATATTGTATTGAAATGGCTAGAAATATCCTAAGATTCTAATCACCTAATTATAATTCTGATAACTGGAATTAAAAATGGTAAGTATGATTATGCATTCATGATTATGCATGGATCGGGCTGCACGCCGCAGCAGGTCTGATATTATATTGCGATTGGGCTGTAGGAGCCCCTCCGAAGTCTGAAACACCCACTGTGAGCGCTAGTTACGCATGGATCGGGCTACGCGTCGTAGTCGTCATGAGCATTTGCATTGCATTCATACATTGATATATATATATATATATATGTTGTAGCTATCAATACTTGTTATTTCCCTGTTGAATGTGAAGAAGTACAGGTTTTAGCTTTACATTGTGGTATACTAGGAATTCTTACTTTCTAGTCATTATACATGTCTATTACCACTGAATTGGAGGTACTCACTTTACTCCCTGTACCATGTGTGCAGATCCAGGTACTTCAGGAGCTAGCTGAGTTACCGTTGAATCCAGAGTTTCATTCAGAGTTGTCGAGGTAGCAGCCTGACGTCCGCCGGACCCGACTTCTCCCCTATCCTTTGTTATTTGTTTTTCCGCGTATTTCAGACTGTATTATTACAGTCCTTTTTATATTATATTGTTAGAGGCTCTAAACTCGTGACCCCCAGGTCTTTGGGAGGTTTCTCAGTTTTATTGAAATATTTGGGTTGTTTGTATTATCAGCTAAGGCTTATACCTGCACTGTTTTTTAAAAGGTATTTAAATAAATTGAGTTTGAACTTCATGATCGGGTTGAGAGAGTAAATGGTCGGGCTTGCCTAGCAGTTGTGTTGTGCGCCATCACGACCGGGATTTGGGGTCGTGACATTCACCCACAAGGGGTGGGGGATTGAAACCCACTCCTTGCATTTCTGCATATTTTTAAAGCATTTTTAGTTTAAAAATTAGATTCTACGGGAATCGAACTATAACCTTAATTTAGAACTTCTGAGTGATCGAATTTACTTGTGTTACTCTACTTAACTTGTTATTTCATGTCGTTATAATGTTTTATTTTTTTAATGATGACATCGCTTACAAAAATCATGCGTACACCCCGGTCAACAACCCAAAATTAGAAGTCCTCCTATAAATGTTCCAATCTTTTGTTGGCTATTGGGCGAGTTTCTTATTGTTTATTATAGCATTTAATCTAAAAATGTATACTATATAAAACCTTCCTTATTTACTAGAATCAACTTTTTTCCCAAGAAAATAGCTTCTATTTACTTAATTACGTTCTTAAAAAAAAATCCGCAAGCTAAATAGTTTATTTTGGTGATTATTTCTTGCTACAAAAAAGAAAGAATTACTATATTGTAATGGATTTGGAATGGTGTTACCACTATGGCGCGTAAAAAAAATATGGAAAACAAATCAAATTAAGAAACAAAAAGTAACTTAAGATGCAAGTATGATCTACTAATTAAAATACCAAAATTACCATTACCTATTTTTTCTTTTTCTTTTTTGTTTATTAAACCTTCTATATTTTACAATAAGATCCTTTCTACAAAATCTAGTAGGAAAAGGCCTACACTATCTATATATATTTAACTTCATCTCTAGTTATTGAGCATACTCTTAGGACAATACTCCAACTATATTACAAACTACTTGTGATACTCTTGGGTAAGCTTCGTAATTTTCTTCGAGGAAAACATAAAGTAAACATCAATTTGGAATAGGAAGTAAATCCTTAAATCCAGACCTGTTTAGAATTGTAAAAATAGACCGATATACTTCAGTAAAATTCTGCACTATGCCGATGCCAATGGCTATTCATCACAAGAAAAGGAAGAATATTTGCGACACGAAATCGACTATAGTTCCATCAGAGCACATGTTTCGGACAATGCAGAATGATATTAAAAAAAGAAGCTTGATTTCTCTTGAGGAAGAATTAAGTAATAATAAGAGTTTCGATAGAGTTGATGATCAAAGTAGACACAAATTGAAGAGGTTCGAGAACACTCAAGATTCAATACCAACATCAGTAAAATCAGCAGTTGTTGCATCGCACACTAGCAATAAAAAAGCAAAACGAAGTTGTAGTACTAAAGTTGCTGATTATGATATCTTTTACAGTGATTTAGGTCGGGCACAAGCAGTACCATTAAAGGCTGTTGTTCGAGGCACGAGCAAAAAAGGGGTTGTGCAACATGACTTAGAGAAAGCTAGGATTAATCAAGAGGCAAAGTTAAAGTTGCAGAAGCAAAGAGAGGCAGAAAGGCTTGCTTTAGAAAAGATGGTAAAGACAGTTGAATTTAACGACGATTTGCAAGTATTGAGAGATTTTGAGAGACTGATTAGACACCGGGAATGATTTGCATATATATATATATATATCATATATATATATATATATATATATATATATATATATATATATATATATATATATATATATATATATATGATCGTTGGGAAAGTTGTAGCAAAGTCACATGTATAAACTACTTTACTAGGGACATCCTTTAATACTGATTAGAAAGAGAAATCATACACCTTATACTGTATATCTTAATGTGGCATTTGTAATACTGCTTACAAGTTACAACACGTAGATCTATATATCAAGCAGTCCTAAAATTCCTTATTTATATTAGGAAGGGTATGTAATCCTTTTAAGCAAGATTTAGCTCTCATCAGTTTGTTCGGCTCTTTATTATCGAGCAGTTAAGTGGGATTTTTTCTTTTTCTTAGGGATGGGGATTGTAGTGTTATTTCAGAGACATAGTTCAGAGTTATAACATTCAAACCACCTAAGAGTAATAGTACATGATAGCCAATTATTTAGGTTCTTGTGATGCAAGTTTGAGAACCAATTCTTGGATTTCTATAGAAATTTTTTTTCCTATACTGTATATGAAACCTTAATATAAAAAATATACATAGTTTCTAATTTACCCGTCTTGTCTATATTTTTTCTATAGTTATAATACCAATTATTAAATACTAATTAATAGTAGCTGAATCTTCCTAATTTACAACAACAACAACAACTACCCAGTAAAATCCTACATAGTGGGGTCTGGGAAGGGTAATATATACGCAGACTTTACCCTACCCCGGTAGGTCCAGAGAGGTTGTTTCCGATAGACGCTCGGCTCAGAAAGATGAAAATAAAGTAAGAAAAATCAAGAGGAAAGAATTCATTAGTAACTCCAGTAAAAATCGTAATAGTAACAGAAACATAAAAATCGAAAGATTAATGACATGCAATAACAGTAACCATGATCTAGAGCCCGGGGCTAAGACAAACAATAAGGATAGCGTGGGTCCCACATAAACTACAAGCCATCTAAGACCAATCCTAATCCAACCCCGCCTCACCCCCGGAATGAAGAAAGGAAAATTTTACTCCCCTTATGCTACAACCCTAATGATCGACTTCCATGCATTCCTATCAAGGGCCATGTCCTAAGAAATAATCAGTCGTGCCATATCCTGCCTGATCACCTCTCCCCAATTCTTCTTAGGTTTCCCTCTACCTCTCCTCATACCCACCACATCCAACCGCTCGCATCTCCTCTGAATCTTCCTAATTTGTCGAGCTAAAATGGAGGAACAGAATATTCTAAAAGGATTTGGCATAAATCAGATAAAATCATATTCTTCCAGATATTCCTATTTAGGTGCACTACAATTATGGAAGTAAATATTCTTCGAGATATTTTTCACCATTGATAGCAAGTAAAATCTTGAAAGCTTTGAATTCAAATTTGGGTTTTCAAAAATCATTATTTGTTTGGATTGGGTGTTGTTGAAAATAATCGAGAATATGGTTTGGAGTTTATATCTCAATTTTGAGAGTTTTTGGTGAAAATTAGACTTGGTTTTGACTGAACTTCAGATTGAAACAAGAAGAAGAAGAAGAAGAAGAAGAAGAAGACATATTGCAAAATTGTAGATAAATTGTAAATTATTTGTATTTTGCTTGTAGATGCTTTATTTTCTGTTTTCACAAATAAAAAACGGCTAAAACTTGTACAAATCTTCTGAAAAACGTAATTATGTCAAAAATCACAATTATGCTACAATTGGATGGGAATTAGGATACAAAAATTCAATGTGCGCAATTTGAAGATATTTTGTAGATAAATTGAAGATTATTTGTATTCTAATTGTAGTTGCTTTATTTTCTGTTTTCACAAATCAAAAACAACTAAAACTTCTACAAATCATATGTAAAAAATGTAATTATGTCAAAAATGCCAATTATGCTACAATTAAAATGGGAATTGGGATATTAAAATTCAATGTATCCAGTTTGTAGATATTTTATAGATTATTTGAATTCTGATTGTAGATGCATTATTTTCTGTTTCACAAATCCAAAACGACGAAAGCTTCTACAAAATCTTCCGTAAAAAATAGTCTACAATTTATCTACAATTTTTCTATAATTTTTCTACAATTTATCTACAAATACTGCAATATAATGTATGTCATATCTTCTTCTTCGAGTTTCAATCTGAAATTCAGCCAAAACCAAGTCTAAATCTTTACCAAAACCTCTCAAATTTGAGATATAAATTCCAAAACACATTCCCAATTATTTTCAACAACACCCAATCAAAACAAATAATAATTTTTGAAAACTCAAATTTGATCAAAGCTTCAAAGCTTTTTAATGGTTGTTAATGGTGGAATTGTTGCTCTCGTCTCTTTGAAGGTTTGTTCTTCTTCATTAAGAAAATTTGAAGCTAAATATGTGTATGAACTTTGAAGATTTGACTTCAATTTTGATGAACTTTGTTGTTCTTCCTTGATGAACTTCAACTGGAGTAAAATGGGGAACCAACTTAGTTGAAGGGTTTCTTCAATTTTCTGTGAATTTAGAGGGAGAATTTGATTTCAAAATATGGAACATGGTAAAAAGAATGTGGGTATGGATAAAAAATGGGTGGAATTGAGGAGTTAGGAGAGAGAAATATGCAGATTCCTTTAATTAAGGAGTAAAAATATACAATTAATTAATTATAATATAGAATTGTTAATTTGGTATACTAAGTATAATTAAATCAAACTTTAAACATTGAGGGTAATAAGGTTTCCTATATGGCATAGGAATGTAAAAATATCATTTCTATATTGAAGAAAGAGACACGGTCAAATATTGTAACGACCCGGCCCGTCGTTACGGGAAATTACCACCCCGTCATGTTGCAATTACATGTTTTATGCTTTATATCGGTGTTAGAGCCTATCGGGTGAGTTAGGAGTGAATTGAATTGAAAATGAAGCAAATAGCATGTTTGAAGGAAGTTTGAATATGGAAAGTCAACCTAGAGTTGACTATCGAGTTAGAGTGCTCGGAATTGGATTCTGATGATTCGACTAGTTTCGAGGGATCATTTATGACTTAGGAGAGCAATCGGAATTTAATTTGGAGGTCCGGTGTAGTTTTAGGCTTGAATTGGCTAAGGTTGAATTTTGGCGAAATCCGATCGATAGGTGAGATTTTGATCCAGGAGTCAGAATGGAATTTCGACAGTTGCAGTAGCTTCATTAGGTGATTTAGGATGTTCCTGCAAAATTTCAGGTCATTCGGACGTCGTTTGGTCGGGATTTTGATGGAATGTGTAATTTGGAAGTTTTGAAGAAACTTAGGCTTGAATCCGTGTGTAATTGGTGATTTTGATGTTTATGATGGTATTTTTATGATTGGAACGAGTTCGTATCGTGTTTTGGGGTATGTTGGTGGTTTTCGTTGGGGTCCCGGGGGCCTTGGGGTAAATTCGGACCATCATCCGGCACTTGGAAGCAAGAAATGGTCTGCTGTAAATTGCAGATCACTGGGCGAAATTTAAGCCTTCGCGTTCGCGAGGGCTATGCCGCGTTCGCGTAGGCTGGGGCCGGGTGACCATCGTGTTCGTGAGGGATGGTAACACGTTCGCGTATAAGAGAGATAGAACGCATCGTGTTCGCGTGGAGTCAGGCCGCGATCGCGAAGAAGGATTAGGCGAAGCCACACGTTCGCGTGAGGGACTACGCGTTCGCGTAGAGGAAAAGTTCGGAGGCTGGGAAGTTGACCTTCGCGGACGCATGAAAGAGTGTCGTGTTCGCGATGAAGAAGAGGGTTAAGGCATCGCGTTCCCGTGAGAGGCATCGCGAACGCGATGAAGGAATTGGCCAGGCAGTGAGTTTAATTGCAGAACAGAGGGCTTACGGGTTCATATACCCAAAACACCATTTTTTAGCACTAGAGAGAAGAAATCACGGGAAAACGCTGGGAAATCATCGGGTATTCATCGAAGGTAAGTTTCTTGACTCAAAAACATCATTTTATGGTAGAATTAACATCAATCTTCATGAATTTGGGTAGAAATTGTGAAGGATTGTGGTCTATATATTGAAAACGAAAATTTGGGTTTTGAAAGGCCAAGCGAACTCCGATTTTGGTAAATTTTATATGTATGGACTCGTGGCGAGACGAGGATTCTGGAAATATGAGTTTTGAAATTTTTCGAGATGTGGGCCCGGGGCTCGGGTTTTGCAAATTTAGTGATTTTTGATATTTTTCGAGTTCTTTCGACTGGGTGATGTTCCATTAGCCTATTTTGACATATTTGTGCTGATTTGTGCTAGTTTTGACGTGCGTGGATGCCGGTTCGAGGAGCTAAGGCGTCGCGGGCATGAGCTTTCGTCGGTTCGAGGTGGGTAATACTTGTAAATGATGTCCCGAGGGTTGGTAAACCCCGGACTTGCACATCTTAGTGCAATGTTGAGGTGACTTGCACGCTGGATAACGGGCGTGGGGTAGAGCACCATTGGGGATCGTAACTTGGTCCGTCCCGCGTAATAAATAATAACACCTAATTGTTGAAATGAATTGGACTAAATATCATGCTTGGGCTTCGTGCCGATTATTTGAATTCAAGGATTAGTATCATTGTCTTGATAACACTGTACATATTTTTATCTAAATTTAAGGTTTTAAATGGTATTTTGCTATTCAGCATTCTTATAAGGTTATGAAAAACTTGAACAAGGTCTTAATAATATTTTAGCTGTGAGCTAATATGATATTGTTGCTCGTAGGGCTTTCTTGATTATTTGTTAGACTGATTGGGCCGAGGGCCATATGTTAGGGCATGACATTTCATGTGAGCATATGCATACACATGCATGGATCGGACCGCACGCCGCAGTGGTATACGGATCGGGCTGCGCGCCGCAGCAGGTGTGATATTAATATTGTGCTTGGGTTGTAGGAGCCCCTCCGGAGTCTGAACCCCCACAGTGAGCACGGGTACCCAAATTGGATCGGGCTACACGCCGTAGCGGTCATATGCATTGCATGTCATACATACATTGGTTTATGTGTACTACGTGGCATAACATTCAGCACTCATACATTACCGGCACACATGCATTAGTTGCCTTATTGACCAGATCTCCTGGTATAAATTGATAAGGAGTGCTGAGCCCGAGGGGCCGATTTGAGTGCGGACTTGCATTGCTTGAGATTGTATCCAGGTATTGGTATATTATTATGAAAGAAAGTAGCTAAAATTGAGATTTCTAAATAATCTACTCACATATGCTTGAAAGGAATAAAAAGATAGTTTTGTATTGTGTAGCATGAGATAGTGCCTATCGTGGTTTTCTTCCTTTCAGTATTATTTACTTTTATTACTGCTGAGTTGGAAGTACTCACACCCGACTCCCTGCACCTTGTGTGCAGATCCAGGTACACCATAGTGGAGTTGAATCTATTGCGGCTCGGGAGTGCTTTTGGACAGTCGAGGTAGCTGCCAGCGTTCGCAGGACCTGATTCTCCAGCTTGTCTGTATTTTTGTTTTGATCATCCCACACTTGTGCACAGTTATATTCACTATTTACACTTTGTATACTCTGTAGAGGCTCATGACTCTTGACCCTTCGGTCTATGGGAGTTGGCACGTGTTGGGACTTGGTTCCCCGTTTTTAATATATCTATCACTGTTAAATTATTCTGTTATGCTTAAATTAGATAAAGTGAGCTTGTGGCTCCGTGATTGTTGTTAATTGGTCAGGCTGGCTTAGCAATGTGCTGGGCGCCATCACGACCGGATTTGGGGTCGTGACAAGTTGGTATCAGAGCCTAGGTTTACTAGGCCTCGTGAGTCTTGAGCCGGTTAGTAGAGTCTTGTGGATCGGTACGGGGACGCCTGTACTTATCCTCGGGAGGCTGCGAACCTTTAGGAAACACTTCACATTTCTTGGAGTTCTTATCGTGCATACTTGATTTAGCTTGAGATATGCTTTTGAAATTCCTTCCGCACGTCTGTGTACGCATCGAGTGCTCAGTAATATAAGTACCTTATGTGTAGTGTAACGAGTTCAAACTCAGGAAGACTAAAATGATTATGCTATGTGTATCCTGGTGGAAGGTATTGTGCTAAAATGCTAAATTGAGGCGAGATAGGTGGATTGGTTCTCATGTGTAATTGAAAGGTAGTTGATATGTGTTATGATTCGAGCAGGTACAATGCATGTTCATGTACCAAATATGATAATATGATTTGTGTAGTATTGAGACTAATGTTGTCGATATGCATTGTGACATCTTGTCGAGTTGTGAATGTATTGCTAGGATGGTTTTGGTGATTCTCCGGCAGGTGGATAGGCAATTTACAAAGGGAACTCTGCCGAAATTTTTGGAAAATTTGGGACTTAGAAAAGATATTGTCACCTAAAGAGGGGGCGTAACTGTTGTGTGTGAATTAATACAAGAATTGCAAAAGAGTTAATATTTCTGATGATTCGAATCTCCGCCGAAGCTTGTAAATGACCCGAGTCTAATCTAACTAGAACTTTGTGGCATTATTTGAGTAAGAATGCTATGAGTAGCTAGAAATGCCTTGATGTATGGCTCCGAGCTAAGTTGGGGAGGTTGTTATTGATTAACTAATTGCACTGTTGTGTGCTGTGTTGGCTCTGTCTCTAGGTATGTTGGGAAATTTCGATAAGGGTTATGGTGCTACGTAGATGTGAAGAAATACTAGGATATTGTGAACTTATGTTGGTAAAGAATGTTCGGTGTATAGAAAAGAAAGATAGCTAATTGTATCTGTATGTAATCATGTTTTGCGGTGTTAGAGTTCTAGCAAGGCACAAGTGGTTCTGTTCCATAAGACAGTTGAATTACAGCTGAATAAGGGTGAATGACACCCAAGAATAGTCCTGTGGTGTTCCAGATTTTACTTGTAACGGTAAGGTGCCTTAAGATTATGTATGTGGATAAAGATGGTGTTTTTGTTAGAAGGGATCAAGACTTGTGTTATATTATGTGAATGATGGGATTCTATGTAATCCGTATTGGAAGGTAATGATAACGAATTCAAATCGCAAGAGGTTCTTCAAAATAAAGTATTGTAGGATGTGATCCTTATGGGAAATATTGAGAGAGTATTCAGTGGCCTATGGTTCTTAGACCGTGTGGTCTTATGTACGAGTCTCGTGTGGTAACATGAGTTGATGTATGGTGCTACAGTAAGGGCTAATATTAAATTAAAGATGAATCAGAAAGGAAACTGGGTAAATGGAACAACTTGTTAATAAACCGGAATGGTATGAATAGGAATACGACTAATTCCTAGTATGTGGTTGAATTAATGAGTCTTGCAGATATTGTGCAGCAAAGCTCTTGAGTGCTGGCAGTTGTGTAACTTGATATGGGTATAAGGACTCAGTCCTAGCAATTTAACTTATGCAATGTAATTGGGAGAAAGAGTTTGTGATATGTTTTAATGTGGTTTGAAAAATGAGTGTATTTCCTGTTGGTATGCAAAGCTTGGAATGTGTAATGAGTTTTCTCTATATGGGATCATGAGAGTCCTTGACTAGTTGAGTGCGTCGATGTTTGCGGCGTAGGAAAGGGATAAGAATTTCCATGTTATCTTAGTATGGTATTGTATATGCGATGTGTTATGAAAAAGTTGATAATGGTATATTCTAGGTTTTGAGATCAGTTCATAATATATGGGAAGTTAATAAAATTATTGAGCAGCGCGGACAACTGCAGGTGAATTAAGAATCGATCTTTCTGATAATTTAAGAAAATGGTACTGCTATTCTATTAACTTGGCAAGGAATATGATCCAAAAAGGACAAGGTAATGTAAACTGATGATATCCAGTGGTATGGTGGTATTCTCTTGTTGGATCGACTATAATAACTGAGTCGTTGATGGCATAGTGAAATTTCTGAATGGCCGTCGTGGTATGAATGGACGCTGGATGTGCGTTATGTATATGTATAGTGGAGTACGAGATCAGGCATTGTGATTCATGTGTTGTATATGTTTTGGAGACTTGAAGCTCTTGTTAGTCCGCCTATGCAGTGGTTGTATATCATGTGTATCGACACCGTTTTGTGATTATTAAAAATCGGAGGCTCTAGCGGCTTTCTCTCTTGACTTGATAAGACGAATTCGGATTATGATACTTGATTGCTGACTAGTTGTCATGGGTCAGATTGTCTAGACTAATGTGATATGGACTATGTCGGAAAATGGCACAAATTGCGTAGCAGAGAGCATCAGAGTATGCTCCAACAAAGTATTTGTACCCAGGACCAGCGGACGGCTGGTAGGCATTGCTTCGTCAGTTGGACCTTAGTGGCGGATGTCAGGGAAGAGGTATCTACCATAATTCAGTTCCAGTATTGAGAAACGTTGTCAGATGCGTTCATGTGGCCGAGCTTGAGGCTATATGTATATATATGTTTGCTATAATGAGAAAATTCGACTCGATATGCATTTCCTTTGCGAGATTTATGCGTGGATCGGTTGGCACGCCGCCACAGGTATGGTATCCGGATCGGGTGGCACACCGCCACGGGTATGTCGTTGGAGCGGGTTGCATGCCGCAACAGAATATTGTGAAAATATAGTTAGTTATATGCTACCTGGTATACAATACTTCTTCATTTCTGAGGAAAGTCCGTTTTAAGTATCGCTTGGCGAATGGCACATCGGTTGTGTCCTTTCATGATTTGATAGCATACGTTAATTGTTTCACCGTGGGTGAGGTTGATTGCTTGGGTTCAAGACCTAGATATGTGCGTGGCTAACCGTTTTAAGCTTAGTGGCTTGAGGTGCTTCATAAGTAATAATGTTGGGATAGAATCACGAATCGTGGCAAGGCCACGTGATGTTATGACCTCTCGAGGAGGATTCGGGTACTTTATTTCTATAATGCGAGATGCGATCTCAGTTCTATGTTATGATGACACAGAGGAATTGAATTGCAGCTCTTTTTCTGGAGACACTTGTCATGAATTGAGCTGTCATGATTCGAGTGTGTGCATATGTTTCTATTGAAGCCTATGTTGTGCTCGTCGTGGCTTAGGCCGGTGTTGAGGTGTCATATCACCAGTGCGGTGTGTTATAATCGAAATAACCGTTGGAGTCATTAATGAATACGAGCATATTGGATCTTAGCTTGTTAGAAAGGTAAAAATCAAGGTTTGGCTCCAAAACCTATTGAAGTATCAGTTTTAAGAGGGAAATAGATTCACGAATGGTTAACCTGAGAGATGGGTTCGGTATATCGCATGTTCGGTTGCCGTGGGCATGATATGAAGGTGTTGGAACAAGACTCTATCTAATGAAAAGGGTTTTTCAGTTGGTATTTGGTTATCATGGGAAATTGTATGATTAGAGACTATTGTCTCGAGTGATTGGGTTGTCTGATACATCATATGATCTCACCCGGAGTAGTGAATATGGGTTATTGCAGTGGATTCGAGTGTATCCTGAGTATAGGCATGGGATTTGCATTTGGCATATGATTTTAAAAAGTGCAATGTGATTTATAGTCCATATGGTCTGTGAAATTTTGACTCTATGGTTTTTTCGGACTTATGTGAGATAGGGTGACGTATGATCGCCCGAGTATATGCTTGGTAAGGTCATTCAACTATTGAGTTGCTTCTAGTACAACTCTGAGTCCGCTCGAGGACGAGCGATTGTTTAAGTTGGGGAGAGTGTAACGACCCGGCCCGTCATTACGGGAAATTACCACTCTGTCATGTTGCAATTACATATTTTATGCTTTATATCAGTGTTAGAGCCTATCGGGTGAGTTAGGAGTGAATTGAATTGAAAATGAAGCAAATAGCATGTTTGAAGGAAGTTTGAATATGGAAAGTCAACCTAGAGTTGACTATCGAGTTAGAGTGCTCGGAATTGGATTCTGATGATTCGACTAGTTTCGAGGGATCATTTATGACTTAGGAGAGCAATCGGAATTTAATTTGGAGGTCCGGTGTAGTTTTAGGCTTGAATTGGCTAGGGTTGAATTTTGGCGAAATCCGATCGATAGGTGAGATTTCGATCCGGGAGTCGGAATGGAATTCCGATAGTTGCAGTAGCTTCATTAGGTGATTTTGGATGTGCCTGCAAAATTTCAGGTCATTCCGACGTCGTTTGGTCGGGTTTTTGATGGAATGTGTAATTTGGAAGTTTTGAAGAAACTTAGGCTTGAATCCGTGTGTAATTGGTGATTTTGATGTTTAGGATGGTGTTTTTATGATTGGAACGAGTTTGTATCGTGTTTTGGGGTATGTTGGTGGTTTTCGTTGGGGTCCCGGGGGCATCGGGGTAAATCCGGACCATCATCCGGCACTTGGAAGCAAGAAATGGTCTGCTGTAAATTGCAGATCACTGGGCGAAATTTAAGCCTTTGCGTTCGCGGGGGCTATGCCGCGTTCGCGTAGGCTGGGGCCGGGTGACCATCGCGTTCGCGAGGGATGGTAACGCGTTCGCATATAAGAGAGCTGGAACGCATCGCGTTTGCGTGGAGTCAGGTCGCGATCGCGAAGAAGGATTAGGCGAAGCAACGCGTTCGCGTGAGGGACTACGCGTTCGCGTAGAGAAAAAGTCCGGAGGCTGGGAAGTTGACCTTCGCGGACGCGTGAAAGAGTGTCGCGTTCGCGATGAAGAAGAGGGTTAAGGCATCGCGTTCGCGTGAGAGGCATCGCGAACGCGATGAAGGAATTGGCCAGGCAGTGAGTTTAATTGCAGAATAGAGGGCTTACGGGTTCATATACCCAAAACACCATTTTTGAGCCCTAGAGAGAAGAAATCACGGGAAAACGCTGGGAAATCATCGGGTATTCATCGGAGGTAAGTTTTTTGACTCAAAAACATCATTTTATGGTAGAATTAACATCAATCTTCATGAATTTGGGTAGAAATTGTGAAGGATTGTGGCCTATATATTGAAAACGAAAATTTGGGTTTTGAAAGGCCAATCGAACTCCGATTTTGGTAAATTTTATATGTATGGACTCGTGGCGAGACGAGGATTCTGGAAATATGAGTTTCAAAATTTTTCGAGATGTGGGCCCGGGGCTCGGGTTTTGCAAATTTCGTGATTTTTGATATTTTTTGAGTTCTTTCGATTGGGTGATGTTCCATTAGCCAATTTTGATATATTTGTGCTGATTTGTGGTAGTTTTGATTGGTAAACCCCGGACTTGCACATCTTAGTTCTATGTTGAGATGACTTGCACGCCGGATAACGGGCGTGGGGTAGAGCACCATTGGGGATTGTGACTTGGTCCGTCCCGCGTAATAAATAATAACACCTAATTGTTGAAATGAATTGGACTAAATATCATGCTTAGGCTTCGTGCCGATTATTTGAATCCTTCAAGGATTAGTATCATTGTCTTGATAACACTGTATATATTTTTATCTAAATTTAAGGTTTTAAATGGTATTTTGCTATTCAGCATTCTTATAAGGTTATGAAAAACTTGAACAAGGTCTTAGTAATATTTTAGCTGTGAGCTAATATGATATTGTTGCCCGTAGGGCTTTCTTGATTATTTGTTAGACTGATTAGGCCGAGGGCCATATGTTAAGTCATGACATTTCATGTGAGCATATGCATACACATGCATGGATCGGACTGCACGCCGCAGTGGTATATGGATCGGGCTACGCGCCGCAGCAGGTGTGATATTAATATTGTGCTTGGGCTGTAGGAGCCCCTTCGGAGTCCGAACCCCCACAGTGAGCACGGGTACCCAAATTGGATCGGGCTACACGCCGTAGCGGTCATATGCATTGCATGTCATACATACATTGGTTTATGTTTACTACGTGGCATAACATTCAGCACTCATACATTACCGGCACACATGCATTAGTTGCCTTATTGACCAGATCTCCTGGTGTAAATTGATAAGGAGTGCTGAGCCCGAGGGGCTGATTTAAGTGCGGACTTGCATTGCTTGAGATTGTATCCATGTATTGGTATATTATTATGAAAGAAAGTAGCTAAAATTGAGATTTCTAAATAATCTACTCACATATGCTTGAAAGGAATAAAAAAATAGTTCTGTATTGTGTAGCATGAGATAGTGCCTATCGTGGTTTTCTTCCTTTAAGCATTATTTACTTTTATTACTGCTGAGTTGGAAGTACTCACACCCGACTCCCTGCACCTTGTGTGCAGATCCATGTACACCATAGTGGAGCTGAATCTATTGCGGCTCGGGAGTGCTTTTGGACAGTCGAGGTAGCTGCCAGCGTTCGCAGGACCTGATTCTCCAGTTTGTCTGTATTTTTGTTCTGATCATCCCACACTTGTGCACGGTTATATTCACTATTTACACTTTGTATACTCTGTAGAGGCTCATGACTCTTGACCCTTTGGTCTATGGGAGTTGGCACGTGTTGGGACTTGGTTCCTTGTTTTTAATATATCTATCATTGTTAAATTATTCTGTTATGCTTAAATTGGATAAAGTGAGCTTGTGGCTCCGTGATTGTTGTTAATTGGTCAGGCTGGCCTAGCAATGTGCTGGGCGCCATCATGACCGGATTTGGGGTCGTGACAAATATATGGAAACTTAGATGCTCTAAGGTTAACCCCGCCTGGTACACAAGGCATCCTCCATCCAGTAAAAGGCAGCATCGCAAAGGGTGTAAAGTAAATAGCATACCCTAATGCAAGCATTATTGGTTGTTTCCACGGCTCGAAACTTGGGTGAAAGAAAAGGTATCAATTTGATGATGAATCTCGTAATTGAAATGCAAATTTCTATATCTCTAACTCTTGTTTTGTAAAAGTTACGTGAATATTTTCTTAATGCTTCTCTTTCATTTTCCTTAGATTCACGGATTGCTTCAATAAGTTTAAATGCTGTGATTTTTTAATTATTAAAAATTAATATCATTTGCTGATTTCATCATTAAAGTCCATAATTTTGAAAATTCCTCACATTTTCAAATGTTCAATTGTTTTTTTTTTTTGGTGTATTTAAAATTGATCATTTTCTATACTAAAGAGCGGTTTAAATATTAATAGTATATTAAAGTAATCCAAACTGATCATTGCCAACTTAAAGTAATATTTTCTTTTGAAAAATAATTATTATCGGTCAACTAAAACTTTTTGAGTTCGTTATTACATGCATGTTAAAAATCTAAGTTCGAGTTGACATGGAAGGGAAATGAGCAATTTAAGGTTGGAGAATGGGAATTATAGTTTTGTCACGACCCAAACCCGATCGTGATGGCTCCCAACATAATTGCTTGGAAAGGCCGATAATTTACACTCTCAACCCGAGTGTGAAGCTCAAAAATTAGTTATTTGAATATCATTAACAGCTAGGAAGCTAAAGGGTTTAACTAATAGATAGATATAAGCCGAATAATCTCCCAAAGACCTGGGGGTCATGAGTCTAGAGACTCTAACAATATAGAGTAATACGACTCCAATACTACAACTGTTCAAAACTGCGAAAAATAATAAAGGGATAGAGGAGGAGTCGGGTCCTACGGACGCCAGGCAGCTACCTCGACAACTCCGATAAAACTCTGAAGCATCAACTAGCTCAGCTAACCTTCCAAATACCTGAATCTGCACACATGTTGCAGGGAGTAAAGTGAAGTACATCCAACTCAGCGGTAATAAAAGTAAATAATACCGAGAAGATCAAGAAACCACGTAAGAGCACTACCTCATGATATAAAATACAGTACAACACTTTTTAGACAGCCGTAGTTCCATGAAATCCCTTATAAAACATCTGATTCAGTTTAAAACCTCTTTTAAAAACATCTCTTTTTTCATTATTAACAGTTAAGCACATTAATACGATATCGGATAAATTAAATAAATAAATATATTATTATTACCGATCGATTCTATGACTATCCGTTGTATTATGAAAGTGATTGTGAGTTTCGAATAGTTAGAAGTTTATATTAATTGAGGTAGCTATATTATTTCGTTCTTTTTTACTAGTTTGGTCAATCATTGCTATTGTTTATTTGTTTGGTTTCAATTAGTTTGTGTTTTGGTTTCAGCTTCTTGAAATTCCTACCAAAGTGAGTCCGAAAATTTGAGTTTACTTATTTATTTAAATAAATTTCCAATTTATTACAATTATAATTTAGAAATAATTATATATTTAAATAAAATTCTGACGAATTTCAATCGGTATTTGAAAATTAAATAAATAAATATATTATTATTACCGATCGATTCTATGGCTATCCGTTGTATTATGAAAGTGATTGTGAGTTTCGAATAGTTAGAAGTTTATATTAATTGAGGTAGCTATATTATTTCGTTTATTTTTACTAGTTTGGTCAATCATTTCTATTGTTTATTTGTTTAGTTTCAATTTGTTTGTGTGTTGTTATTGTTTTGGTTTCAGCTTCTTGTAATTTCCTACCAAAGTGAGTCAGAAGAGTTTACTTATTTATTTAAATAAATTTCCAATTTATTACATATAAATTACAAATAATTATATATTTAAATAAAATTACGACGAATTTCAATCGGTATTTGAAAATTAAATAAATAAATATTTAATTATTACCGACTGATTTTTGTTGGTAAATGTAGTTTGGTTGTCAGTTAATGCATTGAATAAATTGATCGTTTTCGGTCGGAAAATTTCGACCGATTTCGGTTGCAAGACCTTAGCTACCGTCATTTTTTAACTAATTGAAAGCGGTCGGAAGTCACTGCTTTTTCTCAATTTTCGATCGATTTAGTTTTTCAGGACGAAATTATTGCGGAAGCCAAATGTATATAGTGTGAATTAGTCACAACTACTATATACAACTGGCTTCCGCAATAATTGGTATCAGAGCCAATGTACCGTCAAAGTATGCTATGTGATTGCAGCACAGTGTGATCTTCCACATTAGAAGTAACTGAGTCAAGATTTTGTCTAGTTATGCTCTGTGGTTGCAGCTTAGTCTGGTCATCCACGTCAGAAAGAAAATAATCTTTATTTGTGTCGTCAGATATTAAATAATATTTTGTCAAAGATGGGAGACAATAAACAAGAAGAATCTACATCACATGTCAGCAATACGTCATCACTGGCACCTTCGCTTATGACAAAAATTGTGTCAAATATAAAATTTGCGGTAGAAATTTTTGACGGGTCTGGACATTTTGGGATGTGGCAAGGCTAGGTTCTAGATGTCCTTTTTCAACAAGGGCTAGATCTGCTAATCGAAGAAAAGAGACCACATGCTATTGGAGAAGAAGATTAGAGAATTATCAACCGTGTTGCTTGCGGTACCATTCAATCCTACCTTGCTAGAGAGCAGAAATATTCATACACAAAGGAAACTTCTGCAAGTCAATTATGGAAAGCACCGGAGGATAAATTTTTGAAAAAAAAAACAATCAAAATAAATTATACATGAAGAAGAGACTGTTTCACTCCACCTATGTTTCCAGTACCACGATGAATGAACATATCACTAGTTTTAATAAGTTGGTCAATGATTTGCAAAATATGGATACAACTTATGATGATGGTGATTTGGCCTTGATGTTGTTGGCGTTATTTCCTGATAAATACGAGCACCTTGAAACTACTTTACTCCATGGAAATGATGAAGTTTCTCTTAGAGGAGTTTGTTCGGCTTTGTACAACTATGAACAACGAAAGCAAGAAAACAGAAGGGCGGAGAAGGAGAAGCACTATTTGTGATGGGTCGTCCTCAAAACAAAACAAGGACAAAGAAAGGAAGATCTAAGTCAAGATCTAAACCCAACAAAGATGAATGTGCCTTTTGTCAAGAAAAGGGGCACTGGAAGAAAGACTGTCCAAGGCTGAAGAATAAGGCCAAACATAACAATGGAAATGCCATTATGGACTCGAATGTAGATGAATATGATGATTCAGACTCCTCATTAGTTACAACAGAGCCATCAACATTATCAGACATATGGTTGATGGACTCGACTTGTAGCTATCATATGTGTCCCAAAATGGATTGGTTCGTGGACTTTCAAGAAGGAGAATATGGAGACGTCCAAACAGCGGATAACAGCCCTCTTACCTCATATGGAATTGGTTCAACACGATTAAGGAACCATGATAGAATGATCAAAAAATTAACAGATGTTCGGTATGTACCAGGTTTGAAGAAAAATCTCATCTCTATGGGAGCCCTAGAATCAAACGGGTTCAAAATTATTGCAGAAAATGGAATGATGAGAGTATGCTCCGGTGAACTAGTGGTAATGAAGGCCAATCGGAAGAACAATAATATGTACCGTTATCTTGGTAGTACAGTTATTAGGACATCAACAGTAATGTTCAGTGACGACAAAAAGGCAGAAGCAACCAGGCTATGGCACATGTGCTTGGGACATGCTGGAGGAAAATCCATGAAAACTTTATCAGATCAAGGATTGTCAAAGGGAGTAAAGGCTTGCAATTTGGAGTTTTGCGAGCATTGTGTCAAAGGGAAACAGGAAAGGGTTAAATTTGGTACAGCAATCTATAATACTAAAGGCATTTTGGATTATGTACACTCTGATGTTTGGGGTCCTTCCAAAATACCTTCATTGGGTGGGCACTATTTTGTGACATTTGTTAATGATTTTTCCTGAAGAGTATGGGTGTATACAATGAATAGCAAAGAGGAAGTGCTAGGAATTTTTCTTAAATGGAGACGAACAGGCAGGAGGATCAAGTGTATTCGCACAGATAATGAAGGTGAATACAAAAATGATCATTTCAATAAGGTCTGTGAAAATGATGGCATCGTCCGACACTTCATTGTTAGACATACAGCACAACAGAATGGAGTGGCAGAACGTATGAATCGAACCTTGCTGGAGAAGGTACGGTGTATGTTGTCCAATGCTGGCTTGGCCAAAACATTTTGGGCTTAGGCAATTACATATGAATACCACCTCATTAATCGTCTACAATCTGCTACTATTGATAGCAAGGCACCATTTGAAAAATGGTATGAAAAGTCTGCTGTAGATTATGACTCTTTGCACGTGTTTGGATAAACTACATACTATCATGTAACAGAGTCGAAATTGGATCCAAGGGCAAAGAAGACTATTTTTATGGGGATTACTTCTGAAGTCAAATGATACTGCTTATGGTGCCCTATGACAAAGAAAATAATATTCAGTAGGGATGTTACCTTTGATGAATCTGCTATCTTAAACAAGGTAACAAATGAAGATACCAAACAAGATGATGGTGCTTCTAAGCAGGTAGATTTTGAGGGAAATTTTATTTTTCCTACACAAGAATCAGAGGAGGAAACAAATGAAGATTATCCTCTGGACGGAGAGCCAGTAGAGGAGATTCCAACTTAGGAACCTCAACAACTTGAATAAATAGCAACCAGCAGGCCAAAAAGAAAAATAACGAAACATGTTCGTCTCATAGAGATAGTTGCTTGTGCAACCGCAATTACAGCTGATGATGTTCCTACCACTTATAAAGATATAGTCCAAAGTTCAGAAGAAGATAAGTGGAGGATTGCCATAAATAATGAAATACAGTCCCTTCATCAGAATCGTACATGGAGATTGGCCAATCTCCCGGATGGAAAGAAAGCAATTGGGTGTAAATGGCTGTTTGGAAAGAAAGAAGGATTTCCTAACCAAAAAGGTGTTCGCTATAAAGCAAGATTGGTGGCCAAAGGATATGCTCAAAAGGAGGGAATTGATTACAATAAAGTATTTTCTCCAGATGTAAAATATTCCGCCATTAGAATTATGTTGGTTTTGGTAGCATAGTTGGATTTGGAACTAGTTCAGATGGATGTAAAAATTGCATTTTTACAAGGAAACTTGGAGGAGGAAATTTATATGACTCAGCCAGAAGGATTCAAAGTTGCTGGAAAGGAAAATATGGTGTGCAAACTTAAACAATCATTGTACGAATTAAAAAAAATCTTCTAGACAATGGTACAAGCGATTTGACAAGTTTATATTGCAGCAAGGGTACTACAGAAGCAAATACGATCATTGTGTGTATTTGCGTAAGCTTAAAGATGGTTCCTTTATATATCTTCTCCTATATGTTGATGATATGTTGATAGCTGCCAAGAACTCAGAAGAAATTGATAAGTTGAAGATTCAACTGAAGAAGAAGTTCGAGATGAAGGATCTGGGTGAGGCGAAGAAAATTCTTGGCATGGAGATAATAAGAGATAGACGTTCGAAGAAACTTTGTTTATCTCAGAAAGAATATTTGAAGAGAGTACTACAACGTTTTGGCATGGATGACAAGACTAAGCCAGTTAGTACTCCACTTGCTCCCCATTTTAAGCTAAGTACTACTATATCGCCAAAGGATAAAGCTGAACGAGAGTATATGTCAAAGGTACCATACGCAAATGATGTTGGTAGCTTGATGTATGCAATGGTCTTTACGAAACCTGATATTTTACAAGCTATTGGAGTAATAAGCAGATATATGCATAATCCAGGAAAGGAACACTGGCAAGCTGTGAAGTGGATTCTACGGTATATTCATAATATTGTAGATGTCGGGTTAGTTTTTTTAGCAGGAAGACAATCAGTCTGTAGTTGGATATTGTGACTCAGATTTTGCGGGTGATCTGGATGAACGAAGATCAACTACTGGTTATCTGTTTACTTTTGCAAAGGCAACAGTTAGTTGGAAGTCTACTTTGCAGTCAACGGTTGTTTTGTCTATAACAGAGGCAGAGTACATGACTATTACAGAGGCTACAAAGGAGGCAATTTGGCTTCAAGGATTGCTAAATGAGCTTGGTGTTGAACAAAAATGTATCATAATTTTTTGTGGTAGTCAAATTGATATTCAATTAGCGAAGAACCAAGTTTATCATGCAAGGACGAAGCACATGGATGTTCGGTATTATTTTGTACGAGAAATCATAGAAGAGGGTGGAGTCACGGTGAAGAAAATTCATACTACGGAGACTCCTACTGATATGTTGACAAAGGTGGTAACTGTGGTCAAGTTTCAACATTGTTTGGATTTGATCAACATTGTTGAACACTGAAGATTGAAGATGAAAACACAACCAAAATTTGTTATAGAGAGAAAATTGAAGATGTGATTGAAGACCGTTTTTTGTCTGAAAATTTCAATCGATTTCGGTCGCAACACCTTAGCGGTCATCCTTTTTCCAGCTAATTTAAAGCGGTCGGAAATCGGCCGCTTTTTCTCAATTTTCGACCGATTTTCGTCGGTTTTTCTTGACGAGATTAGCTTTTTGATAGTGAGACTAGGTGTTATCACGACATTCTACGGTGAAAAATTAGGATTGTGACAAAATAAATATATAATTGTGTTAACCGCTTTATTTAGCTTTATAATTTAGAAAATCCAACTGGCAATCGAGCTAGTGACGCAGATCAATTATAATAAGACGGATATTTAGCATTATCAAGGGAATAACGTATAGAGTATAGTAGTAGAGTGATGTTATTTGATGTACAGTATTTTGCTTCTTTATTTAATTAATTCGAGGGGAAAAAAATTAAAGAAAAAACAGAAAAGTTCTTTATTTATCTAAATGAGATATCTGGCAAACTGGAAAGAGTAATCAATTTTATTATAAAATCCTATATATCATTTTCACACCACATTTAACTTCAAACCATAACAATTCGTTAGATCCTTCTCCTTATACATCATTTTGCCAGAAAAACTGTAGTGTTCTAATTTTTCTTCTATTGGTGAATGTACTTTCTTGGTGCTGGCTTGGGTGAATGTTTTTGAGTCAACCGTGAGGACACCGAAGAATGAGGAGCCAATCGCGACTTAGTGCCAATCTTTTCTTTCAAATGCGATGCTAATTTAAAATTACGGTTTAGTTTGGTCGAGATTTCGGGAGCAAGATGTTCTCTTGGTGCAGAGTTAGGAGCAATGTTGGATTTAGAATGAACTGGTTTTGTTACCTTAGGCATAAGGGTTGTGAATGAAATTGAAGGAAAGTTACTTAAGATTCTAGGAGCCGAATGTGGTGAAAGACGTTTTATTGATGCTGGCTGAGGTGCAAATTTTGAATTAGAAAGAGATGTTTTAGTTATCTTAGGAGTTGAGAGTGGTGTTAGCTTTGAAGACACATGAGAATGAGGAGCCAAAGAAGATTTAAATGATGGTTTTGGAGGAAGGCTTTGTTTACTTGGGATTTTGGGAGTCAAATGTGTTGGAAAATATCTATGTGGTGCAGGCGTAGGAGCAAATTTGGATTTTGATGGAGATGTTATTGTCACCTTAGAGGTTGAGTGAGGAATTGCCTTTGAAGATGACAAATGAGAATGAGTAGCCAAGATTGTGTTGGATATGTGGTTTTCAATTGGCTTTGGTGATATTTTTGGAGAAAGATTTTGTTTAATTGAGCTTTTAGGAGCCAAATGTGTTGGAATGTATTTTCTTGATGCAAGCCTAGGAGCAAATATAGATGAGTGAGGTATTTTTGTCACCTTAAGGGTTGAGTGAGGAGTTAGCCTTGAGGACACATGTAAATGAGGAGGCAAGATTGATTTAGATGTGGTCTTTTTAGTTGGCTTTGGTGTTGGTTTGGGAGGAAGGTTTTGTTTAATTGAGCTTTTAGGAGTCAAATGGTCATAAACATGTTTATTTGGTGCTGAGGCATCCTTATGTTTAGGAGACAAGGAGAGTGCAATTTCAAATGAAGTTGCAAATGTGAAGAGAAACAAAGCTGCAAAGATGGAAAATTTGTTAAACTTTCTCATTTTGTTTTACTATGTAAGATTTCTTGTAATGGCTATATTGAAATGTTATGACTTGATTGTCATATTTATAGGTAGACAAATACGTGAACAGACAGGCTTCCGAATAAGTCTGGATTAAACTCCCTTAAAATTTAATGAGGTAATTAAGTAACTTTAAGTTCAATGAGAAATGTACTATCATAAATGTTTAACAATCTTTAGTGATGAAAAGAGTTACAATTGACACCAATAATTCGTTACGTATGTCTCCTTGATGAGGTTTTTTTTCTTTCTATTTTATTTTTATTTGGGGGGGGGGGGGAGGATGGTCAGTTTTATCGTTCCATTTTTATATACCATACATGTTTTCTTTATGTCATTCATTTTTTACGTAAAGTGAAAAAAGGAATAGTTTAGGCCCTGTGACAGAGTGCAGTGCACCTCGACTAGTGAACAGTAGAGATCAATGAAAATAGCATGACTAACCAGTTTTCGATAATAAAAAAATAAGTCAGTATTTGTAAAGTTACTAAAAAATAGTCATATTTTATCCAGAGATAAAATCTGGACAAAAATACCATAGTTAAAATAAAAAATTCATCATAAGATGTTAGATTATGGAGCTCCGGCGTATAAATTTATAGCATATTATATTGGAGCTCCAGCACATTACAAAATTCCAGCATATTTATACTGGAATCTCATATGTAAAAAATTCGAACTCCCAACATATTATGCTGGAATTTTTTCAGATTTTTAACAATATTTTTATTCAAATTTTATCTACGTAAAAAATGATTAAATTTCGGTTACCTTTAAAATTGTGATTATTTTTCAATTATTAGTTGTAAATCAGGTCAATTGTAATTTCTTTTCCATAGAGATTACCGTAGGCCACCTTCTCTGTACATTTACATATAAGTATCATATGTTCGAAATTTTTAATTTCAGAATGACATTGGCTAAAATGTAAGAGGTTTAACTTCTATCATTGATAATGTAATTCTTTTACACAGTTAGGTAATTGAATTTTTTTAGATTTAAAATACGAATTATTAAACAGAGAAGTAAAACATAATATTTTGTTTGACACTCCCACAAGATATTATTAATATTTCCATTTAACTTAAGAAATACGATCACTAGCAAGCATTTTTTCCTACATAGTCAACCAGCTATCCTTTTGGGCAGGGAAAATAAAAGGAAATAACAAAGAGTGAGCAACGAGTTTGAATTGAGCTAGTGATTCATATCAAACATGTTGTTACGTTTTCTGCCATTTTTTTATCACCTCCTATGGTGTCCTATTTCTGCCATTTTTTTGAGTTTGAACCTTGCTATGGACAAACACCAAGAAAAAAAATATCAAAAATAGTTTCATTTACAATTAGTAATTAAAAGAAACCACAATTTCAAAAATAATTAAAATTTAGCCATTTCTTTCATGTAAGGATCAAATCTGAATAAAAACAACTTCAAAAAAATTCCAGCATAATATGCGCAAGTTCGAATTTTATACATATGAGATTCCAGTACAATGTGTGAAATTTCATAATGTGCTAGAGTTACAAACAATATACTGGAAGTTATACATAGGAGTCTCCAAAATCCAGCATATTATGCTAAAACTTTGTGTTTAGGTAGGATATTTTTGTTTAAATTTTTTTCTCCGTATAAAATAGGGACTATTTTAAATGCCTTTGCAAACCATGCTTACCTAGCCGAAACCGGCTAGCTCATGCTATTTTTCGCACAAAAACCTGATATTTAAATAAAGGTGAAGGAACAAGCCCATTGTCCTCCAAATTAACTAGTCTTTAGTGATTTCTCAGTTATCAAAAACACTAGTGAGACGCCTTCACTTCCCATCAAAACTTGGAGTCACAATGAGGAGTTAAGTATGAAACACTCATCACCTTCAGGTTGGGGTGGGTTAAAAAGTCAAAAAGGAAAGAGAGCAGTTGGGTTATAGAGCACTTAATCTGAGAAAACTGAAAAAGAAAAGGTTCAATACATTTATTGAAAAGACCACTGGTTATCCAACAAAATGTATCTATAAATAACTGCTTTGTCATTTCTAAATCCTATATTGTCCAACAAGTATAAGGAAAACAGGAATTAACAGCTTGTTCCTCTTCAATACTACAAAAGGTTTACTCTCAGAAAAAGTGTCCGAGTCTTCCTCTTCCACTATGTGAAGAGAAATTCATGGTAACAAGTACTCAAGAGATAGAATTAAGCTTTGTACTCGCGGCTTTTCGGCCTTTAGGGCAAAGGATGATGGGTGCTTACACAACAACGTCTACACGTTCGAACTCAATCAAGGACATGTTAATATCTTGATCCACAGAGAAACTAGCTGGTTGACCAACTTCAATACGGCCAAATCTATCAACAGCAAGCCTCATCGATCCTTTGAACATGTCAACTTTAGCTTTTGTCAAGACTAGTGTGGAACCTTCTTGAATTAAATCCACTACACAAGAAGACAGTTAAAAGTTAAGGCATCTTCGATGAATAAATATAGCGAAATCTTGAATTCCCAGTGTAAAAGTGAGATAATACATTCTTTTCCAGTCAACTTCTTAAATATTCGTTTTCTAAATAAATCACATAACTTGAGAAATGGACAAGGATAAGAAGAAAATAGTTGATACTTGTTGATAAGCATCTATCAAATCACAAGCATTAAAGGCAATTAGATAGAGCAATATTAGACGCCAGCAATTTTGATGACTTACCCCGTCATCTTCAAGTCATTTCCTGCTGGTGATGGGTAAATTCAATAAACCAAGTTTCTTCGTCCTGTCTAGTTTATATATAGTCATTATCTTTCATTTTACTATAAATTTGTAAACCTAGGCTTATTTTTTAAAATTAAAGGGCGTGCTCTGGGATCCGAGATGACTCTTGCAATTTTAGATAGCATTTATTGGAGGCTATTAAACGTGATTAGCAACTAGAATTACTTTTGCAATCAGCTAAGACAAAGGGTATTGGATGGGGAGAAGGTAATATACTCCTTTTGGGGTAGCCTAGAAATATATTAAAACAATGACACTATCATACTTGTTTAATTACATCTAATCAAGATAGTACCACATTTCTTTCATGTAATTTTCCACTTTCTAACTTACATAAATTAATGGGTAACCCACATAAAAATGTTCCCTTTACTATCCCTGAATTTGCACCCATCAATTTATTCTAATGTAAGCCTAGGCATATCAGAAACCACAACAAGACTTATCAAAATACAACGGAGAGAAATAGTATGCGACAAGAAGACACATTACTTAGCAAATTATCAGAAAACTCTTTCGGAGTGAAAACATAGCATATACTATCTCAATTTTCAGATTATGTACCTAGTGTCTATTTCAAACTTCAGAAAATATGTTGGTTTGGATTTGCATTATATGCATTACTCTATACGAATGGAAGACCATAATGTGGGATAAACTAGAATCTTCCAGATGTCGAGGAGAATTAAACAGAGAAATGGACCAATTAAACATGTAAATTAACTTAAGAAAAAAGGGTAAACGATTCTATTTAGGGAAGTATAATGTTTTAACGTATGAGGTTTAAGCAACTCATAGTTATGTTGACAAGTCTTGTTGCTTTAGATCTAGGGCAACTTGTCTTGTTTCTGCGTACAACAGTGTCTAAACAGGACCCTCCCAATACCGAATTTGACAGGAAGCCAACAAAAAATCATCTCAAAATTCTAATCCTTTATGATACTAAAAAAGGTTCTAGATAAAGATCCTCCTATTTAAACAGAGGACATCCATTTTAAAATCTGTCCAAAGGAACAGTTTCACAAGCATTTTTAAAAGGGAGAATGACTACAATAATCTATCGCTTTTATATTGCAAACTTCCTCGTCGCCCAAGAAAACTCATACTTGAAACGCGTCACAACTGTAACATTACCACCTTGCCACATTAAACACTAAAACATAAGATATAGCCAACACCAACGCCAACGCATATAAGTACCGGAAGACTCCAATATGTATCTATATTATAGAACCTAAGCTTCTAGAAATTGTGCCATCCCACCTATTCCCTCTCTTCCTATCACTCTCTTTGAATTTAGACAAGATCTCAAAGCTCGTGGAGCACCATTTTCCCCGACAATCCCTCCCTATTCTAGGGAATGAAAATGCTTAGGTATTGCAAATTAGGTAAATTGGAGGAAAGAAAGCACCACTTATAATTCCTTTTTCATATGGTAAAGCGCATCATTGGACAAGAATGAAGATCAAACAAACACATGTATTCATCCGTGGCTAAGGATAACAATGATTAAACCCGGTTATTGGTTTCACCAATCAGTAGTAAGGGTTCTTTATGCATATGATCAGTATATAATACTACATAAAGTTTCTAAATCAGAAAATGGGCAACAAGAATAGGGTATGAAGTGGGCTGACAACATGAGGTCTCAGGTTCCAATTTCAACGGTGGCAAACACTAGGTGATTTTTTTCCATCAGTCCACACTTTGGTGGATAGAGTTCAATTGCTGGTGCGAAGTACAAGTATCCTGTGGAATTAGTCGAGGTGCTAGCAAGCTGGCTTGGACATCACGGTTATAAAAAAAATACTACACATAGTGTCTAATTCAGAAAATTCCCAACAAAAATTTCTCTATCTAATGAATGGGGAGTCCGCTTTAAAATCGTCCGCCCTGCACCCACCCTCGAATATATGCTTCAACAGGAATCACACGAGGGTAGATCCTTTTCTAACGGACCAATCACTCCCTACATATCGTATTCGCACCATTATTTCTTTTCCCAGGTAGTCAAAATTCCACAAGTACCAAGCTCGCACAACCAACTTAAACATATGCATAGATACTAGTAATTTTCCCTACCTTTGCTTCACTAAAAGCTTCACGAGCAGTAATCCCATCCAATCTACATACATTTTGAACACCAGAAATTCCTGATGGCTAAAGGTAACAACTTCTCAATTATAAACAGCATTCCACGGATATTATTCTACATCAGCGAGGCCCAAAGGGATCTAACAAACCAACAATCTTTTCCAAATTTCAAATAAACTTAGATACTTACTACACCATCGAACCCTTTCAAATTCCACTATTAATTAGCTAGACATTTATAAGTCTCACCCAGCATGTCTAAAATATGCCAATTTGAACAAAGAAGACTCAATAAATCTCAATATACTCATATTGTATTTTCTTCAGCTTCGACACAATATTCAGTACACAAAGCAGAAGTCAAACATATGACAACAATGAAAAACAGCAAAATCATTTAAATCAGTTTACACCTTCAACCAACAATGACAAGATCTTAACAATATTTGTTCTCAGTTGATGATACAAGCCAATTCTAACAATAAAGATTCAATTTTTCTCAATCCCAACGGTATTCGGCTTCGAGGGAGCATCTAATACAACGCTTATAATTTAAAAACAGAAAAATCATTGCAAACCATAAACAAAACACGCATACAGATCAATCCCCACGAAATCAACCCATCATATTAAACTCTTGGTAAAAAAAATTTACCTTGATCATTGCGGGCAGTAAAAATAATAATTCCAGTTTCATCACCCACCAAACATTCAGCAAGACGATTTCTCTGTGCAATTGGCTTTTTACTAATAACCTTTACGGTTATATTAACCCCAAAATCTAATGGCCGAAGCTGATTCACTTTTTTAGATCCCACTTGCTGCTTCTTCTGCTCTGCCATTATTTCAACTTTTTTTTGTCCTGGAAACATTTATTTCCAGAAAAAACTTTAAAAATGGGAAATAATTTCAGGAATTTTAATAAAAAAATCAAATACAGCAAATCTTGACATAACGATTGTAATTTTTTCTTCTTCATGTTTTCGCATAAATTTAGCTGTTTTGACGTAACAAGAGAACAGACCTGAAACTCGATTTCGCCGGAGAATGATACGAGATTTGTTCTAAGAAGAAGAAATTCTAAGTTTTAAATAAAATTGGCAAAAATGGTTTGGTTGGTAGGCCTAATTAAATGCAACTTGGGTACATATTTGAAGTCCTTTTGTATGTTCACAATCAAATTGGTGAAAAGAGATTTGGGCTTGTGA